>JBBPBR010000003.1:23716348-23728781 GCA_037974775.1 Cicer pinnatifidum | reverse complement strand
AATGTTGATACTATAGTTCTTAAATATATTAAAATTACAAACACATAATAGTATTTTTTTTTTAGTAATTTTAAAGATTAAATTGATTAAAAAAAAAGAAGTAATTTTTGAGGATTAAATTGACTATCTAAAAATAGAACAAAAGATAAAAAAAAAAGACTAATAAAAAAATATTTATGAATGCATTTATAATTTTGATACATTCAAACTATACTGAAATGCTCGCACATTCAAAAATCAAAATGATTGACTACTCGTTAAAAATCTATATGCACTAGATGTATTTGAAATGCATCAATAAAAAAAAACATGTATTAATACACAAGAAACACTATACTAAAATCTATGCAAACATGGTCACGGCTAAAGCGTTGGATTTAGATCCAGTTGAATCAGGATCTAAATCTATTGCCAAAACTTTGTCCTAAAAAACTTTGACACTACACTATACTAAAAAACTTTGTCCTAAAATATGGGGGGGAAATCAAGAGTAGAGATATAAAGAAAGAGGCAAGTCATGTTATTAGCATCAATAAAGAACATACATTCCTAACTGAGGTAATTTTTTCTCACATCTTAATTTATTGAGTTTACTCCAAATACAAAAGTTTTCATATTATTCCTCACAACACTAACACCAACAAATATTTATTTTATTTTATTTTGACTCACCAACAAATAAACTTGTTAACTAGATTATTTTGTTTAATATAAAAAAAAACACAAATTATAAACTAAGTGAACCATACTATCCAACCTTCATTTCACTTCTTTATCGTTATTCGTTTACACAGTCTTAAATTGCAATCTGCAACTGCAATGATAACAACAACGTATAAATTCCACAGGTCTCCACAACAACATCGTAACTCTAATCATGATCACATTTGTTCCAGTTTACTTCAATATCAAGAATCACATTTGTTCTCAACTTCCTGCAATATCAAGAATCACGACTCAACCATAAGTGTGTAACCGCAGTTTAAAAACCGAAGTTATTTTCTAAGACATAGATTTCCTCCACTTATTAGGAGTCCTACCTTTAACATTCACCAACCTAGTCTTCATATCAGAAGTAGTAGCAGGTGTTTGTCTCCCACCAAACTCAACTTGATCACCATCTTCTCCTCCTTCTCCTCCTCCTCTTCTCTCCACCACTACACCGGCGTCTCCTTTACCGAAACCATTCACACTAAATCTCTTACTCCACTTAAAAAAACCTTTCTTCTTCTCAACCATTCTCTCCATTTGAACTTGCATTGCATTGCACTGACTTTGCAGCCTATGAACATCTTCCTTAAGTTTCTTTATCTCCATCTGTTGAACATTCATTTCGCGCTTCGATAGACACCTTGCGGTCGGGACTGCTTCCAATCCAAATCCGTTCGTTGGACTTCTTGTAATGCTCATTATGGATCCACTCCAATCAATTTGATGATTGTTGTGACGGTTGAGTTTCGTTTGTTCGGAAAGAAGGACTTGAATTACTGCTCGAACCGGGAACCGTTCGTTTTGAGCGGCATGAAGTGATGCTTCTTGTGTTAGTTTTCTGCAATCTATCAACCTGCATAGACCTTTCCTTTCTTGTTTTGATACACTTGGATGTGCCTGTTACAATAAATGTCACAGTTAGTTTGTTTTTTCTATTATCTTTTGTTTCTACAAAATCCTCTCAAATAGTCTCACCAGTACTTATGTCATTTGATAAGGTAAGATAAATCAATCAAAAACATATCTTAAATGAATATTAAACTTTCGAAGATAAAAAGAAAACATACTTTAAGATAAGTATCAATGGCTCTATACAATCCATCATCAGTAGCTCTAGCATGACTAGGAAGAACACCAGCAAGAGTAACAAACTCAGACAAACTCAAATTAGCATCAACAGCAGCCTCAGCAAGATAATAATCAACCAACTTAGCAACTTTAACCAAAGCAGCACCACTCTTAGCACCTTCATTATCCAAACTAACAAACCTCTTAACCAACCTAATAACCAACTCAACATCCAAAAGTGTTCCACAAGTATGACTAAAAGAAGGAATCACAAGTTCTTTCAAGGAAGCTTGATCTAATTGCCATGAAACTCTCTTCTCAAGCTCTTGTTTATAAGTTACATCAACATTAACCATGTTGGCTGTTCTTAAAAGCCTAAGAAGAAAGTTACATGGTATTGAATCTTTTTCTGGTGGTAGAACATTAACTACGGTTTCAACAAAGAACCTTTTTTTCATCCATGAAGCTGTTACACTCTCAGGTGATGATTCTTCAAATTGTGTTAGACCCTTTTCAGTTGATAAATCAGGGAGCCATTTTGATGCATAGTGTGTGATGATTGAACCGATTAAGTCGGCTCGGACGCCTTTTGCTTTGATTCCTGATAGAGTTTTTACAAAGTAGTCCATGTCTAAGATGCATGCATCATCAAACCAGCATTCAGAGGAAAAGTTTGATGGTGATTTTGGTTGGAAATTGGTTTGTTGTTCTATGTTGGATTGCTTCTTCATTTCTGTTAGAAGGTCAAGTAAAGAAGTTGAACAACTGCTTTGTGTTGTATTTGTTTTAGACATGGTTGCATTATAAAGTATATGCTACAAAAGTTACATATTTATAGGTTGAATTTTGTCCTTTTTACTGTGACTCAATCATATTTCACTATGGAGATATTTATTAAGATATTTTAGAAGTTAATATCAAAAGGTGACGTCATGATGAAATCTGATTAGATGATTGTGTAGAACTATTTTACATGGTATATACTTATTCATATAAAACTCTGTTTATATATAGAGTTTAATTAGTATCCATTGTTGTTAAAACAACAATTTCAATTTTCAAATACGAAAAACACAAACAAAAAACACATAAAGTTTTATCACAAAATTCGGTCAGTAGTGTCTACGTTTTCGAGTGATTTTTATTATTTAAGTTTAGGTTATAGATTATCATTTATGTTTAAATATCACGGTTGATTTTACAAAATTACCCTCTCACCCACTTCAAGGAATATATTGACTTGGGCGTCGGAGTGTTTGCAGGTACACTCCATCATCAGGAGTTATCTCCGTCGTGGATTCCGACCAAAATCCATTCAATCATAAATTTTTCCACTAGTGTGTATCAATGTGAAATCCTCTATCTTTCTTGATAAATTTTTGTTCCAATCGAAATAGATTTATTATTTTGACCTTGAGGAAATGATATTTTATCAAGCAATTGTATTGCAACTAGGAATGAAGAGAATGGATAAGGTAAGTTGAGAAAGAATGAATAGGACCACTCATAATAAGACTGATTATTCTGTCCCAATGACAGACAATAGAGTATATGTTTTTTACATTAATTTCAATATATAGAGCCCAAATTAATTATTGCACTCTTAAACTTGAAAGGAACTTGAAACAGACTCATTTGTTCTTTCCCTATCTCATGAGTTGCATAAGGAATTTGGAGCACAAAATTAACCATTGGAAGGAATCCAATAAGGATAATAAGCAAAGGGACATTGGAAATTTGTTTGTTATTTTATAGGACCATGCTTCATATTACATATACTTCTGATATTGGGTCTGTAACTTTTGTTTGGAAGAAAATTAATGAAGGCCTACAAAACTCCAAAGAATGATAGAAACTACAATTAGACACAAGAAGGAATCAAAAACTTGGCTTTCAATATAAATGTTACCTTTGGAGGGGTTGTTTGGTTATTTTGTTTTCAGTATTTTTGCTATCAATATTAATGTTTTAAAATCGAGCTTAACAGAAGAGTTCAATCGGTTAAACGGTGAACCAATATTGTCTGTAGTTTAGTTATATGAGTTGTTGGATAGACGTTTTGTGTTGGTTTAAGTGATTAAAAGCGGTTGAATCTTTGTTTGGATATCTTCCAAGTTTGATATCAATCACATTTTTTTAATGGTACTTTTGCTTATATTTTCTCAAATAATTTAGAGTTTGTCTAGGAAATAAATAAAGTTTGACTAAATATTATTTCACTCGAACTAAGTTATTCTTAATTCGTTTTAATTAATGTTTATTAATCATTTAAGTTCTTCCATCTAAATAATAAAAAACTCATTTGAAACCAAGCAAGTTTAATTTTCATAAACAAATAACTTTGGTAAAACTTTTTCTTTTAGTATTATCTAAAACTTACATACTTACGAAGTCTCAAGTTTGAATACTGACGAAAATGTTCAACTTAACAATATTGATATTTATCAATCAAACTAAATCTTTCAAACCCTTACAATTTTTATTCAAGTAGTGTTTTGATACATCCATTACACAATATAGGTGAACATTTCGGTGTTGTGGTATTTTGTTGCGTATTAACCAATATTCAATCATTTAATGTTACATAATTAGAAAAATAAAAAATATTTGTATGAGAAAAATCTTTTTTTAAGGAAAAAATCTCTAAATTAATATATTTATTTTAAAGAACATAAAATTAGTAGGATAAACAGCAATACCCTCCATATATGAACTTGTGGCCACTGGCTGAACACAACTCTCCAAAATGTTTGGACAACATAGTATAGATTCTATATCAAACATCCAATGGTTATTTTAAAAAAATATATGAGAAGCTAATATAGAATTGAATTTAATTTATATATATTATAATCATATAATTTTTTTATACCATCAGTGAATTATAATCGTTAAATAATTAAAAATATTTAATTTTAATTATAACTACTTTTAAAGTTTCACGTATAAATAGTTATGACTTGCTGATAATATAAAACTCTTTACACAATTAATACATATGAAATAAACTCTTTTTATATTTAATTTAGAAATATTCATAAATTTTGATTTAAAAAAAAAGTTAATTTATTTAATGTTTAAGAAAGAGAGTAAAAACTTTCCCATAACTTTGTCAATGAAAATCTCACTATATCCATTATTTAGTATTCCCATACACTAAAAAATCTTATATTATTTAAAAATTAAGGTTAAAGATAATTTATAAACAACAATTACACTCATCAATTAATTAAGAAGTTTGTATTATATACAAAACTGTGTGAGACTTTATACACAAAATTCAAAGTGAATAATACTTCAAAAATGTAATTTGAAATTGAGATTGAAATATTAACGCACCAGATAGAGATCGAATATATACTACACTCGATGGTTTACAAACCTTTTAGTCCCTTAGTCTCGACTAGAACTACCGTTAAATTCTGATAAATCAAAATAATCTTACATTACTTTAAAATAAACTAATAATAATTTATAAATAATACTCTCACTCTTCAATCTTCTAGACTGTTTTTACGAAGAACAAAACATCAAACAACTTACATTAAAAATTTATTTAAAATAAAAAAACAAATAATAACTAGAAAATGTTACTTAAGTTCAAAACACTAATGACTTTTTTAACAAAAACTTTAGGTAGGGTGGATATTTATATGTTTGTTTTATTTTAAGATAAAGACAAACTACCAATTTCAACGACGATTTACATGAACATCAAAAATAGGCTAACAACAGAACAAATCTTAAGATTTGAGCCAAACTTGTACAGTTATCATATTGGCCACACATTTCCATTTTACTCTCACCCTTAAAAATCCAATGAAAAGTCCTTTGAAAAAATTGAAAAATAAAAAATGCCAAAGTTAGGTTAAAATCCAAAAATAAATGTACACATACAACCTCGTGATCATATTTCTTTGTTGCTTTTGAAGGAGACAAATCAAGCATGAGCATACTTGGTCCCCTACATGCTACATTTATTATTTGAGAATTGTTAAATATAACCCAAAATTGTGGTGTACCCTTTCATCATTATTCTATTATTGAAAAATAATTTTCCCCTGTTTTTTTACACCCCAACATTTTAATAAAGATGTATATAGTACTTTGAAGTTTATGGTTTTAGAGTTTTTCACATTCTTGTACATGTGTTCACATACATGAACAATGGTATTCTTAAACTTAATGTGCTTTAAACTTCAAGTATATAATATACATTTCTTGTACACCACAAATTTAAAGCTAGTAATATATACTTTTTTTTATTAAAAATGTATTTTTATCTTCAACAAAAGAATAGAAACACACTCTTGATTATCAAAGTGTATTTAGAACATCTTCAATGGTAATGGTTTACACAATAGTTATGTGTTACAATTGAAATGATTTTCTTGGATAACGTGACAATGGTTAATGAGATAAACTTTTTCCACCCTAAAAAACATACCTTGAAATTATAAATAACAAAAAACATCATTTTGTATCGTTGGAATGTATATTTTAGACAGACACTATTTATTCTCTTCGGATGCGTGTTTCCAAAATCACGTGATGATTAATAATTAAGTGATTAAATTTGCTCATATAATTAATTAGTTCAAGAAAATGTTACACCAAGATAAGATTTGAAATATATGGGTTGCATGGGCCTCATGGAACTAAAATCAAGGCAAAGCCCATTTAAGAATTAGCTCACAAAGCCTCAATCAACCCATTCAAGAGATACTCACTCACAAACCACTTGGATCTAAAGTTTATTAATCACTTATTCAAACAATCCTTGTAATATAAAAGCTTATAGACAAATTCTAAAATGGACAACATTCACCGTAAATCAATGTTTAAAAGTCACTTGAAATACTAACATTCACCGTAAATCAATGTTTAAAAGTCACTTGAAATACTAACAACAATCGACATAGTCTTTAAAAATGCAAGTGAAAAGTTATCTCTATCTTTATGTTTGAGATAGTGAATGATTAAGTCAGTTTGACAAATTGAATTTTTTGTTTTCATTTTTTTCTTTTTTTTTACATCAATCCAGTAACTATCTCATCCACAAAGTACAAGAAGATGTTCATGAAAGTATCAAATTACTTTATTTTAAGTATTGGTCGACAATAGACTACCTTTATATGGTCTTACATAACATTCACTAAGCTTCTATATTATTTCTACTTTCAAAGATAAAATTAGAGCAAACTTAGAATAAGCTCAGTAATTTATGACACAAACTATCTAAAATAGCTACTTTTATAAGTTCTATAAACTTACCATCTATCTCACCATAATTCAAGACCAAATCTCTCTCACCATCTTTCAAGACCAACAATTCCGCCATCGAACCACCATCTCCCCTGTCGCATGACAATAATTGTTATTAATTTTATTTTTTTATAAACAAAATAGATTCTCCTACCGTCTCAAGGTTGGACTTGATGGAAACCGTTAGATCTAAACTTCTCTCTAGATCTAACAATCCCCACGGCCACAATAGTTGCACCATGCAATTGCTGTAGAGGAACCACACACCTCAAAATAAAATAAAATAAATAAAACAAGTTCTATCTTTTATATAGGATAACAAATGTGAGAGAATGAAATGAAATAAAGGAAACTCATCTTACATTATGGGAGTCAAAAAAATTATGGGACTTAAGGAAAAAAAAACCAATGTAGCAAGTTTATTCTATATGCTTATTAAAATAAACCTAAAACAAATAGTTTCACCTAACACTGCTCTCAACAGTATTCTTTCTTCTACTCATTCATTCTGTAAGGAATTTTCTCCACAGAAAGAAGCATGTGTTTTAACCATTGCGAGGAGTCGAGGCTTCGGATGGACTACTCGATGAGTCACCGGCAAGTGAACCATTTCCGCCGTTCTCGGACACCACTGGTATCTTGACAGCAGCTGCTCTTTCCATCTCTTTCTCGAGTTCTTCCTCTTGACGCAACGCGGTAAACTGCGTATCCAATGATTTGGCTGCTGCCAACCATGCGAGAACGATCACCAGAAGCACACCTCCAAGGTATGGAGTTGAATTAGCTAGTGACCCGAAAGTTAGGATCATGAATTGTTGGATAAGGGCACCTCCAGATTTGCCTAATGGGTTGCAAACAACATCAATGGCTGCTTTGCCTTTGACCTGCATCATGCAATGCAAATCAAGTTCAAAAAAGTGGATATCATAGCAAGATTTCTACAATTAAATTTCATTGAAAGTCTCATGTCCATTTATCTAGTGTTTGACTTTAGCTCTGTTTGGATAAAGAACTTAATTAAACATTTATAACATAAGCGTTTATCATATAAGTGCTTTTGTATTAGTTACTTCTGTAAAAAAGGTAAAGTTAAATTAAAATGTTTTCATAAAAGCTATAAATTGTTTTCATAAGCTACTCTAGAGTGTTTATGGAAAAAAAATGTTGTAAATTGTTTTCACAAGTTCTCCCAAACAATATCACAAGAACTTGTGTCAATTGATAAGCTCAAATAAGTCCAATCCATATAAACCTTGTGTTCTCTTTGGCTTCACAATTCTAGCACAATCAAAGTTTTGTTTTAGTATGTTCTAACTTGTCTACCAAACACTTTTGGTATAAGTGCATTTTGGATTGACAATGAATTAGACTAAATCACGACGGCACCGTAACATTACTAAAATCATGTTGACACACTGTGATTCCTTGAAACTCACCAACAATCCAAACATACATTAAATATGATAGAAAAGCATTAAAAACGATAGAGGAGCGAAAAAGAATCCGAACCTTGGTATCCTCATCCAAGGGTATGTATGCCATTTCTTTGCAGGGATCAAATAAACTGTACTTAGCACTCTTGCTAAATATGTTCTGCATTGCACCGACATATACAGCTGCTAGCAGGGGAGTCATTCCCAAACTTGCAAGACCAGGTGCTAGTGGACCTCCAAACAATATGAGAGAGAAGAAACCAACTCCGGTCAGAAGCAGGACCGTAGGTGTGATCTTAGCAGCAACTCCCCATCCATATTTGTCAAATATATATTGACTTAGAAGCATCATAATGAATGTGGCTATTCCAGTAGCAGTCGAGAAGTCTCCCATGAAAGAAGAGTACTCGTTCGGGCTAGGGAACTGCATTTTGCAAAGATTTGTGAGATTATGAAAAAGCATAGAGTGACATAGCCAGTTAAAATAACTTAATTTTGATACACTGTCAATGTAAAAAGTTTTACACTATCAACAAATCACAAGTTTTACACTATCAACAAATCACAACAATCATATATATAACTTAAAAAGTAGTGACAATTAAGGTCAAATATTTTTAATGATCTGACAGTCGTGATTAATTGACAGTGTAAAAAATATTTATACTGAGAGTATATATGAATAAAACAAAGCTAGAAAACCAAAACTAAGACAAGAACAACTTTTTTTGTGTATTACCTGAGCTTTGAGCTTAGACTTCCATGTAACCTCAACGAGATTAATGCTGATTCCATAAGCAACCACTAAAGTGGCAAGATCTCTGATGTAGCTTGAAGACACCAAGAATTTCAAGCTCTCCATTGTTCCCATTTTAGGCTTCTCCTGTAAAATTGAATAGCAATGTAAAATGTTAGTTAACAGGTTTCAGAATTTCTACATGCGACGTCAAAAAGAACCAATGTTGTCATTCGTGGATCACAAAAAAATATTTGTTTGTTCAAGCTCAGCTACGCTACTATGCTAAAAGTGTCATTATAGCTACTATTTGACAATACTTTGTACTAAATAGCTTATCGAGGAACAATAACGATTTGTTTAAATTCTGCTACGCTTTAGCGCTATAACCATTATTTGACAACAATGACAAGAACAAAGGGGAATAAGGCAGCATAGTACAAACAAATGATATCTCATTTAAATACTTCGTCCGTAATAAAATATAAGCAAAAATATTACAATTTGGACCAAATCATTGTACTTCTTGCTTATATTTTGTTACAGAGTATTAGATTAAAAAGAATCAGTTTTTTCAAATTAAAAACCAATTTAAAAAAATATATAGATAGATAAAGAGAAAGAGAGAGAGAGTATTGTTACCTTCTTCTTCTTGCTACGTGTAGGAAGAGGAACATAATTGTTCGTCCACCAGTAGAGGAAACAGATTGCAAAACCCATAAGAACAACTATGCTCATCATTCCTTTTAGAGAGACGGCCCAACCATCGACTCCGGGACCTAAATTCTTCCTCATATTAGAAAAGTATTTCACGGTCCGACCAGAGAATATAAGGGCTACATTGGCCCCAAGTCCAAACAGTGGGTAGAAACGTTTTGCTTCATCGATAGTAGTTATCTGCAGAAAAAAAAACAAGGGTATTAGATTTTCCAAGAAGAACAAACTCATAACATCATATCCATCTATAGTGACCACAGAGCTATGAAGCACTGACAGAGACACATATGCCAAGCACAACATCAACATCAGCCTGTAAACACTGGTCGTAATTTGAGAAAATGAAAATGATTGAATGTGACCACAAATTCCTATGGCGTACGTGTGTCGAACACTCAAGACACCTTCAATCAGAAGTATGAGGGTGTAATAGCATCTAACACTTCTTATTGAAGGTGTATCTCGGTGTCTAACACGTGTCAGCATCTGACACCACACATTGATTACATTCAATTAATTCATTTTCTCAAATTATTATCTGTGTCAACGTGTCAGTGTCGTGTCCGGTGTCTATGACAAAATGTCAGTATTTGTGCTTCATAGTTATATAAATAGACTACACAACTCAATCATTGTATTTATCAAAATACTAAATCTAATCATGAACTCACTATTTATTTCATATGGAACATAACCAGTATCAATAGTTTTAAACACCTTGTTAATAAATAAACAGAACAAAAGATTAACACAATACATTACAATTACATGAATACATAAACAAGTTAAGAAGGTTAAAGGTTGATTGATTTTTGGAACCTTTGTGACCACATTGCAACAAGAGCAATTGGACTATGCATGAACTAATTTTATATTCATGTAATAGTCCTTGCTATGTAGCATAAATATAAGAGAAAATGGACTATGCATGAACTAATTTTACGCTGACAGTCAACAAGAGCAATTGATTTTGATATGTCACTGTATTTTTGTAACTGCATGATAAAATAACTGCACAATCAATGTTTGTTGTTGAATGTCAGTAACACTAACATCTCCAAGTTTTTCATTAATCTTTTCTTCAGAATTAGTACACAAAAATTAATGATTTAGCTCATTATAAAAAAAATTAAAAAAGTAATTACCTGATAAACCAAAATTACATAATCAAACCAGAAATAAACAAAAAATAAAAGTGAATTAATGAAATAAAAAAACGCCTGATACACCAAAATCACATAATCAAACAAAAGATAAACTAAAAATAAAAGTGAATTAATGAAATAATAGATACCTGATAAACCAAAATCACATAATCAAATCAAAAAGAAACTAAAAATAAAAGTGAATTAATGAAATAAAAAACGTTACCTGATACACCAAACTCACATAATCAAACAAAAAAATAAACAAAAAATAAGTGAATTAATGATGAAAAAAAAAACACCTGATACAGCAAAACCACATAATTAAACTAAAAAAAGTGAATTAATGAATGAAATGTAAAATACCTGATTAGCAAAACCCCAAAACAGGACAGAAACCACCACACTCCCCCACAATTCAGCCATAACATAGAACAAACAGAAACTCCAAATTCTGATAATTGCAAGAGGACCCAGAAACCTAGGACCAAGTACATTAAGAAGCTTGTCTGCAAAAGCTTCAGGATGAATATAATTGCTTAAAGGGTACAAAACAAAACCAAAAGCACCAAAAAAAGCAATAAAAGGCAAAATAACAGTGTAAAAAAGTGCTTGTTTGGACAAAACATTGGCCAACTTTGTATACAACAGCATAAACCCAATAGCCATAGGAAGATTCACCCATGTTTTCAAAAATGGTATAATCTCAGCACTACTTCCTTTAGCAGTAACAACCAAAACATCCTTAGTATCCCTCAAAATTGTGTAATTAAAAAGGATGCAAAAGAACATTAACCCTAAAGGTACAATCTTTTTCATTGTGTCAATTTCAATCCCCAAAATTTTAGGTTTTTCAACCTCAATTTCTTCACCAAAAACTGGTTGTTGATTATCAGCAGCAGCAGCTTCTGCTTTACAGATGAACAAATTCTTTTCATTTTGACCAAACCCATTAATTTTTGATGAAAAAGAATTGATTTTTTGAAACCCATTTGAATTTAGAGATGACCCAATTAGGGTTTTAGGTTTAAGTGATAAAAATCTCTGCTTTAAACAATTGGGTTGATGAAAAACCCTATTTTTAGGGTTTGTTGGGAGAGAGAGAAGCCCTCTGGTTTGAAGAACAGCATCCATTTTCCTTCCCCTCTTAAGAAAATTTTCTTCAAGAAAAAACCAAAATGAATTTTAATGGAATAAACTTCGAGAAGAGAACATAGAAAGAGAGGAATAGATGCAAATGAGAATGGTTGTGATAGAAAGATAAGGTGGCTCAAGAATGGCACTGAGAAATATCTCTTGTTTTTATATTTTTGAACATCTAATCAAAAGCCCAAAAGAGTTTTTTTTTTTTTTTTTTT
>JBBPBR010000003.1:23704995-23716287 GCA_037974775.1 Cicer pinnatifidum | reverse complement strand
TAAGTCGGAGAATATTTATATTTAATGTTTAAATTAAAAAATATTTAAATATTGTATTTCGAATAAAATTACATAAAATGATAAGAAAGAATGAAAAAACTAAAAAATAAAATAAATAAGTAAATATTCTTTCATTATTTTTATTAGAAAAAATGAAAATAAAGTTATCATAAAAAAAATAAAGTATTACATCTATTATATTACCATACAATTTGATAAGGTTCATTGAAAAAGCCAACAAAGTAATGCAAAATATTCTTTCATTTCTTTAGTAAAAAAAATATATTTTTTCATTTTTATAAAAGAAAAATATAAAATATTATTATATCGTTATTTATGATATTACCATACAATTAGATAAGAACAGGATTTATCTATAAAAAAATTTTGGGAAAGGTTGATTTTAGTTTTAGTCTTTCGGACATTAGAAACATTGAATTTAAAACGTGCATTTAATATAAGTTATTTTTTGAAAAATTCAATTCATTTAGTTAAATTATTTAAAAAATATTTTTTAAATAAATAAATTAGAAATAAAATTATAGAAACGTTGAGAACAACTTAGCAAAAGAAATGCTGACAACTATTATCCACCACTGTGTTTTCAGTGCTCATGTTTATGGGTTGCATTGAGTTCATTTAGCTTGCGGGATAACCAATTGGTCCATAAATAAAAAATAAAAAATCAATTTTTTGATAAAGATTAAATAATTTAGAAAACTGAAATATTGTGCTTTAATTCAATTATATGGCAAAAAAAACTAAAAAGACTAAAGAAAAGTTGAACTATATGTTTAATTGTATATCATAAAACTCAATATTGAAAATTGACATATTACGAGTCTAAAATATTTAAATTGCTAATAAATTACAATTATTAATATGTATGATTTTAAAAATTTATTATTATCCACTGATATTTTAACTATGTTGGTATCTAAAATGTGTAAAACATGTACCCTGTATTAAGAAGTCATATTAATAATAAAAGTTTTTTTATATTACTTGGTATTCTTTAATTTAGGTATCTTTATGGACTAAATTGGAGCAAATTCTAGTCAACAGAGTTGTAGCATTGTTTTTCAGCTTTCAATTGGATTTGGTTTGATATAATTAATATGACATATACAACTCTAACTACCCATTTAGAAGTTATGATATAATCAAATATTACACCTTGTTATAGCTTGATTCTTCTTAAATGTTTCACAGATATATTGTAGGTATTTCTTCCAGTAAGATTATCTAGCCTTAATTCATTGAATTATTATTTGATAATTGAGTAATTTATGTTAGTTTGTTTACTTTAATTAGGAATATTAAGTTTTAGAATTATTTTGAGTAAAAAACAATTCTGTTTGTTTTTCTTAGATTTCATTTGTTGTTCTAGTGTGCAGGAATTTGTTTTGAAATGCTCCAAGGTTGTGTGGAGTGTTGTAGCACCATTTTGTGGTCTTTTTTTAGAAATTGAAGGTTTTTGCATTGTTGAGATGTTGAGAAATGACACAAGAAGATAGGACAAAATGTATGGTTAACATGTGTTGATTGCAAGGACAGAGAATATTCTCTTATTCTTTGGAGTGTATCTCTTTTATCACCATTTTAGGGTTGATCCATTGTCTAAAAGAGAGATATTATAAATATAAGATTGATCATATTTGAACACAATTTTAAACACAAATACAAACACAAATACATGTAGCTCTCACATAATCTCTCTTTTCATTTAATTTCTTTTTTTTTTTCCACACAGTCTCTCTCTTCATTTAATTTCCACCTATTTTTACTTTTCTCTTTTATATCTCTCTTTTTTTTTTCTTCCTATATAAAAATAATCTTCACATATTCATCTTTCTTTTCTTTCATAATTCTTCATTTTTTCTTTTATTTACTTATTTTAATCAAATTTTTTATGAAGTAACTTGGATATTCTAATCAAACAAAATATAAATTTGGTTAATTACTTAAAATAATATGGTTAATTCGTTACACAACTTGGTTAATGAATTTGAACATAAAGTCTGGTCATTCTATTCAAACAATATAAATTTGGTTAATGGCTTTAAGAAACATGGTTAATATTGTGAACAACTTAGTTAATGAATTCGAACTGAAACCTTGGGTAATATGATCAAATAAGATATAAATTTGGTTAATGACTTAAAACAATATGGTTAATTCCTTGCACAACTTGGTTAATGGACAAAAAGTTTGGTCATTCTAATCAAATAATATAAATTTGGCTAATTGCTTTAAGAAACATGGTTAATGTTGTGAACAAATTGGTTAATGAATTCGAACTGAAAATTTAAGCATTCTAATCAAATAAGATATACACCTGGTTAATGACTTAAAGCAATATAAACAATATAATTAGACCTAACAATCACAATAACAATGATGAAACTTAATATTTAGACATAAATAATTAACATGGATTAACAATTCCATAACTTTTAGACAAAAATAATGCATGAACCACCTATTATACATTATTAACCAATAATGTTTACACTATTAACCAAAAAAAGAAACACAAAAAAACCAGATAACCATGTATGAGCCAAGAACAACAAAAGTAAACAGTTAAGAAAATATCAAAAAAACTAAAATAAAATAAAAATCTATTTTAAAAAATAAAATAAAAATATAAGAAGTGTAGATTGGGAGAGCAACGTGTAAAAAAATACAAGTGAAAAACATAATTTAGGTCAACACCAAAATTAGTTAATTTATCCAAAAGGAGAAGAGAGAGAAAATAGAGAATAAAAGAGGAAGAAGATTGATGAAGATGAAAAGGAATAGAGAGTAGAGATAGAAGAGAGAGATAAGAGAGAGAATGTAGTGTTTAATTTGATTTTATTGTTAATTAATAAAGAGAGAGTATAAATGTGTACAATATATATATACGATAGTTATGTTTGTATTTGTGTTTAAAATTATGTTTAAATAACATTTTTCTAAATATAATATTTAACAGAGTTTCTACCATAGATTTAATTACAGTCGTTGTTCGTTTGTGATCTACCTTTGGCCTCCATTTCAATACATTGCCATTTCTTCTCGTTGCTCCATAGCATAACCAAAGTAAGGTGCTATAGCACCGATTGAAGAATTGTTGGTTGAAAGATCACTTGATCTCTTGGCTGATTCAACTTAGATAAATTCTATTTTCGATCTCTTGAATTGTAATGGATCTCTACCTCTAGTCGCTGTGAATGTTTTATACCTTGTTCATTATGTGCTAAAACACTTACATTAGATTATATGGAATTTGATATCAATGTTTTGTTTAAAGTAATGTGATTGATGTTTAACTTTTTTAGTCCTCGTATGTTTATACTATATATTTATTATAAGGAGATTTAGTTTAAATGTTAGTTCAATAAATATTGAAATAGTTTTATAAATTGATTTTGGCTAATATGATAGTTTAGTTAAAGTATTTAGATATAAAGTCTAGAACTATAGTGGGTGAATTGTTTTAAATGCAGTAGAATGAATTTAACGAGAATCTAGATATGATACAATCTTAATATTATTATATTTTATCACGTAATTGACAAACACATATTATTTGTATGTTTGAATTGTGTTTCTTTCTATACAACCAACATTTTAGATTCTAACAGTGAAAGGATCTTCACGAAAATTCTCAAGTTGTGACATAAAGAGTTAAATATTTGAGATCCTTATATTTTAGTTACATAAATTGTGACCAAATGACATGGAATTTCAAAGTATTTTTGTAATTAGAAGTTTGTAAATGTTTAAACCAATACTACTCTTTATAATTGTAATATTTTACGTAATATATTTTGACAAATGAAGTTTTTTTAACAAATTTTTTACTATTTTAATGTTAATTCTACAATTACATATAAAAGATGGCTCAACTTGTGGCACCAAAAAAATATTTAAAATAAATAAAAGAAGAAATAATTAAGACACGAATGACTAGACCAAAATATTGAATAAAGTTAACTACTAGTAATATTTTTAATTAGTGTATACTAGTATGATTATTTTTTGTTATGTTTAAAATATGAGTAATTATTATTATAATTGCTATTTATACTGATAATAAAAGTAAATAAGGTATTACATAAATTTGGTGTAGCATTTTAATAGAATTGATGTAGCCTAATTATCTTACAATACTACTCTTTATAGTTTATGTTGTTTTTTAAATTTGAAAATTTTATTTTGAAAGATAATTTTCAATCACAGAATATGTTATTGGATTGACTCGCGGACTAGGTCGCTATCTTTAAGACGTTTTGTGGCACTGTTCAAAATTATACAAGACAAACGATCAACCACGATTTCTCCAAAATAAAACAGCTCACATACATTGTATCAGTTTTTCTCTTACACATTAGAAAATCGTTAAAGAATTATACTATCTAAATATAGTGGTTACAACCACTCGAGAATATGGTACAAAGATCACTCAACAAATTTAAAGGAACATTATTTATTTCAGTAAAAGGACAAAAAGAAAATTTGAGAGTAAGCTAAAAAGAGGAAGAGATAAAACACGAAAATAGTACGTGTTTGGTGCAACTGATCTGCGCGCACGATTTGTACATGTTCACTAAAAATAGATTAGTTCATAAAAATAGACCAGCAAGAGGACTAGTCAACAAAAAAAAAAAGTGTGTTAAGAACCCAGAAAGAGAAAAGTGCACAAAATAATTTTTTTTTTCTGGGTACTAAAATATAATAGACCACAAACCTCAACTGAGTCGATTTGATCTGACAGATGGAAGTGGCGCGCATAATAGTCGATTTGAGTGTGTTATATCCCATTCACAAAATTGAGTACCTAGTGGTGTGTAAGACCCGTAATTTTAAATCCTAAGTTATACCATTTTAGGGTATTTTGTGTTAAATTGCTTAGGCTTTTAACCCAGTTTTCGGTATTTAGTGAGTTAAAGGCCGAAAATATATTTTTGGAAATTGGATTAAAATTATTTGTCGAGAAATAATTTACTTCCGTTACGAAGGATTTAATACCGGACAATTTTGTTATAAATATATCTGGTTGCAGAAAAATTTATCTATCAATTGAGTTGCGACGAGGGTAGATATTTTTGACAAAAGTGGATTGGAGAGGTTATGGGTGAAATGGTAATTTTAATAAATATCTAGATATTTGTTAAGTTATAAGTTATATATATTTATATATATATATATGTTTGTGTGGATGGAAAAAGAAAAGAAAATTAGAAAAGAAAGAAAAGGAAATAGAGAGGAAAGAGAAGAGAGGAAAGGAAAAAGAAAAGAAAACAGTTAACGGAGGAAACTACATTTCTTCCCCCTGCCTCGCGAGCCTTCCTCCTCCTTCCTCCATCTTCATCCATTTTCGTTGTTCTTGCTTCCTTTGAGTTCGAAAATTGTTAGTGGGTGATAGGACAAGGATTTCTCAACTTCACTCTTCCTCTTTGATTCGAAAACGAAGAAAAACGGTTTTAGGGATTCAAACACAAATCTCCCCGTTTCATCTAGATCTAAGCGTCGTTTCAAGAAGTGATAGAAGGGAAAGTTACTCACCACTACACTACGGTGCTAGTGAGCTAAATTTTGGAAGCAACGTCGCGAGAAAAGTTTTTACCGGAATCGATCGTGGTGCCGTAATAGAACGAAAAAGCTAAAGTAAAGGTAAGGGCTCCTTCCAAACTTTTAGTTTGCATTTAGGGCCTTATATGTGGTTGTGTGGAAAAGAATTT
Organism: Cicer pinnatifidum; assembly: GCA_037974775.1. Taxonomy (NCBI): domain Eukaryota; kingdom Viridiplantae; phylum Streptophyta; class Magnoliopsida; order Fabales; family Fabaceae; genus Cicer; species Cicer pinnatifidum. Next base: position 23,710,555 of record JBBPBR010000003.1, on the reverse strand, counting down.
TGTTAGGGTTGGAGTATTGATTTGGGGAAAATGAATCTAAGGCTTTATGGGTAAAATCTTAGAGTTAGGTTTTGGTTATAATGATGAATGTTTTGTGGAAAATGAATTTAAACTCATTTATGTATGATTTTGAGTAAATGAAACTTGTTGTGTTTGAGTGGTGGGTTGTGTTGATTTGTGTTCGTCGTATGTGACGTGTTCTTAATTAATACTGATGAAATTTGCTATGTGCATGATTGGATTTTGTGGAAAAAGGATTTGATGTGTTTTGGTGTGAATTATGGATTGAATGTGAAAGTATGTTTGAGTTTGTCTTGTGTGGAATTTGAAAACCATTAAGTTAAACGAGAATTAAGAATGGGGAATCTCTTAATGTCTTGTTTACTTGATGTGTGTCTGTGAAAATCGTTTAAGTTAACTAGGCATTAAGAATGGGGAATCTCTTAATGTCTTGGTTACTTAATGTTGTTTTGAAAATCGTTTAAGTTAACTGGGCGTTAAGAATGGGGAATCTCTTAATGTCTCGGTTACTTAACGTTTGTTTTGGAAAAATCGTTTAAGTTAAATGAGAATTAAGAATGGGGAATCTCTTAATGTCTTATTTACTTAATGTGTGTTTGTTTTGGAAAATCGTTTAAGTTAAATGAGAATTAAGAATGGGGAATCTCTTAATGTCTTGTTTACTTAATGTTTGTTTTGAAAATCGTTGGAGTTAAAAGAGTATTAAGAATGGGGAATCTCTTAATATTTCTGTTTGCTTAAGGTGTGTTTGTTTGTAAAAATCATTAAGTTAAATGAGTATTAAGAATGGGGAATCTCTTAATATCTGCGTTTACTTAATGTTGTCGGGAAAATGATTTTGTGAAGAAATGAATTTTCAAGTCAAAGTGATGCCATGTGATTTGTTGGTTCATTTTGTTTGTGTTGAGGTTGTCGCGTCAAAGTGATGCCATGTGATTTGTTGGTTCATTTTGTCTGCGTTGAAATTTTCAAGTCAAAGTGATGCCATGTGATTTGTTGGTCCATTTTGTTTGTGTTGAGGTTGTCGCGTCAAAGTGATGCCATGTGATTTGTTGGTTCATTTTGTCTGCGTTGAAATTTTCAAGTCAAAGTGATGCCATGTGATTTGTTGGTTCATTTTGTTTGTGTTGAGGTTGTCGCGTCAAAGTGATGCCATGTGATTTGTTGGTTCATTTTGTCTGCGTTGGGATTTTCAAGTCAAAGTGATGCCATGTGATTTGTTGGTTCATTTTGTTTGTGTTGAGATTGTCGCGTCAAAGTGATGCCATGTGATTTGTTGGTTCATTTTGTATGCGTTGGGATTTGTCGAGTCAAAGTGATGCCATGTGATTTGTTGGTTCATTTTGTCTGCGTTGGGATTTGTCGAGTCAAAGTGATGCCATGTGATTTGTTGGTTCATTTTGTCTGCGTTGGGATTTGTCGAGTCAAAGTGATGCCATGTGATTTGTTGGTTCATTTTGTCTGCGTTGGGATTGTTGTGTCAAGGTAATGCCATGTGGTTTGTTGGTTCATCTTGTCTGTGTGGGTATTGCGTTGAAACCGTTAAAGGTTATGTTTTGAAACTATGTGTAAGTATGTTTGATTCAAATTATGATTGTGTTGATTTTTGCTAAGTGTTATGGTTTGAAATTATGTGTAAGTATGTTTGATTCAATTAGTGATTGTGTTGATTGTACTAAGAGTTATGTTTTGGATTTGTGTGATAGTATGTTAGATTGTGAAACGTTTTCGAAACTCATAATGTCGTGGTGATTGTACGGGTATTGCTAAGTGTTAAGGTTTGGAGTAGTGTTTGAATATGATTGAGTTGGTTTATGTATTTTTGAAAGAATATACAGGGAAATCGATTTACCCAATCGATTTGATGAGTTACAGGGGCTCTGTTTTGCACGAAATCGATTTACCCAATCGATTTTGTAAGTTATATTTCAAAATCATTTAAGAAATCGATTTGGTAAATCGATTGGATTTAATTGGATTCAAGTCAGGGGCTTTGTCTTCCAAAAATCGATTTGTCCAATCGATTGGATTCATTACAGGGGCTCTGTCTTGTCTGTCAATCGATTTACCCAATCGATTGAGTCAATCGATTTACCCAATCGATTGATTTAAGCCCAGAGTTCAATTTTCACTAAAAACTTTCAGGAAATTGATTTCCCCAATCGATTGGCTCAGTGGAAAATCTTATTTTGAGTTAGATAATTGATTTCTCAATTGATTTATCAATGTTTGGGTCAATTGTATATTACTTGATATTTTGAGAACTTTATTTGACTTCATTTACATTTGACAAGCATTATATGAACTTTTAGCATATGGAAAATCCTTTTAAGGTGCATGCTTAGTTGAGAGGATATTTTATGCATTTAAAAACTTAAATGTTATTTGTTAACTGTTAAATTCGGTTGGTGACCCTTTACAACTATTGTGGAAATCTGGGCTTTGCCCTCAGATGAGAGCCAGGACAACCCTATCGGTTTGTACCCTACGGATGGGAATGTAGATGGGAATGCTTAACTGGAGCTATGTTAGAAGGATCCTACGGGGCGCGTGGTGATTACTCAGGGTGTATAGCTTTTTGGTAGAATGATCAGATTAGGTTGACACAGAGGGAACTTATGTCTTTCTTTTGGGTTGCTTTTATTTTTAAGCTGGAAGACTGTACCACTTTTGTTATGTAAATATTTTGAATTTATATTTTGATAACTTTTTCCGCTGCTTATAAATTATAATGACTTAATTATTTATCCAAAGGTGTTACTTTGTTTATCTCTCTGTTTTATTTTAATTTGCTTTTTTTAAAAAAAAAAAATACACCCTCGCTTTGAAAAACGGGGTGTTACATGGTGCACATCCTAAAGGTCATACATCTACCTTTTAAACACTATTAGTTTTCTGACATCTCTCATATGTGGCTCTAATCCAATTTCATCTGTTTCTTCGATTTTCAAGATACAACATGTACTATCCTCTAAATTTATTATTTAAAAATAATTAGAAACTATCAATATTATTCAAAATTAAATTACGTGTGATAATTATTTTCCTTGTTCTACTTATTGTAGTTGATAAAGTTATTAGTAAGAATTATTAAATCAGTGGAGAGTTTATATATATATATATATATATATATTATATGTAGATGTGTCTTTCTAGTGCAAGAATAAATTGGGCTAAGGGTTTGTGGTTTGGTATGACCCAACCTACTTGAAAGAGTAGAAATTTGAATTACGTGTTTGTGACTTGATTTTTATGATGAAGGTTAACAACAACAACAAAAAAGACAAAAAAAGAGTGACATATTATCACTCTAATTCTTCATTAAGGTCCAACAATATCTAAACCACAAATTGCAACTTAAATTTCCCTAAGTCCACAATTTCTGTATACTCACCAGTAATAAACAAAAAAGAATATTGAAACCTTAGCCACTATCACCTTCACACCTCCATTTCTTCGTATATCCAAAGCTTGGAACTTTGTTTTCTTGAGAACAACTTTGCGGGGCTTAAAGTGTGTACTAGAAAGTTAGGTCGTTGGTTGAATGTCATGAAATAAATAATTGTGATTACTTATATTTTAAAATGAATAAATGTAGACTAATGGATTAAAATAATAAAATCCCAATTTTTGTTGAGATTGAATTGTAATATTTGACTTCTATGTAGTAAAGTATGAAATTTTATGGTATATGTGATAAATTGTAGTTTTATGAGAAATATGAAATAAAGTTTGAATTTCTACCTTATATGTCATAAAGTTTTAGCTTTTATTATGTATATTAGTGGTAGTGTGAATTTTCTTGTTATATATGTTAAAGTGTTAATTTTTATGGCCTATATAATATCAAGTTTTTATCTTTATGTGTACGTGGTGAAAGTCATAATTTTTATGATTATTAGTCTATGAATATGTGAGGTATGGATGTGTGTATGTGTTCTTAATGATGTGTGAATAAGGCGATGATTTTAAAAAGTGATTTTGAATGCATAAGACATGATTCTTAGTGGGTTGTGTGGTAATATATCTATTTGATATTATATCTTCATGTCATGACATACGCATCTTCGTGGGAGTTGCCTTAGTGAGAGGTTTGTTTTCTCCATTGGTATAGGTGATATTTTTGTGTGAAAGTTTCCTTAGTGTCAGGTTTATATACGGATCATATAGTTTTAAGAGCATTAATTATACATATATTTTGATATACAATTTACCGGTTTGCATATTTTTTTCTTTTAAGTTGAAAGTTTTTACGTTTATATGTTTTGTGTTATTCTTCTATATGTCTTACTTTGATTTGATGTGGATGATGGAAAAAAACTGACTCTTACAACAATATTTTATGTACTAATAAGTATTGACGTGTGGCGAAAGCGGGGTAAACATGAGTTTTTTTTTTTTCAAGACGATTTTGTAATAATAGAATTGTCCAATATTTTTAAGTTCTTTTAATCTTTTGTCACAAACTTTTAAAATGTACTAGAATTCTATAAATACGGAAGTGGTTCCCTTCCGTTAAGAAATAATTATCTTCACATTGTTTTAAATTTTGAATAAATATTTTCTTAATAATATTAAATAACATGATTGTTACTAATTATTTAAAATGAATAAATGTTAAGTATTAAAAAAAAATTGTAAACTTTTTTTGATAAATTAGTATTTTTTTTTAAGTAACGTTTTGGATTAAAAATTTGGTGCGTTATATTATGGTATCAGAACAATAATTCTCAGACTTTTGGGGTGGGACACATCGTGTACGTCGCATATATTTTAATGTTGCTTGTGATAATTATTTATTTCTCTAATTATTGTATTTTACTGATTTTTTAAATTGTTATTATATGCCATTAATTATGTTAATTGTTTGGTTTTCTATTTTTGTTTTTACTTTATTTTATTAAGTACGTTAATTCCTATTATGTATCATTAACTGTGTCACTTTTTTGAAATTTGTGATTGAATATTTTCCTTAAATTCCTACGAATTAAAAATAGTTTTAATTTGATTCGCAATAATTGTTTTTGATTTTAATGACTTTATGAATTTAATATTTTGACGTTACAAATTTACTACTCATGATTTAAATTTTTTTTATATGTTATTAATTTAATATTGTGATTTAATTACATTATAAATTTATTACTGACGATTTGAATTTTTATTTTTAATAATTGTTTGTATGTTATGAATTTAATACTTGTAATTCAAAAACGCTATTAATTTAATATTGTGACCTTAACGAATTTAGTAATCATGATTTGAATTTTACTTTTGTTTTTATGTTATAAATTTAATACTCATGAGTTATTGATGTTATGAATTTATTACTCGTGATTTGAATTATTTTAAATAATTATATGTCAGTTATAAATTTAATACTTATGATTTAATAACGTTAAGAGTTTCTTATTATGATGTTGTGAATTTACTACTCATGATTTAAATTTTTAATAATTTATTACTCGTGTTTTAATTTGACGTTTTGTAATAATTGTTGGTATATTTATAACATTATCAATTAATTGTCACTAATTGA
>JBBPBR010000003.1:23683877-23695742 GCA_037974775.1 Cicer pinnatifidum | reverse complement strand
GTAATATATTAATTTTTTAGATTTTATCATAAAAAATGTAATATTCATTTTTATAAAAGATACAAATTTTAAAAAGCTAAATTTTTGTTCGTTAATGTATTAATGAATAATATTTAATTATTATAATTTTTTCAAATAATAGAAATTAATTTTACAAAAGAAATTGACTTAACTATTAATTTAAAAATCAATTATACCATTAGAGGAATTTTTATTCTAATTATTATTTTTTTTAATTTTGTATCAAACTGCCACAATGTGAGAAAATAATACTAAAATGTTATACTTTTAAATTTCAACGTCGACATGCGACTTACTGAAGGAAATTTTTTTAAAACTTAATTATTTTTTCTTTGCACTATTTTAATTTATTTTAAAAAATAATTTAAATTAATGAGTTCGACGACTCTAAATTTAGAACTAAAGGACATTTAGATAGAAAATGCAACCCAGTACATGGTCGCATATTGAAAATGCAAACCAGCACATGGTGGCATATTGAAAATGCAACTTTCTATTAAGTTTTTATAAAATTTTCTTCAATTTATCACATGTCGGGCACGTCGGACTTGCGATTAATGGTTAAAATTCAAAAATAAAATATTTTATTACTTTTTTTTAAAGTGTGATAGTTTAATACAAAATTAAAGAAAAAATATTAGAATAAAAATTTCACCATTAAATGTCAAATGTATAGGAGAAATTAAACAAAAAAGAATTAGCCATCGTTTCTCAAATGAAAGCGAAGCAGTGAGTGGTATGGGTAGGTAGGTTAGGAAAAAGTGCACGGAAAAGTAACCTACTCACTCCTCTCTAGGATTTGCCAAAATCTTCATTTTTTCCAATTCAATGACCAAAATGCCCTCTAGGTATTTGCCTTTGTTTTTACGTTCACGCATCACAATGCAAAATTGCATAGATTTTGATAGATAGATACATGAGCGATTCAAAACATAGGAACGTGAACCACCGATCCAAAATTACTACTGCCCCAACCAAAAAGCATTTTGCCTTCACACTACCACTTCTTTGCAAGTTGTCACAAATAAACCAACAAATTTACTACTATGCAACCTTGTTTTCTTTCATTAGTTAATTATTATATTATCTCTTTGATTAATTACTAACTTTGTCATTAAATATAAGACGGTCGTACTAACATGTATTATAGAGACTAAAAATAAAAAAAATGTATTGAACTGTGACTTAATATATATATATTAAGAAATTTAATAATTAAAAAAATATAATTTTATCAAACTATCTATCTTAATTATTGATGAATTTTGCACTACTATCAATGAAAAATATAATAATAATTTATAAGTTGTGTATATATTAATCATTGTTAGATAAAATATAAATATAATAATTAAAGTTGCATTAAAAATTATAAATAACATTTATTTTAAGATATTTTTTTATTAAATATGAACTTTTAAGGAGTTAAAAACGCAAATTTCAATATGAACTTCTACATTGAATCATTAATAGGTGCCCTTGGGATACATGTGTTCTTGGGGGTACATTTTAGCATTTCTCATATAAGATTTATTGATTAAATGATTGGAATTGAATTAAGAAAGTTTATAAGAGTATTAAATTTATTAATGATTGATATTGTTTTACATTTTTAGGGTTAGAGAGATAATTAATTAATTTCTTGATTATAATGTTTATTGTTAATTGTATAAAAATATATAAATTAATTAGAATTAAGTTAGTAAAAAAAGTAATTAATATCTTTACATTTAATTATTATATAGGATTTTGAGAAGCGTATATGAGTCTAAGAAAAACAAAATAATTATCGGTTAAGGGATTTTATGCATTTGTATTATATCTTTTGATCTTGTTTTCTACTCTTGATACTTTGGGTATGTTTTTAGTGGTGGATTTTGCTTTTCTTATGTTTGGTTTGGAGCATTTAATGTTTCACTTTTTTAAAATTCAGCCCCTTTGAATTAAAAATTGATTCAATATAAAATTCTTTAGATTTAATACATAACATTCTTTAACTATGTCTATAAAAATATAAATTCACAATTAATTTATTTCTACAAATTTGGCGGATAAGTTTGAAATCATAAACTTATTATTCAAATCAAACTACTTTGAGTTTGATGAATTAATTTATTCGCTAACGGTGCATATATTTGTTTATAAAGATTGTTCAATAAATAAATATATAAATATGTGGTACTATGTTTAAGGATTAGAAAAAATTTCGTACCTGCGAAAATCTACAACATGTATGAGAGAGGTAGCTTAACAAGTATATGCAGATAAAATAAATAGATATTTTGACTACCCGTTAATTAATGAATATCGATACAAATGTAATGGTATATGTATCCAGAGATATTCATACAATAGAAAATTAGTAAAATTAATATATTGTAATAGTTTTTGTTTATGTATTAATAGTTTTTATGACGGGACTTTGATATATATTTAGGATTTAGGGTTTAGTTTTTGTTATTATTGTATATATTATAATAGTTTTTGTTTTATGTGTTACTATTTTCTTTTTACAATAGGAGAAAAATTCTACATAATGCAACATAAAGCTAATATGTAGTGAATATTGACGTGTGTCGAACGTGGGGTAAACATAGATTTTTCTTTCAAGACGATTTTGTAATAATGGAATTTTCCAATATTTTTAAGTTCTTTTAATTTTTTGTCACAAACTTTTAAAATGTACTAGAATTATAGAAATACAGAACTAAATTTTTTAGTTTTTCTTTCTATGAATATTACTTAATTATAGAAATACGGAACTTTTAATTTTTTTAGTTTTTCTTTCTATGAATATTACTTAATTATTTAATTTTTGTGTTACAATTTAATTTTTTGTAATAAAGACAATGCTTTAAACCTCTAACCTATATAAAATTTTAGAATCCCCATAATAGAAGGAAAGAGTAACACCGTAAAAAATTGTATTAGCGGGATTTTGGCTAAGGAAAGACTTGGTTATTAAGTGCTCCGTTGACCCACCTCTTTTTTCTGGTAACCCTTCTAGTACATGAATTACTGTGTGACATGAACATATTGTCCCCATAATAGAAAGGAAAGGTAATATAGTAAAAAGTTTTATTAGCGGGATTCTGGCTAAGGAAAGACTTAGTTTTTCTGTGGTCCAATGACTCAGCTCTCTTTCCTGAGAACACCTCTAGTGCACGACTTACTATGTAACTTGAACCTACTATATAGTCGTCGATGAGATCCCAGTGGTGAAGGATTTCTCTAAAGTTTTCCCACCAGACGTACCAGGACTACCCCCAGTATGCGACGTCGAATTTTCTATCGATGTTATTCCATATATTGGGCCCATATTTATCGCTCCTTACAAAATGCCCCCCTTAGAGCTATCAGAACTAAAGAACCAATTAGAAGACCTTTTGTCTAATAAATTCATTCGGCCTAGTGTGTCACCATGGGGAGCCCTCATATTATTGGTCAAGAGGAAGAATGGAAAGTTGAGACTATGTGTTGATTACCGAAATCTCAACAAGGTCACAATAAAAAAAAACAGATACCCCTTTCCCCGCACTGATGATTTAATGGACCAACTCAGACGAGCATAGGTGTTTTCTAAGATTGATCTAAGTTCAAGGTACCATCAGATTCAAGTGAAAGAAGAGGATATATCCAAGATGGCCTTTAGAACGCGTTATAGGCACTATGAATACTTAGTGATGCCTTTTAGAGTGACCAATGCATCGACTATCTTCATGGATTATATGAAACGTATCTTCCATCCATTCTTAGACAAGTTCGTGGTGATCCTTATTGATGACATATTGATCTATTCCAAGAGCCGAGAAGAACATGAGGAACATTTGCGTCAAGCTCTACAAGTACTGAAGGAGCAACAACCATATGCCAATCTAGGAAAAATGTGAATTTTGGTTGGAAGAAGTGAAGTTCTTGGGACATGTAATTTCTAAGGAAGAGAATGTTGTTGACCCATCCAAGGTAGAAGTCATGATGGCATGGAAACAACCGCAAACAGTCACATAGATTAGTAGTTTTATGGGTTTGGTCGGGTATTATAGGAGATTTATTGAGAGATTTGCCAAGATTGTTGCTCCATTAACACCTCTTACGAAGAAGTACCAGAATTATGCGTTGACTGAGGTGTGTGAGAAAAGTTTCCAACTAATGAAGGAGAAGCTAACTACATCCCTAGTGTTAGTGTTGCCCCAACTAGAAGAGCCTTACGAAGTTTATTGTGATGCTTCCTATCAGGGTTTGGGTTATGTGCTGATGCAGAACAAACGAGTAGTGGCATATGCCTCAAGGCAATTGAAGGTGCATGAAAAGAAGTATCCCACTCATGACTTGGAGTTATCTGCAATTGTCTTCGTATTGAAAATTTGGAGACATTATACATATGGGTGTAGTTTTGATGTATTTAGCGATCATAAGAGTTTGAAATACTTGTTTAATCAAAAGGAACTTAACATTAGACAGAGGAGATGGATGGAGTTCATTAAAGGTTATGAGTTCACGTTGCATTACCATTTAGGGAAGGCTAACTTGGTGGCTGATGCCCTAAGCAGGAAACGAGTTCATCTCTCTGTTGTAACAATGAAGGGCTTGGAGTTGTTAGAGAAGTTCCATGACTTGAATCTTTATTTGGATTCCCCATTGGGGGAAAATGCAGTGTGGAATGATCATTATAGATAGTGAATTGATGAATGAGATTAAAGTTTTCCAAGTTACAGACGTGTTGACTCAAGAGAAAAGGAAGTTGATCAAGATCGGCAAGGCCTCTAAATTTGAGGTGGGCCCAAACGATATTTTGAGATGTAATTGATGTGTTTGTATACCCGATAATACAAAATTGAGGAAGACTATCTTGGATGAGGCCCATAAAAGCAAGTTGAGTATCCACCCTGGGAGCACCAAATTGTATAAAGACCTTAAGCAAAAGTTTTGGTGGTTGGGAATGAAGAAACATGTTGCAGAATATGTGGCTTCATATTTGACTTGTCAGAAAGCCAATGTAGAGCATCCGAAATTAGAGGGACTACTAAGGTCATTAGATATACCAGTATGGAAATGGGATAGTATATTTATGGATTTCGTGGTAGCATTGCCTAAGACTCAACAAAAGTTTGACTTCATTTGGGTGATTGTCGATAGGTTGACCAAATCTGCCCATTTCATACCCGTGAAGACTACTTATGATGTGACTAAGCTTGCAGAGATCTACATTGTCGAGATTGTTAGACTACATGGGATACCCTCCAACACTATGTTAGATAGAGATCCGAAGTTCATTTCTCAGTTATGGGGAGAATTACAATAGGCGTTGTGTACTAAGTTGAGATTGAGTTCGACTTATCACCCTCAAACCAATGGACAAATGGAAATGACTACTCAGACCTTGGAGGATTTGTTGAGAGTGTGTGTGTCGGATGAGCGAGGTAGTTGGGATAATATGTTGCCTCTTGTTGAGTTCACATATATAACAACAACTATCATGCGAGCATTGGGATGGCTACATACGAGGCTCTGTATGGGCGTAAGTGACAAACTCCCTTGTGTTGGTATTAGGATGGTGATAACCTAATTATGGGGCCATAATTGGTACAACGGACCACATATAAAGTTCGTCTGGTCTAAGAAAGGATGAAGACAACACAAAGCAGACAAATGAGTTATGCCGACCAACGGAGGAAACCGCTGGAGTTTCAAGAAGGTGAACATGTATTTTTAAGAGCGACGCCTACTACTAGAGTTGGTAGTGCACTGAAGTCCAAGACGCTCACTCCTAAATTCATCGGCCCATTTCAAATCCTTCGACGTGTAGTTCTCGTAGCTTACTAGATTGCCTTGCTTCTGAGTCTGGCCAAATTGCACAACGTATTTCATGTGTCATAGTTGAGGAAGTACATGGCTAATCACTTCCATATTATCACGCTAGATGATATCCATTTGAAGGAGAATCTTTCATTTGTAATTCCACCACTAGGCATTAGAGATAGGACTACTAAGCACCTACGAGACAAAGAGATCGCCTTGGTCAAGGTGATTTGGGACCAAACGACTGGAGATGCAACTTGGGAATTAGAGGGAAAGATGAGAGAGCTCTACCGTAATCTTTTTTTATCTAGCTAGTTTCAAGGACAAAACTTTTTTTTATGGGGGGTAAATATTGTAACATCCTCTAAATTTATTATTTAAAAATAATTAGAACATATCAATATTATTCAATATTTAATTAGGTGTGATAATTATTTGCCTTGTTTGACTTATTGTAGTTGATAAAGCTATTAGTAAGAATTATTAAATCAATGAGGAATTTAAATATATATATATATATATATATATATATATATATATATATATATATATATATATATATTTAAGTTGATATATATTATATGTAGATGTGTCTTTCTAGTGCAAGAAGAAAATGGGCTTAGGATTTGCAGCTTAGTATGACCCAACAATATCTAAACAACAAATTCCACTTTAAATTTCCCTAAGTCCGTAATTTCTATATACTCACTAATAATAAACAAAAAAGAATATCGAAACTCTAGCCACCATCACCTTCACACCTCCTTTTCTTCGTGTATCCAAAGTTTGGAACTTCGTTTCCTTCTGAACAATTTCGTGGGGCTTAAAACGTGTATTATGAAGAAAGTGACCAAGGTAAGGATTTTTCCCTCACACAAATTATAGTTAGACCATTGGTTGAATGACATTAAATAAATAATTGTGGTTACTTATATTTTAAAAGGAATAAATATAGAGTAATGGATTAAGATAATAAAACCCCAATTTTTGTTGAGATTGAGTTGTAATATATGACTTCTATGTAGTAAAATGTGAAATTTTATGCTATATGTGATAAAATTGTAGTTTTATGATGGATATGAAATAAAGTTTGAATTTTTACCTTGTATGTGATAAAGTTTTAAATTTTATTATGTATATTAGTTGGAGTTTGAATTTTCTTGTTATATATATTAAAGTGTTAATTTTTATGGCCTATATGATATCAAGTTTCTACTTTTATGTGTATGTGGTAAAAGTCATAATTTTTATTATTATTTGTCTATGAATATACGTGTTCTTAATGATGTGTCAATAAGATGATGATTTTAAAAAGTGATTTTGAATGCATATGACATGATTCATAGTGGGCTGTGTGTGAATATATATATTTAATACTATATTTTCATGTCATAACATATGCATCTTTATGGAAGTTGCTTTAATGGCAGCTTTGGTTTCCCCATTGGTATGAATGATCTTTCAGTATGGAAGTTGCCTTAATGACATATTTATATACGGGTCATATAGTTTTAGGAGTATTCATTATGCCTATGTTTTGATATACAATTTACCGGTTTGCATATTTTTTTTTTAAATTGGAAGTTTTTACGTTTATATGTTTTATGTTATTCTTCTATATGTCTTGCTTTGGTTTGATGTGGATGATGGAAAAAACTGACCCTTACAACAATATTTTAGGTACTAATGAGTTCGAGAAGATTCAAGAGTAGTTAATGAGTATTGACGTGTGGTAAACGTTGGATAAACATGAATTTTTCTTTCAAGATGATTTTGTAATAATTGAATTGACCAATATTATTAAGTTCTTTTAATCTTTTGTCACAAACTTTTAAAATGTACTAGAATTTTAGAAATACGAAAGTGGTTCTCTTCCGTTAAGAATAATTGTCTTTATATTATTTTAATTTTAAATAAATATTTTCTTAATGATATTAAATACCATGATTGTTACTAATTATTTAAAATGAATAAATATTATGTATTAAAAAAAATCATAAATTTCTGCAAAAAATAAATTTTTTTTTTATTAACATTTTGGATTAAAAATTTGAGGCGTTACAGACTTATTGTTGCAATATTTGGTAGTGTTTTTAATGATAAGATACTTTCAATTGCAATAGTCATTGTTTAAAGTGGGACAAATAACTAAAGATGTAAACATGATGTAACTTAAAGTACTAAGTTGAGAAAATAAAAACTTAAAATATCTAAGCGAAAATTAAGCTAAACTTAAAAGACATATGTGTTTTAAAAAAAAACATAAAAAACTAAACTGTTTTTTTTCCTGTAAAACATATATAAATGACCTTGAGATATATTTTACCTTTTTTTTTAATATACTATCAATAATTTTAACTATCTAACAAACTATATTCGAAACAAATAACTAATCAAGATATAAAATATTTGATTATATAAAATTATATTTTAAGGAAATTTATTTTATATAATCAAGATATCTAAATAAAAGCATAAAATATAAAAGTTTAAATATGCTTTTGTTCTTTGCAATTATAACATTTTTTTATTTTAGTCTTTGTAAGTTTTTTGGTTTAATTCACATCCCTGCAAATACATACTTATTTTAAAATGGTCCCTTCATCCAACTTTTGTTAAAAACATTATAACACCGTTAAGCTTTTATTTAATAAAAAATAAATTAGAAATTAAAAATATTGATTATTTTTAAAAGGGTGATCAAAATTGTGAGCCCTAATTTCTATTGTATCCTTCTTCACATCTTCACCCCTTTTCTCTACCTCTTCTCACGACCTTTTCACCTTCAAGGGAGAAAATCAAACGCGACTCTAAATGTGTTTGTGTTGTTCTCCAACTCCCAAGGACACGAACTTGCACCCTCTTCTCGTTTTTTTTTTCATTTACTAGTTTCATTTTTCTTGTATCCAGATCGCAATATTTAGTCGTTTTAGAACCGATCCGGTGGTCGCGAGTTGAATTATAAATTTTGCGTTGCGTGGTTACATGTTGGATCTAAGATGTGTGTAATAAGGAAAGTTTAAATTTTTTTACATGTAATTCATGAAATTGAGTAGTTTTGTAGCAGTGTATGTTTTGTTGGGACTAAAATAGTATAATTGTACTAACAAGTTTTTGTTTGAATATTAGAGTGAGACAATAACAATTATGGTTCTCAATTTTGGTAACTCTTTCAAAAAATAATCAAATTTTTTAATTTTTAATTTATTAAAAAAAGTTTAACGATCGTAAATTTTTTTTAACTGAAGTTAAACAGAGAGATCATTTTAAAATCAATCTATATTTACAAGATGTGAATCAAACAAAAAAATTTATAAAAACTAAAATAAAAAATATTATAAAATTATAAAAATCAAATACATATTTAAACCAAATATAAATATATTAATCTATCATGCCCAATTCTCCGTTGCTATTTAACAAAAGAAACATGGGATGTTCAATTGGGTTATATTTCAAATGGAGAAAATAAACGTGGAAAGTTATGTGGTCGTCCACTAAGTACTACCCGACTCAAGATATAATATCGAGATAAAAAACAAATAAATTTAGATTATCAAACAAAAATATAAACATTGTAAAGAAAGTATCAAGAGTAGGTGGCAATACATATATTTCAAAGTAAATGATAGAGGCGTCATTAAAAAAAATAAAAATTGTGAGGTCTAACCTAACCCAAATCTTATATGATTTTTTTTACTATTTCATCTAAAATAAAATAAAAGTAAGTAGTAGAGTCCGACTTTCATTCCAGCATATAATAAATTCATTTGTTTGCTAATTAATGCTAACATTTTCATATATATAATGTGTTTAATTGTTTTGGAATAATTTTTATTTAATTCAAATATTTTAATGTAATTGTTTAGCCCTCCAACATTTTAACGCTGAATATATGGTACATTTTAGTGTTGTATATATGGTAAAGCTATGAAGACATGAAAAGTTCCACGATCTACAACATCCCAAATTGGAAAAATTGAGACATTGATGATTGCATGTTGGTCCAGCTTCTAAGTGCCAACCCACTAAAATTAGAACTTTAGACTTAAAAAATTATTTATTTCGTAAAGAAAACTTTTTTAAAAAATTCCTCAAAACTAAATAGTTTATGATATTATAATGTTACAAATTTACTCATATTAATATGTTAGTTTAATGAGTAAAATGCAAGGTTTTGAGCCTTTTGCCCATGGTTCATATTCAAACTATGCCAATTTTTATTTTATTTTATTTTATTTTTTTAATGTTTTTTTATAATTTAAATGATATACATTTATTAGAGATATAGAAAATTATAGATTAAGAATTAGTTAAAGATTAACTAGTCTTTTTAAAAGTCTGATGTGATCATTTTCAGTTATTTTTGTCATTTATACTATTTTCACTTTCATTAATATTAAATATTAACACATCAACTTTCTTTTGAATAAATTATTATCAATATGTCTTTATTATTATTATTATTATTATTATTATTAAAATTAAATAAATGTACTAATTCCTTATAAAATCGTATACAAAGATAATTTAGTGATGATATAACTTATTGAAAATTCGAATTGTAAATGCTTTACTAACTTCAATATTTTTTATGTTATTTAAGATCAATTTTATAGTTAGTACAATAATTAGTGTTATGATATGTATGATTTATGATAAAGTTATAATTAATTGTCATCTAAAATATTATTGAGGACTTAATATGGGGTGCATATCAATCTTCCAATAAATAAAAATAAAATAATAGAAATAGTGAAGAGAGAGAGAACTCTAACTCCATGCATGTTGTTCTCAGGCTCCCTCTTTCCACCATTTCATCATTGAAACAACCCCACACCCATATTAGAGTAAAAGAGGACCAAGAGGGAGAGGAAAATCAGGGTTTCAACATAAGAGAAAAAATTTAGAGTTCTTGCATATTGAGAAGGAAGATGAAAACTTGAAGAGGAGTTAGGGTTCCACTTGTAAAAGAAGGAATTAGAATCAAACTTTAGAGATCTCAAATCTATTCTTAAGGTAACATAGAAAACTCTCTGAAAAAATCTCTTATGTGTGCTTAGAGGTATTTATTGTATGTTGCTAATAACTAATCATGATTTTCATGTTTGATTATTGAGATAGTCCTATTTGATTTTGTATTATTGATTATTAAGAATGCATGCTAGATGTTTATATTAATTACTAAGAATAATTGTTATATTATAATTATTGAGTGTTGTGGTAGGGTTGGTGATGAAATCATAATTGTTTGGTATTGGTAATTAATTGGTTTTATACTGAATTTTGAATGTATTTTACTTAGTTGAGCTACATATGAACTTGAGATTATAAATATTGAAATGAAAATAGTATAATAATGTCTCTAAACCCGTAAATGTATTCTTTTGGTATTTTATTCATAAGTTTCTCCATAGTAGTGTTTTGCGTTGATTTTTGTCCCATTAGAAACTAGACTTAATTACCTTAAAAATAGGCATTGGTTTCATCAACTTTCATTCAGAATGTAAGAAAAAATTAAGTTACAAGTTGAAAAATAATATGTTGTTCCGCTTTTGTATTTGTATACTATATTTATAAACTAGACATTTAAAGTGTTCACAATGTTATCGTTTATTCAAATTGAACATCATTTGATATTTTAATTAAATTACCAAAGTTATAGTGTTTTTTGCAGAAAAAGATTATGACGTAGGTAGATTAAAATGAGTATAATAGAAACAATAGGAATCAATTTTGACTGAAATCAATTGGACTCAAAAGCTTATTACTATTACTTTGTTACTGTAAATTTTAATAAGTTTATATTAAATTTATAAATTTTTGTGATTTTATAAAGTAAAACTGTTATGTTTTATAAGTTGCTCTGCATTAGTCATCTTTAAATATTTATATCTTGAACTATGAAACTCGTTTTTGAGTGAAACTAGTTGAGTTTGAAAGAAAACATATAATAATTTTACTAAACATATAAATGATTAATTAGTATTGGAAACATAGTTGCTCTGTCATAAGATTATTAGGTAACGTTGTTGACTTTAGAAT
>JBBPBR010000003.1:23640095-23671803 GCA_037974775.1 Cicer pinnatifidum | reverse complement strand
TATTATTTGATATGATATGCTTGTAAGATTTTTATGTTAGTTTTCAAATCTTTATATGACAAGCAAAATTTATTTTATTTTGATTCCTAAATATACATTTGATTCCTAAATTATTAATAAAAAAAATATTTATAACTAATGGAAATGGAAATGTGTTGTCACTATTAAAACTATACCAATGAAAATGTGTTGCACTGAAATGTATAGCGACAAAAATAAAATAGTAGGTAAAATATTTACAAATTATGAGTAAACATTATACACACCATGAAATATTTGTAAGTAAAATTAATGGGTTAAACTAATGTGAACTTTCCACATAGTTCATACACAAGCAAGCCATATAGAACCACAATGTTCAAAATAAAAGAAGATTTAAAATAAAAGAGAAGATTTAAAATTCAATGGATTTTGTGTATAAGTAATTGAGTTGATTATATATACAAAATAATTTATGATTATATAATATAACAACAAAATGTCTAGTTTATGATTTGTATTAAAATAATAGAAAAATAAAAATTTAATTCTATATAACATGAATACAATTAAAATTGTTACCAATATTCTCGTTATATCACTTTTAAGACATCATTGACAATTATGACAAGAACATAAACAATTATAAATAGTGTGTTTAATAATAACACGGTTGTACTTTGAAACCAAGAAAAGAAAACACTTTGAAACCCATTCGTCACTCTTCGTTTTCGCGCTCGATACACTGAGTTTCTTCCCTCCAGCTTGCCCGAGTCACAGAACAATGAACTCCTTGCCGTATACGGTTTTGGAATCTCTCGATTCCACAAAGGTATTCGACAATTCAAATGATCAACCTCACGAGTTTCTCAGTTTCGGTAAGACGATTTTATGGAACTTTCTTGATTTCCTTTTGTTATGATGAACGTAGTTGATCAAGAACCTCATGATACTATTTTATGATTTATTGATGTTTTGAATTCTGTAATAAGAACAATGTTTTTAAATTATGATTTGTTGAGTTGTGATTGCAGAGATATAAAAAAATTTGATTTTTATATCAAAATACTATTTTTGCAGTTTAATATGGGAATGTGTAATGAGTTGATGATAAAATAATTGCAAGAACTTTATAGGAAAATTATTACTTCCAATTCAATTTGCATGTTTTCTTCTGATATATCCTACCTCGTTGTTTTCTCTTCAATAAAAATTTGACATTTCAATTCTGTTATGGTTTTTATGATAATTGCTTCTCTTTAAGCCAAGTTACTTATTATGTTTACAGTTTCCCAATTAGACAAGGTCAATAAAGATGTTGGTGGAGTTGGTGGTAACTTTAATTTGGATATGGGTCTGAGCACATTGGAAAAAATTGTGAATGAGAATACTCCATCAAGTTGTTCTTCTGAGTTCTCCTGGACATTTTGGGATGGAACTGTGGCTAATTCTGGCATTTCATATTTGGACAGTTTCAAGGAGCCTTTTAAAGAACTTGTATATCCAAGAGGGGACCCTGATGCTGTTACTCTCACTATGAGAGATATTGATCTATTACAACCAGCTACCTATATAAATGACACCATTATTGATTTTTATATTCAGTAAGTTTTTATATGCATGTTTAACCTGCATTTTTGCTCAAAATTTTTCCACTTTTGTTCTGTCTTTTTTAGTTGCATTTAGTTCTTATATCAATTACTCTTTGTGAACCATGGAACATTCATCTTTTCTCCTTTGTTGTTTGAGTATATATCTTTTACTTTGTTTAAAGTATATGCATTGATTCATATGATTCTCATAAATGAGTTTTAGAGATAAAAAATTACAGCCATATGTGTGCACTTAGAGAGAAAATGTTAAAAAGGATAATGTTAAACATGCAACAAATAAAAACAGAAAACAATATGGATTCTGATATGTATTGTTTGTTACTTGTACAAAATGGATTTAACAGTTTCAAAAATCTTAATTTTGGCAGATATCTAAAGAATAAGATTGAAAAGACGAAAAAGTCTAGGTTCCATTTTTTCAATAGTTTTTTCTTTCGAAAGCTGGCTGATATGGACAAAAATCCATCCAATGCTTGTGATGGAAAAGCAGCATTTCTACGTGTTCGTAAATGGACAAGAAAAGTAAATTTGTTTGAAAAGGATTATATTTTCATACCAGTGAACTTCAAGTAAGAGACTATCAAACTTTTATTTTTCTACATTGTTTGTATTTGTATTGATGATCTGATTGGAATTAAATTTTTACTATGATGGCAGACTTCACTGGAGCTTAATAGTAATTTGTCATCCTGGGGAAGTGGTTAATATTGATGGTGAGTTTTTTGCTTGTTCAAATCATTTCTCTTAAACATATGTAAGTATTCTCATTGATTATGTTATGATGTATAATTCAGACACAAAGTCGGACGAGTCACATAGGGTACCCTGCATATTGCATTTGGATTCTGTCAGGGGATACCATAGTGGTCTGAATGAGATTGTACAAAGGTATTCTTGAACTTCTCAACTACACACTACTGTAAAAGATAACGGTTATATATTGACTCGTCATTTGGAATTGACAGTTATTTGTGGGAAGAATGGAAAGAGAGAAAAGGGGATACATGTAGAGAAAACCTTTTACCAAGATTTTTGAACATGCAGTTTCTCTCTGTTGGGGTATTACTTCTTTCATTTTCACATCAATATGCGAGACACTTGTTTCTTCTTTTAACATTTCTTTTTCATGAATGAAACAAATTTAGTTTTATTTGCTGGAAAACAGGTTCCACATCATTTGGGAAACCACTACTAAGTGGCCTGTTTCTAGAGCAATATTTATTTTTATGGCTATTGGTTGATGAATTTTTGACTAATGTTCATTGATTGAATGTATGTACCAGGTACCACAACAGGAAAACTCATATGATTGTGGCCTCTTTTTGCTTCATTATCTAGAGCGCTTCTTGGCTGAAGCTCCAATTAATTTCAATCCATCTAAGCTAACCAAGTTCTCTAACTTTGTAAGTGCTTTTCATGGTTCTCTAATTTTTGTATTGCCAATTTATGTATAGGATCTTATATCATTAATTCATATGATTGCTTATATTCATTTAACCTAACCTAATATAATATGAATTTTTCTAGCTCAACTTGGATTGGTTTCTACCTGCGGAGGCTTCTCTCAAGCGAACAATTATACACAAATTAATCTTTGAACTCGTGGAAAAATATGGTTCACATGAAGACTTTTCATTTGACAATGGTGATGACCCCCACTGCTCAAAATATAATGATAACATGATTGTTGGTCAATGTCATGCAATGAATGGAGAGATATCAACTTCCCATTCTGGACAGGGAATAGAAACGGCTATAGTGTTCGCTTCATTTCTGGGTTCTCCATCTTTTGACCAATTATCATCTAATAAGGGTTTCAATTGTTCAGCATATGAAATGGAGGTATCTATCTCATAGAATAGCATTATGATTAGGATATTGTTGATACATGCACTAAGCTTGTTCCTTATATTTGCCATACCGTAGATTATCATTAGCATATTGTGATCTTACGGTTTTCAACTTCACTCAATGCTTCAATGATTTCAACATATTTTTATATACTATTCATGCATGCTTATAAATTAGTGCTTGCAGTCTTGCTGTATTAAAATGCATAATGACATCACTAATTTGTTTGATTTCTTTTTGTATTTCTACAGGAAGTTAGACCACTACTTGAAGATAAATGTGGAGAGATAAATTTGATGTCCATAGAGAACCTTGAACATTTGCCCGATATGAATGGTGATGCTAATGTCAATTTGTCGGTTGATTCCTTCATTAATTTTTCGGATCCTTGGGACATGATTAGTGCTGGCAACAACAATGGATATCCACACACGTCCTATAAAGAGACATCAACATTACAACAACATCAAGTTTCTCATACTGTAGATAAAGATTTATGTGAGGAGCAAACTACAAAGAAGAGACGCCTTATGCCTCTAGATGATGATTCAGATGACACAGCTATCATTGCAATTTTCTCAAATGAAAAAGAATCATTTGAAAACAAATCTAGAGAAAGAAATTGGCTCTCCATAGAAAAGATTAAGAAGTTTTTAGCTGTAAATAATTATCCTCCTAGTGTCAATAAAAAGAAACACTTGTCCACAAAGAGGAGGCGACTAAGTAATGCGAGAGCTTGAAGTGGTCAAATTTGATAAATTGTAATGAATAAACAAAAGTATAGTGTTGTATTATATATATAAACAAATTCAATTGTAAATATATAAAAATTATATTGACTATCAATCTCTTAACGTTTATTAGAGATAATCAATCAAACTTTGATTGACATTTATAATAATTAAAAATTTGTTTTTAAAAAATTAGAGTTTTTTCAAATACTACATTTTTTAGAGTTTAATTATTATATTTTGTTAATGTAAAAAGTTTTACAATACCAACATAAACATCTATGAGTGTGACTTTAAAAAGTAAGAGAAGTTTATCTTCTATCTCGTCACCTTTACCTCCCACCTCCTAAACACATAAAATGAAAAGTTGCATTTATGAAATTTTGAATTCATCCAAAGTTTTGAAATTTTTAAAAATTTTGGAAAAAATTCAATTTGGAAGTTTAATATTCATTCAAAATTTCGAATTTGTTTAAAAGTTTTGGAAAAATTGTATTTTAGAAATTTTTCATTCATCCAATGTTTCTAAATTTTTGGAAAAATTGTATTTTATAAGTTTCACATTCATACAAAGTTTCGAATTTTTTTGAATATTTTTTCTTCTAAAATTTCATAATCAGCTTAAGTTTCCAAAATTTTAAAACTTTTGAAAAAAGTTGTATTTCGAAAGTTTCACATTCATCTAAAGTTTTGAAATTCTTTTTAAACTGTAAAAAAAATTGTATTTCGGAAGTTTTACATTCATTAAATGTTTCATATTTTTTTTTAAAACTTTTGAAAAAATTGCATTTCAAATTTAATTTAATTTTTTAAACTTTTGAAAAAATTGCATTTCGAAAGCTTTATATTCATCTAAATTTTCAAAAGTTTGATTATCAAGTAATAGAAAGTAAAAAAATAAGAGAAAAAAAAAATAGTTTTTTCATGTGCTTTAGAAGGGTGTGAGATAAAGGTGATGTGATAAGAAATAAATTCCTCATATCTTTAATTTGATTATTTAAGTTAACATTTCTTTTTTACGAATGAAACAAATTTAGTTTTATTTGCTGGAAAATAGGTTCCACATCATTTGGGAAACCACTACTAAGTGGCCTGTTTCTAGAACAATATTGGGTGCTGAATTTTTTACTAATGTTCATTGATTAAATGTATGTACCAGGTACCACAACAGGAAAACTCATACGACTGTGGCCTCTTTTTGCTTCATTATCTAGAGCGCTTCTTGGCTGAAGCTCCAATTAATTTCAATCCATCTAAGCTAACCAAGTTCTCTAACTTTGTAAGTGGTTTTCATGGTTCTCCAACTTTTTGTATTGCCAATTTATGTACATGATCTTGTATCATTAATTCATATGGTTGCTTATATTCATTTAACCTAACCTAATATAATATGAATTTTTTTAGCTCAACTTGGATTGGTTTCTACCTGTGGAGGCTTCTCTCAAGCGAACAATTATACACAAATTAATCTTTGAACTCGTGGAAAACTATGGTTCACATGAAGACTTTTCATTTGACAATGGTGATGACCCCCACTGCTCAAAATATAATGATAACATGATTGTTGGTCAATGTCATGCAATGAATGGAGAGATATCAACTTCGCATTTTGGCCGGGGAATAGAAACGGCTATAGTGTTCGCTTCATATTTGCGTTCTCCATCTTTTGACCAATTATCATCTAATCAGAGTTTCAA
This sequence comes from Cicer pinnatifidum, assembly GCA_037974775.1. Taxonomy (NCBI): domain Eukaryota; kingdom Viridiplantae; phylum Streptophyta; class Magnoliopsida; order Fabales; family Fabaceae; genus Cicer; species Cicer pinnatifidum. The sequence goes on along the minus strand of JBBPBR010000003.1, from coordinate 23,665,932 downwards.
TGGTTCAGCATATGAAATGGAGGTATCTATCTATCTAACCTTGTTCCTTATATTTTCCATACCATAGATTATCATTAGAATATTCTGATCTTACTGTTTTCAACTTCACTCAATGCTTCAATGATTTCAACATCTTTTGATATACTATTCATGTATGCTCATAAATTAGTGCTTGCAGTCTTGCTATATTCAAATGCATAATGACATCACTAATTTATTTGATTTCCTTTTGTATTTCTACAGGAAGTTAGACCACTAATTGAAGATAAATGTGGAGAGATAAATTTGATGTCTATAGAAAACCTTGAACATTTTCCCGATATGAATGGTGATGCTAATGTCAATTTGTCGGTTGATTCCTTCATTAATTTTTCGGATCACTGGGACATGATTAGTGCTGGCAACAAGAATGGATATCCACACACGTCCTATAAAGACACATCAACATTACAACAACATCAAGTTTCTCATACTGTAGATAAAGATTTATGTGAGGAGAAAACTACAAAGAAGAGACGCCTTATGCCTCTAGATGATGATTCAGATGACACAACTATCATTGCAAATTTCTCAGATAAAAAAGAATCATTTGAAAACAAACCTAAAGAAAGAAATTGGCTCTCCATAGAAAAGATTAAGAAGTTTTTAGCTGTGAATAATTATCCTCCTAGTGTCAATAAAAAGAAACACTTGTCCACAAAGAGGAGGCGACTAGGTAATGCGAGAGCTTAAAGTGGTCAAATTTGTTAAATTGTAATAAATAAACAAAAGTATAGTATTGTATTATATATATAAACAAATTCAATTGTAAATATATAAAAATTATATTGACTATCAATTTCTTAACGTATATTAGAGATAATAGATCAAACTTTGATTGACATTTATAATAATTAAAAATTTATTTTTAAAAAATTAGAGTTTTTTCAAATACTACATTTGTTAGAGTTTAATTATTATATTTTGTTAATGTAAAAAGTTTTACAATACCAGCATAAACATCTATGAGTGTGACTTTAAAAAGTAAGAGAAGTTTATCTTCTATCTCGTCACTTTTACCTCCCACCTCCTAAACACATAAAATGAAAAGTTGCATTTATGAAATTTTGAATTTATCCAAGTTTCGAAATTTTTAAAAATTTTGGAAAAATTTCAATTCGGGAAAATTTCAAATTTGTTTAAAAGTTTTGGAAAATTTGTATTTTAGAAATATTTCATTCATCCAATGTTTCTAAATTTTTGAAAAAATTGTATTTTATAAGTTTCACATTCATACAAAGTTTCGAATTTTTTTGAATATTTTTTCTTCTAAAATTTCACATTCAGCTTAAGTTTCTAAAATTTTAAAACTTTTGAAAAAAGTTGTATTTCAGAAGTTTCACATTCATTCAAAGTTTTGAAATTCTTTTTAAACTGTAAAAAAAATTGTATTTCAAAAGTTTTACATTCATTAAATGTTTCATATTTTTTTTAAAACTTTTGAAAAAATTGTATTTCGGAAGCTTCATATTCATCTAAATTTTCAAAAGTTTGATTATCAAGTAATAGAAAGTAAAAAAATAAGGAAAAAAAATAGTTTTTTTATGTGCTTTATGAGGGTGTGAGATAAAGGTGATGTGATAAGAAATAAATTTCTCCTATCTTTAATTTGATTATTTAAGTTGACTTGTCTCGATGAATACATTAAAAATACAGATCAGTGATGGTAAGGAGTGAATTACCCATCAAATCGGTTAAAAAGTTAATACAAAAATTACAAATAAACATTTTATTATTATTATTGACTTTCATAACATATAAAGATAAAAAGTATTGACTAAAATACCATGAGAAACGACCAAAAAAAACTATTGTATTAATGTGTCATCATTGCTAGCCAAAGGAGAATTTTCCATTAAAATAATAAAATAAAACAAATAATAAAGTAAGGTTATAAAATTTCTAAAATAGCATTATATATTATTTGTGACAAAAAAAAACACACTATAATTGCCTTTTGTGAATAGTATCTTAGTAACACCTGGATACGTACATATAACAATTGAGGTAATAATTAAAAAGTTTTTAAATTATATAAGAGAATAAAATACTGTAATAAATAATAAATTGCCTGAAAGAAGTAATGTTATTGTATCTTCAAATAAATTCTTACAACTGAAAAATCTTTAATAATTAAAATATATAAAATTAGACAACTAATATCTAATCTCGAAATAAAATTAAGATGTAAACACTATGTCTACTTATTTTTGATCTACTAACTTAGTCGAAGGAAATTACTTATGTGAAGTGACTAGTAATCATCATCTAGAGCACTAACTTATCTAGTGTAGGATACAAGACCCATACGTGTGGAATTTAAAATTCATTTCATGTGGAGTTTAAAACTCATTTATATGTGGGATACAAAACCCATTCCTGGAGAGTTTAAACATCATCTTACTGTGGAATTTAAAATTCACTTATATGTGGGATATAAGACTCATCTATATGATAAAACTATAGTAAATAAATCAATTTTTAGAGACTTTAATTTTCGGCAAAATATATTTTTATAAGACTTGATAAAATGTTTGCTCTCTATTATCCAGTGTTAATCCTTACCGCCAGTCTTCAATTACAATGTACTTTTTTTTTTATTCAAAATCCTCTTATTCTAATATCAATTTATATTTATATACATATGAGATGATTCTGATTATGGTGGTTCCACATATATTGGACGCTTGTTTATTATCATATGGATCGCTTGTGAGTGTTAAATAGACCCTGACTTATTCCTAATAATGTCCTCCGTTATGAAACTAATCACTTATAATTACTATCATCCAAATAGATTATTTGTTTTAATCATGTCGTGACTTATACATGTTGCATTGTCAACTCATCTATTTACAATCCATCATAATTTATAAATATGTCTTATTTAATTATTTATTTTTATTATTCAATCATTAACACTAACACTCTTAAAAATTACTATGATTTGTCCTTATAACTAAATTATAAACACATGACAAAAAATATCTTAATAATAATAATAATAATAATAATAATAATAATAATCTATAATTCATATTATTTTTAAAATTAAATTTGGAAATTTTAATTATTTCTAATTTTTTATTTTTTAGCATGTTACATTTTCTCTCCTCTTTAAAAAATTTCGTCCCCAAAATTAACGTCAGATCAAATAAAACTAAAATGAAGCAATTGGTTAGGTAGCTTCTTTTGAGGTTAACCCTTCTCATTTCACCTTTACTAATCGGATCACCTTATTCCTTAGAATCTTGGTACTCTTGCCAATAATTCGAGTAGGTCTAGGCTAAAAGATTAAATTATCTTCAAATGAACTGACTCAGGAGCTCTCACGTGTGAATTATCCGGCACATATGTTCGCAATTGAGAAGCATGAAATATGTCGTGAAGATTAGATAATTGTGGTGGAAGAGCAAATTGGTAAGCAACAGGCCTGACTCTTTTTAGAATTTGGAAATGACCCGTGAAACAAGTGTTCAACTTTTTGAATTTCATTGACCTTCTCACCCCAGTCTAATGAGTGACTCTTGAGAATACATGTGCCCCTTGAAATCCCAATGGCTTTCTTCTCTTGTCAGTATAACTCTTTTCCCTACTTTGCACTGTACACATCATTTCCCTAATTATTTGAATTTTACTAGTGGTCTCTTGCACTAAATCAGTTCCTAAAAAAGTCTTCTCACCAACTTCACACCAGCACAAAGATGACCTATACTTCCTTCCATAAAGAGCCTCATATGGGGACATACCTATGCTAGAGTGATATATGTTGTTATGAGAAAATTCTACTAGATGTAAATACTTATCCCAACTCCCACCTTCATCTAGAACACAAGCTCTAAGCATATCCTCAAGAGTTTGAATAGTCCTCTTTGATTGACCATTTATCTGTGGATGGTAAGTTGTGTTAAAACTTAGTCTAGTATCAAAAGCTCTCTAAAAAGCTTTTCAAAATCTAGAAGTAAATTGTGGATCCATATCTAATAGAGGTGGGTATACCGTGTAACTTCACTATCTCCTTAACGTAGAGGTCAACTAGTCTATCTAAACTATAGGTTGCTTTAATTGGTAGAAAATGAGCTGATTTGGTCAATTAGTCAACAATCACCTAAATAACATCGAAACACATACGCATCTTAGGAAAACCCATCACAAAATCCATATATATCCTCCCCATTTCCACTCAGGAATTTCTAAAGATTGCAAAAATCCTAAAGGCTTTTGGTGTTCAATCTTAACCTTTGGGCACACTACACACTTAGACACAAAGCTAGCTACATCAATTTTCATTCCCGACCACCAGTACATTTTTCTCAAATCCTTATACATTTTTTTTTATTCTTGGGTGTATCGTGAACTTACTCTTATGCGCTTCCTCTAAAATCTTATCCCTAAGACTCCATACCTTAGGAACAATTACCTTATCCTTAAATACCACTAAACCATCACTAGATAAGGTGTAATCCTCCTTGCCCACTAGAGACTGCAATTCTTTATCTAAGAGTTGTTCTGTTTTTATTATCCCTCTCAAGTTACTACTGATTTCTAGCTTATTTAGGTTCAAGCTTAAAACATTAAGGGGAACATCCATATTCATATCTCTAAACTCTTCTAGTAGGTTTGTCTCTTATATCGTCATACAAGCCACATGTAAGGATTTTCTACTTAGAGGATCAACCACTACATTCACTTTCCCAAGGTGATATTTCAACTCAAAATCGTAGTCCTGAAGAAACTCCATCCACCTTCTTTGTCTCATATTTAATTCATTTTGATCAAACAAATGCTTAAGGCTCTTATGATCACTAAAAACCTCAAATTTCGCTCCATACAAGTAATGCCTCCAAATCTTAAGAGCAAATACTACAACTGCTAATTCAAGATAATGAGTCGAATAATTCGCCTTGTGTGACCTAAGTTGTCTAGATGCACATGCTACCACTTTTTCTTCTTGCATTAAACCACATCTTAAAATATTTTTAGAGGCATCACAATAAACAACAAAATTTATGGATGGATCTGATATAACTAAAACAAGTGCTGAAATTAATATTCCTTTAAGCTCTTGAAAATTATCCTCGCGTTCTTCATCCCACACAAAAGTTTTACCTTTTCTAGTTAACTTGGTGAAAGGTAAGGCTAGACTAGAAAACCCCTCTATAAACTTCCTTTAGTAACCCGCTAGTCTAAGAAACTCTTTATTTCAGTCATTGATTTAGGTTGGGACCGACTTAATATTACATCTACCTTACTAGAATCAACTATTACTCCTTTACTATAGATCATATGTCCAAAAAAATTTACCTCATTAAGCCAAATTTCACATTTCTCAGGTTTTACATAGAATTCATTATCTCTCAAAACTTGAAATACTATCCTCACGTGTTTCTCATGCTCGCCCAAGATATTATAGTAGATTAGACTATCATCTATGAACACTACCACAAACTTGTCTAAGAAAGGTCTAAAAATTCAATTCATATAATCCATAAAAATAACAGGGGCATTGGTAACTCCAAAAGGCATCATTACATACTCATAATGTCCATATCTTGTCCTAAAACCTCTTTTAGGAGTATCTTCACTATCGACTCTAATTTGATGATACCACAACCTCAAATCTATCTTAGAAAATATTGAAGTTCCTCTTGTAATACCTCAATTTTGTCCGAATAATTAAAAATCATTTTTGAATAATAATAAGAATAACATATAATAATATGTTTAATAAATATTTTACAATCATTTTTAAAAAAATCTGAACATCATCATTTTACAATTCAAATTTGAGTATGTATTAAAAATAAAATAATATAAAAAAAATAAAAAATAAAAAGGAAATTGTGAATTACAACGAAATAATTTTCATTCATTTTTTTTTCTTTCACAATTCTATTTTATTTTATTAATTTGATCTGTCAATTTATTTATTCTATTTAATTGTTTTTATTATTATTTTATTGTTTTACTGTTTTATTTTTTATATGTCCATGAAGCCAACTAGCCTACAACAAGACTTCTCTTGCTTTGCTTTTTTGTCAACAAGACTTCTCAAACACTCAATCCAACCACTCCCAAACACTCAAACACTAGCACAACTTCCTTGGCAAAATCAACACACATTTTTATTTTCTTTGCATTTGTTTCACTTCTCAATGTACATTCTTTTATTTTCTTCATTTTATAACATCCTTCCATAAACAACCTATAAACCAACAAAAAGTAAAGGTAGAGAAAAATTATTTCCTTAATTATAGTTTGCTTAAAAATTGTTACAAAAACAATGTAAAATCCAGCTAAAGTTAGTGTGAAACAATACAAGATCTAGAGCTCGATTTTGTCAAATGAACATAAATATTCACTAATTTAGGCTATAAATTGGGATCAAAAAATCAAAGAGAGGGGGAGCAATTTTGAGTATTAAGAAAACTAGAGAAAACAGAGAGAAATAGAGTGTTTCACCACCATTCCTAATTCACACAACCGTGCACCACTACCGCCTCTGTCTTCAATATTGCACCACCGCTTGTCTTCCATCTTTGAATAGGCATGTATTTTCTTTACTTTTCAAACTTTATATTTTGAATCTAGATATTATTTAATTGAAAGATGAAATTGTTTGTATATGAATGATATTTTGGCTGAGATATTTTGTATACTGTTTTTGTATGAGATGATTTGGATTGTGTTTGGAAAATTCAAATTTGTTTTGTTTGGATTGTGTTTGGAAAAGTTCAAATATATTGTTTTTTCTGCCATATCTAATTGAAATGCTTTATCCATGCCTTTCATTTCTAAAAAAATCGCGTTGCCTGTTTTGAAAGTGCTGCAGCCTATGTGTTGTATTGTTGTTGACAGATTATCATGGCAGGCATGTTGTGGCTCATTTCTATTGGCCGTAAATAAATATAGATTTAATATAAATAATGATGAAAATATTTAATTACTAATAAACATAATTTATTTCACTTCTAAATGATATTAATACGCTATTTAATATTAAATGAGTTATGTTTTTTTATCATGTCTTTCACTAAAAAGTATTTAAAAGAGCTCATAATTTGTATATAGTTTTTTTTTATTATTAAAGTGGTTTTTTTATTATTTATTTAATAAATAACAATACAAGTCCATACTTTTTTTTTTACCGTTTATTTTGGTTTATCATTGAATTTTTTTTTGTAGATTTATTTAAATTTATTTAATTACTAACATCAGTTATTATTATTATTATTATTGTTTTAAACAAAAAGGCAAAAATAAAACTATAATCAAATTATTTATTATGTTCGTCAAAGTTAACTTTTTTTTAAAATAACAAAATGCAATCTATTTAAAAACAATCAACACATCCATATTTTCTACCAAAAACTACGTAGCTTTGATTTCTCCATCGCACCAGGTGATAAGTAGGAGCAAGATTACACTCTTGTCAAGCACAATAATAAAAACTTTTTTTTTTCTCTTTTTAACACGCTTTTATTTCAAGAAAATCATATTTATAAAAAATAATTGTATATTCATATTTAATAATAAACAAAAATATGTATATTTAAGTGGATATAATTTTGCACAATTAATAATAGGCAACTGTTTTTAACGGATGTCGTAGGGTGCTAATACCTTCCCTACGCATAATCGACTCCCGAACTCAAAATCGGGTATCGAACACCATTTCTTATTTTTTTTATTATTTTTAAGGGTTTCCCAATATTTTCCCTGATTTAAAATAAATTTTGGTGGCGACTCCAATGAACTCGAGGAAAACTCGAAATTTTAGGCCGCGACTCCACTGGGGACATTTAGAGAGTCAAACCTAACAAATTAATTGTGCATAATTTTTTTTAAAAAAATTTTTTTTCTATATTTGTTTGTTTTTTTTATTTTCATTTTCATTTGCTTTATGTGTTTACTATTTTTTTTTTAATAAGTATTAGCTGACATTATAATATCCTTTTAAGCTAGTAGATCATTTTTATTTTATTTTATTTATCTATTTATTTTGTAGATGTATATATGTTTTGTTAGTATTATGGATTTATTGAATTATGCTTATTCAACACCTACACTTTTATTGAGACACACACTTGTGAGTGGAACCTTACACCCGGGTTTGAACAAAATTTAAGTTTAGATTCGAGATTGCGTAGTAATAGCCTTCTGGATGTACATCGTGTTTGGTTATCATGAAGATCTCACCTAGAGTTTGATTCTGTTGAGGTTATTGTCACTCCAAATAGTTAACCTATTGTTGTTGACAATATTCCAAAATAGGATTATTGGCTCTAGGAACCGTGTTTAGAACCATAGAGCCTCCCTTGTGAGAATTTCACTACATAAGCCAATAGACCATTTCATTGTAAGAATATCCATAAAAACCAAAAATTATCTCATATATTCAAGAGTGTATATATAAATTATCTCATACCTCATGACATTTTTTTTCTTCTCTTTTTCTAAGAAAAAATAAAACATAATAGCATTTTGCATAAGTTTTTAGGATTTTTGGGGGAATCATACAAATCTTAGTCACGTATTATTTAAGTGGACAATGGGATCGGAAAAAAGAAAAACCTTACTTTTAAAGTTTAAGCAACCTGATTTGAAAAGTTTAAGAGACATCATCAATCAAATGAAAACTATACAACGTGATAGTTTCTTTCACAAATATAGGAAGATCCTAAATCTCTTGGCAGTAGATGTGCAAACAGGGGCCCTCACGACATTGGCTCAATTGAAGAATCAAGAGATTTATAAAGAGTTGGAAGATAAAGGAAAGCATTGGAAAGATTTCTTTTTAAAATTGGCAATGCTAGCTAATCAGGCAATCATAAAAATTCCAAAACACTTAAGAGAGATTGATGCAATCATGCACCCACTCAATACTCCAATCAAAGTCTACAAATTCGTTGAATATTGCAAACATTTGGTAGAAGAATTGGAGGAGAGGATTGGTTGTCCTATTGAAAGAGATTATTGAAATACCATAATCGATGTAGTTTTTAATTTAAATGCAATGTACCTTTTTCTCATCAATGAAGGATTTGCTATTTTGTTTACCGATTCCCATATTTCTTCTTCACTAATAATTCGTTTTATTAAAATTTACGTAAAATTTATGATTCCCCAACATCCAAATAAAAAAGGAGATAATAATTGCATTCCATTCATGTTTAATACATACTCATAAATTTTTTATTGTTTTAAAAAAAAACATAAAAAATCAATAAATTGTTTCCCCGACACCCTTATCGGACTCGTGCAAACTCAAAGATCATGGAAGAACTTGAGCAAAATCAAGAGGTGATGAGAATGGATGACAACCAATTGAAGAACAAGGTTGATCAAATCTTATAAGCTATACAAGCTTTGTCAAGGAAGGGGAATATAGAGGAGAATCTTCCGGCTGCAAACGAAGAACAACAAACCACTCCTTCTCACCCGCCAGGCTTTACACGGACTACCCAACAACCTCGTACAACAACTATGCAATTTCCTATGTACGGTCTTCCACCCGGTTATACTCCACCTTTAGTCGTCAACCCCATGGACAACAACCCAACCACTTAACTATCAACCCTCAAAACTCAAACCAATCACAAGTTCCATCTCCTCTGGGATATCTGCCACCGCAAAACACTCTATCCTTAGAATGGTGTACCCTTGTCCTCCAAACACCAGTCTGAACAATTGGAAGATCATCGAGTTTCCCGTGTTTGTTAATTCATGTTCAAAGTAATTATGTATTTTTAACTTCTTTTGCTATGCCCAAGGCTATAAGGATAACTAACTAGGGCATATGTATTTCAGTTCCGTACTTATTATCAATAAATGCATTTTTGAATTCTCCAACTGGTTTTGTCTTTCTCTTTTCTTTTTTGGCAATCCTTATTCATATTTTTTTTATTTTCCTTTTTTTTCCCCTTAATTTAAACAATGCAGAGTCGAAAATGAATATGTTGAAAATAGCAGCGCTAGAACTCTTTCTTGTAATTTTGAACATCTAATTAATCAAGCTGATAAGGATTGTAAAGATGACTGTGAGCCTCCCCCAGAACTAGAAAAGTTAATTGAACATGAAGCTAAGATAATCCAACCCTATCAAGAACCTGTTGAGGTGATCAACTTAGGGAATGAACATGATAAGAAAGAAGTTAAAATTGGTATGTCTATGAAAGAAAGTGAACAAGAAAAGTTGGTTAAACTTTTATTTGATTATGTGGATGTCTTTGCATGGTCATATCAAGATATTCATGGGCTAGATACTAGCATAGTTGAACACAAGCTACCACTCAAGCCTGAATATGCTCCAATTAAACAAAAATTGAGGAGGATGAGACCTGATATGTCACTTAAAATTAGAGAAGAGGTAAAAAAACAATTTGATGCTAGTTTCTTAGCAGTAGCAAAGTATCCTCAATGGGTGGCTAATATTGTACCAGTTCCAAAAAAGGTTGGAAAGGTTCGAATGTGTGTTGACTATTGGGATTTAAATAAAGCTAGTCCTAAAGACGATTTTCCTCTGCCTCATATTGATGTCCTGGTGGATAGCACTGCTCAATACTCTCTTTTCTCCTTTATGTGTGGTTTCTCAGGGTATAATCAAATCAAGATGGCTCCCAAAGATATGGAGAAAACTACATTCATCACACAATGGGGAACTTTCTGCTATAAAGTGATGTCATTTGGATTGAAGAATGTCGGGGCAACCTATCAAAGAGCAATGGTAACTTTGTTTCACGACATGATGCATAAGGAAATAGAGGTTTACGTGGATGATATGATTGCAAAATCTCGGACCGAAGAAGATCATGTTGTTAACCTTCGAAAGTTATTTGAGCGACTAAGGAAGTTCAGACTCCGTTTAAACCCTGCTAAATGCACCTCTGGTGTAAGATTAGGCAAATTACTTGGGTTTATCGTTAGTCAAAAAGGGATAGAAGTGGACCCAGATAAAGTAAGAGCAATACAAGAAATGCCAGCTCCACGCACAGAAAAAGAAGTTCGTGGCTTTTTGGGTAGATTGAATTACATTGCGAGGTTTATATCGCATCTCACCGCTACATGCGAGCCAATTTTTAAATTATTGCACAAAGACCAAAAAGTTGAGTCGAATGAGAATTGTCAAAAGGCTTTCGAAAAGATTAAGCAGCACTTATCAAAACCTCCCGTCTTAGTACCTCCTGTTCCTGGGAAACCGCTTATTATGTACTTAACAGTACTTGATGAGTCAATGGGTTGTGTACTGGGACAATATGACGAATCTGGTAGGAAAGAACATGCTATTTATTATTTGAGCAAAACGTTCACCAATTGTGAAACAAAGTATTCACTGCTTGAATGAACATGTTGCGCATTGGCATGGGCTGCTCGTCGGTTGAGACAATACGTGTTATGTCATACAACTTGGTTGGTATCTAAAATGGACCCAATTAAGTACATCTTTGAGAAACCTGCTCTTATTGGAAGGATTGCCCGTTGGCAGATGTTGTTATCATAATACGATTTGGTATATGTTACACAAAAATCTATCAAAGGAAGTGCACTAGCAGAGTATTTGGCCCAAGAACCGGTAGAAGATTATCAATCAATGCAATGTGAATTCCCCGATGAAGGCATAATGACTTTAGGTGAAGAGACTAAATCATCTGATAAAGAAAATTGGATGTTGGTGATGGATGGTGCCTCTAATGCGTTGGGGCATGGAATTGGAGCCATTTTGATTTTCCCTGAGAACCAGTTCACTCCATTTACGGCTAGGTTGTGTTTTAATTGTACAAACGATATTGCAGAATATGAGGTATGTGTTATGGGCATTAAAGCAGCTATCGAATCAAATGTAAAATTTCTTGAGGTATATGGAGACTCATTGTTGGTCATCCATCAAACGACAGGAGAGTGGGAAACGCGAGATTCCAAATGGATTCGGTATCACGCCCATATCAAAGAATTGACAAAACACTTTGAAAAGATTACTTTTCACCATATCCCTCGAGAAGAAAACCAGTTAGCTGACGCCTTGGCCACATTGTCGTCAATGTTCAAAATAACCACTAATCAAGACGTGCCGATCATAAAAATTCAACAAAGAGATAAACCTGCATATTGCTTATCAATAGAAGAAGAGTTTGATGGCAAGCTGTGGTTTTATGACATCAAATCATATGTTAAGAATAAAGAATATCCATTGGGTATTTCAGAGAACGACAAAAGAGTTTTAAGAAGATTGTCAATGAACTTCTTCTTAAGTGGGGATGTGTTTTATAAGAGAAATCATGATATGGTTCTCCTTAGATGTGTGGATAAAGCAGAAGCAGAGAAAATCATCCAAGAGGTTCATGAAGGTTCGTTCGGAACTCATGCAAATGGGCACGCAATGGCAAGAAAAATATTAAGGGCTGGCTACTATTGGTTGACCATGGAGTCCGATTGCTTTAGTCACGTAAAGAAATGTCATAAATGTCAAATCTATGTTGATAAAGTACATGTACCATCCACCTCCTTGAATGTTTTAACATCACCATGGCCATTTTCAATGTGGGGAATGGATGTTATTGGACTCATTGAGCCTAAGGCTTCAAATGGACACCGGTTTATCCTAGTAGCTATTGATTATTTCACAAAATTGGTTGAAGTTGCTTCTTATGCCAATGTGAAGAGAAGTGTGGTTGTCAAATTCATCAAAAAAGAATTAATTTGTCGATATGGCTTGCCAAATAAGATAGTCACTGACAACGCGACTAATCTGAACAACAAAATGATAAAAGAGTTATGTGATAGTTTCAAAATTCAGCACCATAATTCTTCTCCATATCGTCCGAAAATGAATGGGGCTGTAGAAACAGCAAACAAAAATATCAAGAAGATCATACAAAAGATGGTGGAGACATATAAGGATTGGCATGAAATGCTTCCATTTGCATTACATGGCTATAGAACCTCTGTTCGTACCTCAACAAGGGGAACTCCTTTCTCGTTGGTGTATGGAATGGAAGCGGTACTTCCCATCGAAGTTGAAATTCCCTCTATCAAAGTCTTGATGGAAACAAAAATAGAGGAGGCAGAGTGGGTTCAATCACGATATGACCAATTGAATCTCATAGAAGAAAAAAGAATGATAGCTTTGTTTCATGGTCATCTATATCAGAAAAGACTCAAAAAAGAATACGAGAAAAAAGTATGTCCTCAAGAGTTTTGAGAAGGAGACTTAGTGTTAAAGAAAATATGGTCCATAAAAAAGGATTCTCATGGAAAGTGGACTCCGAACTACGAAGGACCATATGTTGTGAAAAAAGCTTTCTCTGGGAGAGCTCTGATACTCGCAGAAATGGATGGAGATGAGCTTCCACTTCCAATAAACTCAGATGCAGTCAAGAAATATTATGCATAAAAAAAAATGGGTTCGCTAGGTTGAAAACCTGAAAAGGCGACCTAGGCAAAAATTAGAGCATCCCGATGAATTGAAAACTTGGAAGAGCAGTCCATGCAAAAGTTAGGGATAACAAAAAGATCAAGCATTTCAAGCTGGGGCAGTTATTATTCTTAGAAGTTCTAAACTACAAGAATGATTAGCGTTTGTTATCTCTCCAACTAAAGCTAAACACATTCACCACATTGTAATCCATATCTCATTAGTTTTGTTTTCATTGTAACGAATGTACACTTTCCAATGTTGTCACTCGATGTTGTACCTTACACTGTTTCTAAATTAATTTAGTTTTATTGTTGATTTATTCTAGTATATTAAAATGTTACTTTATGATAATAAATATTGGAATTGGAAATATGTGAAAATATAAATAAATAAAATGTTAAATATTTTGACGCTTGAAAGTATATAAATTGGAGCTCGAGATATATGGGTGTAAAAAAATGAAGGGTAAGCATTTTAAATAATGCACATTTGATTGACCTTAAGAAAAAGTGATTACACAAGATATACTAGAGTCATCATGTAAAGAACGATTGTTATCGTCGTTGATTCATTGAACCTTATAAGTGTATAAAGTCGCATAAGGATCGGGGGAATTAAAAAATAATAAAATAAATAAATAAACAAGAATTTATCTTCATTACATGCATCTTGCATTTTTTCAAATACTCACACATGATTTATGCATCTTCACTCATATTTTACTTATACTCAACAACTCCTTATATCATGCATAATGAATTAAGCATGCATATCTTATGTGTATATTTTATTTATATTCAACAACTTTTGTATCACATTATTCATTTTACGTTTGCATACATACTTTCTTTTAAAAATAAAAATAAACAAACTTATCTCCTTTTATTTACATTCTACACTTTAAACTCATGTTTGGTTGTAGTCATCATTTTATTTATATCGATCTACGTGTCGGTAATCAATTTCGAAGACAATCATATTATTTATGTCATCACATCATTTTATCGATCAACGCATCGGTAACCAACCCGAAGACGATCGATCACATTGTTTATGTCGATCAAAGCATCAGTAACCAATCTGAAGACGATCATTTTATCGATCAACGCATCGGTAAGCAATCCGAAGACGATCATTTTATCTACATCGATCAATGCATCGATAACCAATCCGAAGACGATTATTTTATCGATCAACGCATCGGTAAGCAATCCAAAGACGATCATTTTATCTACATCGATCAACGCATCGGTAAGCGATCCGAAGACGATCATTTTATCTACGTCGATCTACGCATCGGTAATCAATCCGAACACGATCATGTTTTTTTATTTACGTCTCTACACAATTGGTATAAGTCATTTTTTATTTATTTATTTTTGCCAATCACCAACATTATTTTACATTTTTTTTTCATCTTGCAAATCCTTAACTTTTTTTTTTATGCCAAATTATTTTACTATTTCTCTTACATTTGAAAATAATTTACTTTCACACTTTCAACAAAATTTAAGTCCTTATATTTAATTATCTTTTTACCATGTAAAATATAATTAAATAGGGGCAGCTGTAATACCTCAATTTTGTCCGAATAATTAAAAATCATTTTTGAATAATAATAAGAACATATAATAATATGTTTAATAAATATTTTACAATCATTTTAAAAAAAATCTGAACATCATCATTTTACAATTCAAATTTGAGTATGTATTAAAAATAAAATAATATAAAAAAAATAAAAAAATAAAAGGAAATTGGGAATTACAACAAAATAATTTTCATTCATTTTTTTTTTCTTTCACAATTCTATTTTATTTTTTAATTTGATCTGTCAATTTATTTATTCTATTTAATTGTTTTTATTATTATTTTATTATTTTACTGTTTTATTTTTTATATGTCCATGAAGCCAACTAGCCTACAACAAGACTTCTCTTGCTTTGCTTTTTTGTCAACAAGACTTCTCAAACACTCAATCCACTCCCAAACACTCAATCCAACCACTCCCAAACACTCAAACACTAGCACAACTTCCTTGGCAAAATCAACACACATTTTTATTTTCTTTGCATTTGTTTCACTTCTCAATGTACATTCTTTTATTTTCTTCATTTTATAACATCCTTCCATAAACGTCCTATAAACCAACTGAAAGAAAAGGTAGAGAAAAATTATTTCCTTAATTATACTTTGCTTAAAAATTGTTACAAAAACAATGTAAAATCTAGCTAAAATTAGTGTGAAACAATACAAGATCTAGAGCTCGATTTTGTCTAATGAACATAAATATTCACTCATTTAAGCTATAAATTGGGATCAAAAAATCAAAGATAGGGGGAGCAATTTTGAGTATTAAGAAAACTAGAGAAAATAGAGTGTTTCACCACCATTCCAAATTCACACAACCGTGCACCACTACCGCCTCTGTCTTCAATATTGCACCACCGCCTGTCTTTCATCTTTGAATAGGCATGTATTTCCTTTACTTTTCAAACTTTATATTTTGAATCTAGATATTATTTAATTGAAAGATGAAATTGTTTGTATATGAATGATATTTTGGCTGAGATATTTTGTATACTGTTTTTGTATGAGATGATTTGGATTGTGTTTGGAAAATTCAAATTTGTTTTGTTTGGATTGTGTTTGGAAAAGTTCAAATATATTATTTTTTCTACCATATCTAATTGAAATGCTTTAGCCATGCCTTTCATTTCTAAAAAACTCGCATTGCCTGTTTTGAAAGTGCTGCCAGCCTATGTGTTTTATTGTTGTTGACAGATTGTCATGACAGCCTTGTTGTGGCTCATTTCTATTGGCAATAAATAAATATAGATTTAATATAAATAATGATGAAAATATTTAATTACTAATAAACATAATTTATTTCACTTATAAATGATATTAATACGCTATTTAATATTAAATGAGTTATGTTTTTTTATCATGTCTTTCACTAAAAAGTATTTAAAAGAGCTCATAATTTGTATATAGTTTTTTTATTATCAAAGTATTTTTTTTATTATTTATTTAATAAATAACAATACAAGTCCATACTTTTTTATTTTACCATTTATTTTTGTTTATTATTGAATTTTGTTTGGTAGATTTAGTTAAATTTATTTAATTGTTAACACCAGTTATTATTATTATTATTATTATTTTAAACAAAAAGGCAAAAATAAAACTATAATCAAATATGGTAAGGTTAATTAGATGTGACATCTTTTTAATCTTTGAGTTATTAGAACTCAAATTGTGACAATTTGATGGTTCTAAATCTCATAATCACAAATAAATTAATAAACTAAAAAAATCATAAACAATTAATCATAAAAATTATTTAAAGTTAATTAAAATCTTTCAATCTCGAAGTTACATAATACAAATTATATATTTTGATAACTCTAAAACTTATTTTTAAAAATTTATTTAATTATTATTATTATTTTTATTATTATTATTATTATTATTATTATTATTTTATCATGGAGTTGTTAAGACACAAATTAAACTATTTGTTGGTTTTGAAACTCAATTTAAAAATAAATAATAAAATTTCTTAAGAGTATTAAATTACATGCGACATCTTGTTTTTTTATTCTTTGAGTTTTGAGACACGAGTGGTACAACTAGATCGTCTTAAAACTCATATTTTAAGATATTTATTCAAATCAAGCAAGTTTTCATTATGTTCGTCAAAGTTAACATTTTTTGAAATAACAAAATGCAATTTATTTAAAAACAATCAACACATCCATATTTTCTACCAAAAACTACGTAGCTTTGATTTCTCCATCGCACCGGGAGATACGTAAGAGCAAGATCACACTCTTGTCAAGCATAATAATAAAAACTTTTTTTTTAATCTTTTTAACACGCTTTTATTTCAAGAAAATCATATTTATAAAAAATAATTGTATATTCATATTTAATAATAAACAAAAATATGTATATTTAAGTTGATATAATTTTGCACAATTAATTATAGGCAACCGTTTTTAACGGATGTCGTAGGGTGCTAATACCTTCCCTACGCATAATCGACTCCCGAACTCAAAATCTGGTATCAAAGACCATTTCTTATTTTTTATTATTTTTAAGGGTTTCCCAATATTTTCCCTGATTTAAAATAAATTTTGGTGGCGACTCCATTGAACTCGAGGAAAACTCGAAATTTTAGGCTGCGACACCTCTCAACTGATCTAAGAGGTCATCTATCCTATGCAAGGAATATTTATTCTTGAGTTCATCCAACTCTAGTACTAACATCCTATAGGGTGCTATTGACACTCGACCATATGTGTGCTACTGACATCCTTCTTCGCTAAAAATTACAGCCATATGTGTGCACTTAGAGAGAAAAAGTTAAAAAAGGAATTTCATTAGTTTGATAATGTTAAAAATACAACAAATAAACACAGAAAACAATATGGATTCTGATATGCATTGTTTGTAACTTGTACAAAATGGATATAACAGTTTCAAAAATCTTAATTTTGGCATATATCTGAAGAATATGATTGAAAAGAAGAAAAACTCTAGGTTCCATTTTTTCAATAGTTTTTTCTTTCGAAAGTTGGATGATATGGACAAAAATCCATCCAATGCTTGTGATGGAAAAGCAACATTTCTACGTGTTCGTAAATGGACAAGAAAAGTAAATTTGTTTGAAAAGGATTATATTTTCATACCTGTGAACTTCAAGTAAGAGACTATCAAACTTTTATTTTTCTATATTGTTTGTATTTATATTGATGATCTGATTGGAATTAAATTTTGACTATGATGGCAGTCTTCATTGGAGCTTAATAGTAATTTGTCATCCTCGTGAATTAAGTGGTTAATATTCATGGTGAGTTTTTTGTTTGTTCAAATCATTTCTCTTAATCATATGTATGTATTGTCATTGATTATGTTATGATGCATAGTTCAGACACAAAGTCAGACGAGTCACATAGGGTACCCTGCATATTCCATTTGGATTCTGTTAGGGGATACCATAGTGGTCTGAAAGAGATTGTACAAAGGTATTCTTGAACTTCTCAACTACACACTACTGTAAAATATAACGGTTATATATTGACTCATCATTTGGAATTGACAGTTATTTGTGGGAAGAATGGAAAGAGAGAAAAGGGGATACATGTGGAGAAAACCTTTAACCAAGATTTTTGAACATGCAGTTTATCCCTGTTGGGGTATTACTTCTTCCATTATCACATCAATATGCGTGACCATCGTTTTTTCTCTAAATATTTCATTTTTATGAATGAAACAAATTTAGTTTTTTTTGCTAGAAAACAGGTTCCACATCATTTAGTTTTATTTCAAGAAATGCCTTTCTATTTTTTCCTTTTGATGGTGTTTTGACTAATGTTCATTGACTTAATGTCTGTACCAGGTACCACAACAGGAAAACTCACATGATTGTGGCCTCTTTTTGCTTCATTATCTAGAGCACTTCTTGGCCGAAGCTCCAATTAATTTCAATTCGTCTAAGCTAACTAACTTCTCTAACTTCGTAAGTAGTTTTCATGGTTCTCCAACTTTTTGTATTGCCAATTATATATAGGATCTTTTAACATTAATACATATGGTTGCTTATATGCATTTAACCTAACCTAATATAATATGAATTTTTCTAGCTCAACTTGGATTGGTTTCTACCTGCGAAGGCTTCTCTCAAGCAAACTATTATACATAAATTAATCTTTGAACTCGTGGAAAACTATAGTTTACATGAAGACTTTTCATCTGACAACGGTGATGACCCCCACTACTCAAAATATAATGATAACATGATTATTCGTGAGTGTCATGCAATCAATGGAGAGATATCAACTTCCCATTCTGGCCGGGTAATAGAAATGGCTATAGTGTTCGCTTCATATCTGTGTTCTCCATCTTTTGACCAATTATCATCTAATCAAAGTTTCAATGGTTCAACATATGAAATGGAGGTATCTATCTATCTATCATGTTTTTGTCATAGAATAGCATTATGATTAGGATATTGTTGATACCTGCACTAAGCTTGTTCATTAAATTTGCCATAGCATAGATTATCATTTTGTGATGTTATAGTTTTAAACTTCACTCAATGCTTCAATGATTTCAACATATTTTAATATACTATTCATGTATGCTCAGCCTCAGAACATAAATTTTCAGTATGATATTATGATGGTGCTAAAATAAAAAATGCATACTTTAACAATTTTACACTATGTTACACAAATTAGTGCTTGGAGTGTTGTTGTATTCAAATGCATAATGACATCACTAATTTGTTTGATTTATTTTTGTATTTCCACAGGGAAGTTAGACCACTATTTGAAGATAAATATGGAGAGATAAATTTGATATCCATAGAAAACCTTGAACCTTTGCTCAATATGAATGGTGATGCTACTATCAATTTGTCGGATGATTCCCTCATTAATTTTTCGAATAACTGGGACATGATTAGTGTTGGCAACAAGAACGGGTATCCACACATGTCATGTCAAGAGACACCAACGTCACAACGGCATCAAGTTTCTGATGTCGTAGATAAAGATTTTTGTGACGAGCAAACTACAAAGAAGAGACGCAACTATCATTGCAAATATCTCAGATAAAAAAGAATCATTTGAAAACAAACCTAGGGAAAGAAATCGGCTCTCCATAGAAAAGATTAAGGGATTTTTAGCTGTGAATAATTATCCTCTTAGTGTAAATAAAAAGAAACACTTGTCCACAAGGAGGAAGCGTCTAGACAATGCTAGAGGTTGAAGTGGTCAAATTTGTTAAATTGTAATGGACAAATAAAAGTATAATATAGTATTATATATAAAAAAATTAAATTGTAAATACACAAAAAATATATTGATGATCAAACTCCAAACATTTATTAGAAATAATAGATCAAACTTTGACTGATATTTATTATAATTAAAAATTTGTTTTCAAAAAATTAGAGTTTTTTCAAATATTACATTTTTTAGAGTTTGATTATTATATTTTTTGTGTAAAAAGTTTTACAATACCAACATAAACATCCATGAGTGTGACTTTAAAACTAAGAGAAATTTATCTTATATCTCGTCACCTTTAGCTCCCAACTCCACCTTTACCCCCCACCTCTTAAACCCATAGAATATAAGTTTGTCGCCAATTATTTGATAGTCAAAATTTTCAAAATTATTAATATTTCGATAAAATCATTTTTTTAAATATTATGAAAAAAAATTATATATCAAATGTTTCACCTTCATCCAAATTTTTTATATTTAAAAAAAAATAGAAAAATTGCATTTCAGAATTTTTATATTCATATAAAGTATCAAAAAAAAAATTAAATTTTTGAAAAAGTTGCATTTTAGAAGGTTCATATTCATCCAAATTTTAAAAATTTGGAAAAGTTGCATTTCACAAGTTTCACATTTATCCAAAGTTTCGAAAATTTTAAAACTTTTACAAAAATTGTATTTTGGAAGTTTCACGTTTTTTTCAAAGTTTCCAAAAATTTTAAAAAAATTGCATTTCAAAAGTTTGAAAATTTTAAAAATTTTGAAAGGTTGCATTTGTGAAGTTTCATATTCATCCAAAGTTGCGAAATTTTTAAAATTTTTGGAAAATTTGCATTTTGGAAATTTCATATTCATCCAAAATTTTGAATTTTTTTAAAATTTTTGGAAATTTGTGTTTCATAAGTTTCACATTCATACAAAGTTTCGAAAGTTTTTTGAATATTTTTTCTTCTAAAATTTCACATTCATCTTAAGTTTCCAAAATTTTAAAACTTTTGGAAAAAGTTGCATTTCAGAGGTTTCAAATTCATCCAAAGTTTCAAAATTTGTTTAAACTTTTGAAAAAGTTATATTTCAGAAGTTTTACATCCATTAAATGCTTGAATATTTTTTTTTTAACTTTTGAAAAAGTTACATTTCGAAAATTTCATATTCATCTAAATTTTTAAAAAGTTTGATTATCAAGTAAGAGAAAGTAAAAAAAGAAAGAAAAAAATAGTTTTTTCATATACTTTAGAAGGGTGTAAGATAAAGGTGATGAGATGAGAGGTAAATTCCTCGTATTTTTAATTTAATTATTTAAATTAACTCGCCTCATTAAATACATTAAAAATACGGATCAAAGTACGTAAAAAGCATATTGGCCCAGATCGATTAAAATATAAAATAAAAATTACAAATAAACATTTTATTATTATTATTATTGACTTTCATCACATATAAAGATAAAATTAATGATCAAAATATCAAGACAAATGACCATCCTAGTAATGTCATCCGTTATTCAACTAGTCGCTTATAATTACTATCATCCAAATAGATTGTTTGTTTTAACCATAATGTGACTTTACATCTTGCATAGTCAATTAATCTATTTACAATCCATCATAATTTATATAATGTCTTATTTAATTATTTATTTTTATTAATTAATCATTAATACTAACACTCTTAAAAATTATTATTTGTCTTTATAACAAAATTATAAACACATGACAACAAATATAATAATAATAATAATAATAATAATAATAATAATAATAATAATAATAATAATAATAATAATAATCTATAATTTTTAAATTTTTAAATTAGAAATTTTAATTATTTTTAATATTTGGTTTTATTACATTTTCTCTCCTCCTTATAGAAATTCCGTCTTTAAAATTAACATCAAATCGAATAAAACTAAATAAAGCAACTGGTGTAAACATAAGGAAGCACAAGATTTAGATATTGACATATGACTTCTTCATGTAGTTTCCAGGTAGCTTATTATGAAGTTAACTAAAAAGTGATTCAAAATGAACCTTAGAAATGGTTGAGACCTTCAGATGTGAGTTCTTCGATGTATGTGATGTATTTGTAGCTTCAAAACCTATTAAGTAGTTGATTGATATGCGTGAGTTTGTTGGCACTTCTAACTTAATAAAAGGTACATTTAGAGGTCAAATCTAATTTTGTTAACGAACCTTAGTAACTCATCAAACATAAAGTCAATGCCATTTACCATTAAATGACGTTCAAGGTGTCTAATGGAAAAACCAAACATGCTACAAGTTATAACTTTTTAATTCTACTATTATTATTTTTAGAGAACACATTACAAATGACAACGTCAATTGTCACAACTTTTAACTGACCAATAAGATGCTAAAAAATTTATTAAGTCATTTAAACTACGGGTGGTCATATAAGAATTGAATTATTTAAATTTTAGTGATAGCTTTTATATTGCAACTTATTGTATTTCTTGAAATATTTTAGATTCGGCGTTTGTAAGAACAAAGTAGCTTAGAAGTTACTCATTAACTTAGATAGTTAGCTCATAGACCATATGAGGTGGTAAGAAAATACAATAGTTATGCGATTAATGGTTTTAGGTTCCACACAATGAAGACGGAGAGATATGTGATAACACAATAGTGGAGTAGTTGTCAAGACAAAGACCTCAAAAAATGAAATTAATTAATATGGACAATAACTTATATATTGCAGTTGGATTATTCTGACAAGTACAATGTTGTGTTCGTCAAATGTGATTGTATTTATATTAAGAAAGGAAACAAAAAAGATAAGTTTGGGATTAAACAAGTGATTGAAATATAGAGGAAAAATATTTGTCATGACTAATGTAACAACCTGTCCCCTTTGACTAACAATATTATTCACGACCTTTTCGTTCCCATTTTCCACAATTACAAGTTAACAATTTTTTGTCTTTTGTGGGATTTTAACCCGAGATTTAGGGATTAAGTCAATGATTCATTCACCTCCACTACCAATTGAGCTATGATGTTAGTCAAAGGTTCGGACTGCTACAACCCATGTGTTATTTTTTGTTTTACCATCTTTTACCTTTTGTGTTTTATGATATCCTAATGTACTTTTTGTGCTAATATATTTAGTTGATTTGATTTAAAATATATTTTTTTCATTTAGAGCAACAGCAACTCATATAAGAATATTAAATATTTGACATTGAGCAAGTGATAATGAAGGAATACAATCTACTTAAAATGATACAAACTCGTTCAATTTTCAAGAAAGTAATGTTGTTAAAACTTGTTTCAGTCCTAGTCATTTATAAGATGTCATACACGAGTTTGTTGAATCTCACTCCATTTCTTCTAACATAGAAGTTGAATAAGAACAAATTAAAAATGTATGAATCCTAAATTCTTGTTTTAAAGCTTTATTTATATTTTTTTTTTTTTATTATGACTTATATGGACACATAATTTTCTTTTCCTTTTGTTTTCCCGGTAAATGTAGAGCCTAGGTTGACTAGAGGTCACACAAAAATGTTAGATGTATATGATATAAAAGATGTTGAATTTATAATTATTAATTTGGACAAATAGGCTCGACCTATTGGTGAGAAAGCAACAACTCTTACACGTTAATTGATAGTGCGGTTATAAGGCATCAATATGCTCCCGTCATCTACAAGTCATATTAAAGGATTACAAAAAGCAAATGTAGAAAGTAATAAAGGTATTGTGATTATAAATTTAACTAACAACTTAAGCTTTTGAGAATGAATATACTTGTTATCTCTTTGTATAGCTCATTAGGTTTATGTCAAAAGTTGTATTATAACATATGTTTTACTTATTTATCATCTCTCATTGTGTAGAGAAAATTTGAGTTTGTTCCTCCAATAATGATTTGACAATTGAAATGTGAACATCTAAGTTGAATGAGAAGTGGACTCAATGCAAGGATGATTTAAAGTCAATGTCATATAACTCTACTAAAATAAAAGAAGAAATTGCATATGTCGTATCAAATGATAAGGTTGGACCAAATCAATACTGTATTTTGGTTCGTCATTGGTTTTCTAATGAAGGACAAGTAAGTCATACATATTGTGAGTAATATATTATAGTGTTTATCATCTAAACTAATATATTTTGTATAAATTGCATAAAGTAGGTAAAATTAATAGGCAAAGTCGTGCTAAATTTTAAGGTGTTCATTGTATGGGTTGAAAAAGTCTCCCAAAATATATTGATAAGAATGTTTGTTTCTATTTGTACTTTTCATGATTTTTATTTGATTTACAAAACAAAATACATTTAACTTATTTGTCTGATTTTAGATTTTAAAAAAAAGTGTTGCTTGAATATATAGAGATTTGCATTGACACCTACATGAATCAATTGTCAATAAGAACACTGCAATATTGATCGTAAGTTTTGATTATAGTTAAAGAATACTAACATATAAAATATGTATGAATTAAGTTTGACAAAGTGTTGGATTTTATTTTGCATTGTTGTCCATTTTGTTTGCACTTGAGGCTAGTAGTTGACTAGCACGAATTGATTTGCATGTTTATTGTACTGGTAGTTTAGATTGAAATTATAGGACATGTTGTGGTGGCTAGCCTAGTGTTGGTATTGGTTTTTTGTAACTAAGTCTATGTTCTGCAGTTGTATCTACACTATTATTATGCTAATTTGTATGAGTCATTGACATGTAGTTTTATTTTGCTTGTGGTGTTTTACATATTCCAATATGTTATTATAATTTGTTATATGCTAATCTTTCTTTTGGATGGATTGTTATAAGGCTTGATTGAAGTTATTTGGAGGCTTTGTCGTGCACCCTCCTCTGTTTTAGAGAGTATGCTATTTTTTTTCATTTTTTTATTGTGTAGTTGATTGCTTCATACCATTTTTGTATGGAAGAACATAGTTATTACTAATTGTGTGTTGTGTATAGTGTTCAATCATATCTCAGGGGACCTTATTTTGTCATTAAATGGTGTGTTATTTGTGTTAGTGTTGTGCTTTTTTTTGCCTTGAGAATTTGAATGTACTAGTTTTATTTTTATTTTTTATTTCCTTCGACATATGTTACGCTTTAAGAGATGTAATAAAATATAGTCATGAAGCTCTAATGCATATTTGTTGTTTCATTAATAAATTTTATTTTACTTTGTAGGGAGAATTGAACAAAGTAATGAGGCTAGATTGCATATTTATTTGTTGTTGAAAATGGAATCTTACGATTTAGTAGACACGATACTAAGTATTTTTTGAGATTGTTATATAACACTTTATATGCCTGTTTTAAATGTTAGTTTGACAAAATCTATTTTACTAAATAAATTTAATCTCTATAAAATAATAAATATTATTTTAGTCCATATAAAAAAATTCTCAATTTTTTAGTCCAAAACAACTTTTGTTTTGCTTTTAGTCCCTATATTGAAATGTTTTTGCAAAAAATTAATCTATTTAGTTTCTCAAAAAAGTCCCTATAAAATCAAAATAGGAACTAAAACTGAATAAATTGTATTTAAGAATTAAATTTAAAAGTCATAATTTTGTAGAGATTAAAAATATATTTTATCATT
>JBBPBR010000003.1:23613686-23634271 GCA_037974775.1 Cicer pinnatifidum | reverse complement strand
GTAAACATTTTTAAACTAGTAGTAAAATATATTTTTTAATAGATTAACAAATTAATAGATCAATAAAATTAAATATTATTTTAATTTTAAAATGATATTTTAAAGACTTTGAGTTTATATCACATCATTTTCAATTCTAGTATATTACAATATATTTAAATATTAATATATATTTAAATATGGCAAAAATTAATATAAAATAATATGATTAAATTATTTAAAATTTAAAAGATTTATAATTTAACATAAAATTCAAATTTTAATATATAATAATAGTAGTAATTAATAAAAATATCATTATATGTATTTAAATAGATTGATTTAACAAATATAAAAGACATTTTGTATGTTTGTTGCTTTACTTTTTTTTAAATAAATAGCCTTCTAAATAAATTTAATTTTTTTTATTTTAAAAAATCTTGTCTAATCTGAGCCTTTCGTAAGCTAATCCGTGATGGCCAGACTGTTTCCCTCCTATTCCCTACTAGCATGCATGTGGTAAACACACAAATGGCTTAATACAAATAATTTGATAAAATTATCGATTTCTTTCTTTAGTTTAAAGTATTTTCTTAATAGATGTGAAATTAGTAGTAATGGTACTCAATATTATAGGACAAGTGATTTTTATCTAAAATTGTAATTTCGAGCTTTTCATCTCAAGTGTCTAATGATAGTAATGTGCAGTGAAATGTTATTTATATTATATTATTAAATAATCGTGTAAACAAAATTAGTAACTGGAGTGTACAAAAAATGAAAATCAGTATATCAATG
Source organism: Cicer pinnatifidum (assembly GCA_037974775.1). Classification (NCBI taxonomy): domain Eukaryota; kingdom Viridiplantae; phylum Streptophyta; class Magnoliopsida; order Fabales; family Fabaceae; genus Cicer; species Cicer pinnatifidum. Next base: position 23,633,494 of record JBBPBR010000003.1, on the reverse strand, counting down.
TAAACATTTAAAGATAAAATCTTGATTTGATACGAAAAAATATGAAAGATGTACTGTTTGAAATTTAAATTAAGTTAAATAAGAACAACTCAAATAATTGAAGTACACACGTTAAAGTAAACAACAACATAAAACAATATAAGCTGTTCCTTAGTTAAAAACAAACAAAATTTTGAGTCCTACAACATAGACAAATTATAGCTTGGATAACTACATACATTTATACTTAGGTGTGAATAAGTTTACTTCCGGTTGAGGAATTTATAGAGGCAAATTCTTATTAGAAGTTGTTTTAAATAATTTAGATATTATTTTTTAAATAATTTTTTAAAAATTACTTTAAAAAAAGATTTTTGATCTATTTGTATATAGAATATTGAATTATGGCTTGTAAATAGAAAATCCAATAAATAACGAGAGGAGAGAAGTTGAGTGTGTGGGAGAAAATGCATCTAAGGTAGTTTTGGATTTTGGTAGAAATGTAAAGGTAATTACATCAATTGTGTGGATTTTGCTAGTTAAATTGTGTGTTTTTCTATTTTATGTCATTTTTCTCTCTCTTTATAATCTACTATTTTTAACTTTTTCTTTATAACCAAAAAATAATGTTTTTAACAAAATAATTTTTCAAAAATTTAAAACAAACATTATTTAAACAATAAAAAATAATTGTTACTTTGAGAAAATAAAATTTATCGTAGAAAAATATGAAACAAACGTGTTTTATCGATGGAACCAACGCCACTATACGTCCATCCAAAAGCTACGGTTGATAGCTTCCAAAAAGTTGTGGTGAATTAGGCTTTTGAACGTGAAACTTGTCTTTGAAACTCACATCTAAACATATATGCATAATTAATTATTATATAGTCACATGATTAGTCAATTGTCAAACAACTTTATATAAAACGGTAAATAGTTTAATTATTTTTTATTAGCCATTTTTATTTTTGAATGTGTCTTCTATTAGGAATTTGATGTTATATTTAATTTCTATACATACAAAACTCACTTTATAATTTTATATAAATATTTGAGTGTTGACCATATTTCTTTGAATATTAATTTCATACTTGTAAAAGAAAAAAAAAATCATATAAAAAGATAAGGCATATAAGAATCTCACATGGATGTCACTATCACCAACCTTTTAAGTTACCCTAGTGTCTTATTTTCATATTGAAATGAGTTTGAGTATCCGTTTTGTCCCAAAGAGTGTTTGGTGAAAAAAGGGGATTCACTATTTTGAAATTTTGGGGTATTGAAATTAAGGAGCACATGGGATAGATGTAATGTAAGTGTAGAAAATCAAGAATCACCCGTGACATTGATTTGGGTAACTAAATGGGAAAAAATAAACCCCCAATTTATCTTCCATTTCAGTGAATTGACCTAAAAATCATAATGGCCAAAGGAAAGGTAAAGAATTCAGTTGATTGTCTCGACAGACAAGGGTGTACTGGATACCTTGGTACTTGCATATTACTACTGCCTTTGTGATATGCCTTTGTCAATGCATGTAATCATGCTACTGCCTACTTCACTTGGATATTGGACTCTACTACTTTCTCTTAGTCTTCAAATTATTCAATCATTTTATTATTTTAAATATTAAAAAAATACACAAATAAAAAATTATTATTTTTATCAAATAAATTATTTTTGTTAGGTATTACTACTAATTTTATAAATATACATTACAAAACACTATGCAGTCACGTTCATCACACTAACATAATTATAAATTAACCGTGACAAATAAAGTTAGTCACGCTAATCATTTTTATAAATTTTTTTGAAACATTCACTTATTATGAAATGGAAGAATTTTTTTCTAATTATTATTATAAATAATAAAGAGTTACGAGTTTCACATTAATTAAGGTTCTTAATTTTTGTGTAATATTTTGAGATAAAAAATTCCATTTAAAATGTTAATGATTTCTCTTAGGAAGATATCTTGGAATTTTAGAGTGAATAGACAATTTATTATAATATAAAAATAGATTTAATTTATATGTACTATCGCTATAAAAAAATTACTTAAATATTTATTTGTATTTTAATATCATGACATTATGTTATATATATTTGTCCATATAATATGTTGACAAATATCTAGATGGTAAGATGTGATTTCATGTGGCGAAAGTTCCCCCACTAACATTTCAATCTTGTTTAAATATATATACTAACTAATATAGCTTGATACTTGTGAAGTTTTTGTATTGTGTACCAATATATGAAGAGCGACTTCTGTCATTTTTCTACTACATCAAACAAGTTTGACAAACCATATTGCCATATGGTTTGTCTAAATATGAGTTTTATATAAATTATATAGAAGTTTTAATTCTTGCTCTTCGTGTTGAAGTTTTACAAACCTTTTTTTTTACTCCAAGCTTTGCAAACTTAATTAATGTATTACTGAATAACACCTCAACAATTTTTTTTAAAATGAGTGTTCTTGCATAATTGCAAAACCGAATCATCTCATCCTAAAGTTTGATTTGTACTAAAAAATCTCTGATTAAGTTAGAAGATAATATAATCATCCTATTCATGCGTTTTTGGGGCATACATAAATAATTTAATAAATAAAATTGAAGCAATTTCTTTGTTTTTTTTCAAATACAATTAAAGCAATTCCTATATAGTATTACGTTCCAGAAAATTATTACAAATGGAAAAAATCTTTGACAACACTTCAAAGAACATTAAATTTGGGACATTTAGCTTCTAAATAACTAATAGACAATTTTTAAAAAAAATTATATTGACCAAATTTGAAGGAGTTGTAGAATGAAAAGTGTTTACTAAAAGAGAAATGACAATATTTGGATAATTTGCCAAGGATTTTTAGTAGTCAATTTTTTTTTGTTAACTTTAATCACAAATTAGTGTTTTTAATGAAGTGGTTATTGTTAGTTAAACATCAATAATCTGAATAGATCAATATACATATGATATTATTTATTGTATAAAGATTAATAGATCTTATATATTAAATTATATATATATAGATGACGTATATATTCGCATGTACCCACTCGAACCAGTTTGATTTGGACGGAAAAAATTCACTTTAATTAGATGCGGTTGCGGATTTTCTCCGACATTAAAATTTGGAAGTAGAGACGGGTTTGGGGTGGTGATATCTACTCCGCACTCGCATCTGAACTCGCTCCGTAAATGATATTATTGCAATTTTAAAATTATATATATATATATATATATATCGAATATATTTCATATTTTTTTAAATATTAAAAATTATAATTTTATCTCTAAAGAATTTTTTTAAAATTTTATTATTATTATTATTTAATCATAATTATTTTATTATAATAAATATGATTTTAAAATTTATAATTTTATATATGTATGAGTGAGTGCATGTGTGGGTAGAGCTGTCAATTTGACAAGCCCCCCTAATTATTGGCACCGGCCCACATTTTGAAGGGGTCAAAAAAATTAATAATTTAAAAGGCCCCCTAAACTAAAAGCCCCCTAAAAATTTGGGGGCCTAGGAGGCCCATAGGTCCACTTTTTTAAAAAAAGAATCGATTTATTTTTTTTCGATAAAAATTTCTGATTTTCTTTCGATAAAAATTTTCGATAAAAAATTTCTGACTTTTTTCCATAAAAAATTTCTGATTTGTTTTCGATAAAAAATTTTCAATTTTTTTTCGATAAAAAAATTTTCGATTTTTTTTCGATAAAAAATTTCCGATTTTTTCGATAAAAAATTTCCGATTTTTTCGATAAAAAATTTCCAATTTTTTTCGATAAAAAATATCCGATTTTTTTCGATAATAAATGTTCGATTTTTTTTCGATAAAAAATGTCCGACTTTTTTTGATAAAAAATGTCCGATTATTTTTCGATAAAAAATTTTCGATTTTTTTTCGATAAAAAATTTCCGATTTTTTTCGATAAAAAATTTCTGATTTTTTTTCGATAAAAAGTTTCCGATTTTTTTTCGATAAAAAATGTCCGACTTTTTTTGGATAAAAAATGTCCGACTTTTTTTGGATAAAAAATATTCGATTTTTTTTTCGATAAAAAATTTCCCATTTTTTTTCGATAAAGAATTTCCCATTTTTTTCGATAAAAAATTTCCCATTTTTTTTCGATAAAAAGTTTCTGATTTTTTTTTCGATAAAAAAATCTTAAAATTAACAAAATATTGGGGGCCTATGGACCCTTAGAGCCCCCTCAGGCCCCATGAAATAAGGGGCCGAAATTAAGAGACTCCTTAAAAGATTATTTTAATAGGGGGCCTGAAAAAAAATAAGGGGACTCTGTAGTTTGAGGGCTTTTTTGACGGCTCTATGTGTGGGTGTGGAGGAGGCGCCTCCTTCCCTCCCTATTTTCATGCCTAAATTAAATTATAAATGACAATAAAATCTGCATCTTCGTGCAATAATCTAAATTCGTTTTATTTAATCAGAAAAAACCTGTTTTAATTATGTCTCATACACATATTCGAGATAATTAATTGTAATCAAAATATAAAATTAGTTTACAATGATAATTTACTACCTTTTTTTCTCATTTATTTATTAATGAAAATAATTTTATATTTTTTAAGAGAGAGAGAGAGTCGAAAAATATTCTTATAGTGGTGGCAAGTAACAAGCAAAGAGAGGAAGAGAAGAGGGTGTGTCTGAGTGGGACCATGTTTGTGATGGTGACTTATCTTAAACCAATAGTAAGGGAGGGTGGACTCTGAGTGGGCCTCTTCTTTGAATTTTTGGTCCCAACCGCACCAATTCCTTCTGCACCACCACAACCGTTAACGTTATTGCCAGTTTTTAGTGTCTTCAGATTTTTCTTATTGAAACATTTGAATTTAATTTTTGGTTTTTAGTAATTGTTTGAAACTGTGTTTGGTAATTAAACTATGGATATGGCACTTCCATTTATTTAATATTTTTTTAACGTAGATCTCATCAATAATTTTATATTAATATATTTCAACAAATACATATTTATTTTAATATAATTTAATAGATAAGGTCCATAAAAGTAGAAGAGAGATGATGGTTATACTGTCACCATTTCTAACAGGCACTCAAATTTATTCTTTCAACACAAAGTGGCTATTTAAACATAAGATATGTTATTTAAACATATAAGTGTCAACACATCATAATTATTTATAAATATAATTTTAAAAATAATTATATAAAAATCAAATATCTTGAATTAAATTATTATATCTGTTAACGATCAAATTTATTATATGTTAATTAGATTTTAATTATATTTCAAGGGTCTTTGAAATGGAAAAATAATTTCAAAAAGACAAGCAATAACGGCCAAACTGACACATTTTCATCCTAATAATTTACTATATAAAAGTAGAGCTAAGCCAGCTATGATCACACAAAATAAACGTGACAACGATTACTATGACAAAAATTAAAGAGCATGCCAAACCACTAATAAAAAAAAAATAATAATAAAGAACAACCTTGTCAACTATAGTACTTCCTCACATAGTACTAAGGGTTAGTTGTTGTCTTGTTGATTATACGGTGGTCCTTTATGATTCAAAAACACTTACAAATTAATTTTTGAGGAATGATGTTTTGACTCGTAAATAAACACTAATACCGTATAAAATTATTTTCAATCTATGGTATTAGCTTTTTTCTTTGTCCCCAAACACCATTTTTTTCTCTTTTGATAAAAAAAATGTATATTGTATAATATGGCCAATGTACATGTACAATTCTTGAATTTTGTATAGAATTAACATTACTTACATTTTTGGTGCTATTTTACTTTACATAAATTGTATATTTTTTTTGCATATTGACTTATCTCTCAAGTTGAATAAAATTATATGAGGCGATAAAACTATTTACCGTATCATTTAAAAAAATTATAATTTTGATTAGTAAAAAGACTATGTTCATGTGTAATTTTTCATTAAAAAAGAAAGTCACCACACGTTTATCTTGAAGCTACAGTCTATAGCTTCTGAAAAACCACACTCAAAGTGCCCATAGTATGTGATGATTGCCTTCCTAAGACTGTTCCAAATAGTGGCTATATATGTGCTCGTTTATCACCTTTAATTGATAAAAATAATATAAATTACAAAAATTTATATGTATTAAAAGGAGTTGTTTTATTGGTAAGAAATGATAAATTTTAAATTAATTAATATAAATTAGTGTTTATACGGGCGCACTTTTAAGTCTTTATGTTTGTTTTTCAATTGTAGTAACATATGTTAACTATGAATTGTAATTTTATTCTATTTAAAATTTTTTTTCTCTTATATTTTTTATCTTTTGTCCACTAATATTTTTTGTAACGATGATTACTTAATATTTACTATCATCAATATAGTTTGATAAAAATATTAAACCAAGTCTTAGTATCTTTGATAGACTATAAATTTTGAATATTTTAAAATATTGATTATTTAATTAAATATAGAAAAATAAAATTATAACAAAAAAAAGTAATTTAAATGAATGATAACATTGAAGGAAAAGACCCACAAAAAACTTGGTATTCCCTCACACTATTCTGAACTTTGATAAGGGTCATAAAAAAACCTTAAAATTTGTCTTGTTCAAAACTCAAGATAATCATTAAAGTGAAACTGTAAGAGTCTAAAAAAGTGAACGACAATTCGTATAAAAAAAGAGTAAAATACATTGATGACAAATTCAACATATTGTACTACATTATTATTTTAATGCTTGTCCTATTGTGTATTGAAAAATGTTAGTGTACGTAATTTGTGAAAATGTTTTATATTATTATTTTTTAAATATTTATTAAATTTTATCTATTGATAAAGAGAAGATATATTTTTAGATGAATAATTGTCTATATTTTTAAATAATAAAAAATATTCAAAAAAATATTTTAATTAATATTTTTTTTTACTATAACAATATTTCACTTAAAAAAATTCTTATTAAAATAAGATAGACATACAAAATGAAACCACGTAATATTTTCACAAATTAAACCGCCTTAATTTTCTAATTCTTTTGTAATAATTTGAAATATAACAATATATGATGTAATGCACCAAATTTCACAAATATATTCACCAACACAACGCAATCGGGATATAATTAAGTCAATTTAAAGAGTTTAAAATAAAAGAGAGAAAACAAAGTTTTGGAATCACATTGATAAAAAGTCACAACCCATTCTGTAATGCACACAACTCATCTCTAAAAATAATGACAAATATATATGACAAGGATAACCAAGTTTTTGGACTTTTACTTGTCTATATAAAAAAGCCAATTGGCATGCGTGGGTACGTTTTTGTTACTAGTTTTCAATCTACTAAATAAAAAATAAATTTAGACAGTTGCTTGGTCGTCTGATAATACAATCCGAATATTGGGTATTTATTTAAATTCATTTTCATTTAGGTTGGAACAATTGTTTTGATTTGATGAGTACGTGTGTAATTTTGTATGAAATTAAAATTTTGGGATGAGAATGGATTTTGATATTCACTTACACTTGTTCTCGAATTCGACATGCTAAAAATGTTATTATCATTTTTATATTTTATATATTTAATATTTTATAAATATTAAAAAGTATAGTCTTCTTTCTATGAAAAAATATATTTTTAATATTTTTCTAATTTTATTATTATATAATAATAATAATTATTTTATTATATTAATTATAATTAATATGACTGTTAAATTTATTATACATATAAATGAGTGCGAATATGGTTAGAAAATCTGAATCTATTACTGGTAGGGATGGAGACTTAAATTTCACATCCGATAAAAAACAGTTGCAGGTGTAGTCGGTTGCAGGAGTAGGTGATGCAAAATCCCCCCAGTCCCGTTGTCATTCTTTTATAAAATGATGTTTTTTTACACTTACACTAAAACATTAAGAGTTTTAACTAAATAATTGGACTCAAATGGTTAACGAACGTTAATTAAAGACAAATCATTCAGGATGAATCAAGTTCGAAACCTATTTGAAATTATTTTTAATTAGACTTTACTTACTTTTCAGATGAGTGTTAAATATGAATTTGAGTTTTTTTTATCTACTAAATTAATGAAAGCATAAGTAAAATGACAAAATAAAAAGGTAAATGATAAATTGCTAGAAAAGTCATAAATTTGATTGATTGTGTGTCTAAAATAAAATGTACAATGAATATTCAAGTATCAATTGTGTGTTGCATTCGGTTATTCGATTTGTGTGATGCCCCATGTTTGGCTTTGATTTCCCTCCATTTTACAACAAGACAATTCCTCTTATTTACACATGCAATCCTACTCATGTTCATGCTCCATAAAAATAGTTACTTCGGTGTGTTGAACTAAAAATAAGGGAAACGAGTCTTACAACTTAATTATCAAGTTCCACGCGTTTTTTATTAGTCATGACATTCCCACGAATCTTTTGGGGTTCTTAGATGTACATTTGACTACTTTTAGTTTGTTTGATATTCATTTTACTGCTAGGTAGGACATTGACTACACCCTATTTAATTGTTTACTATTCTTGACTAACATATTATATTATTTTACGGTGTAAACAATAAAATAAGGGTCAAAACCACATGAAAAGTTTAACCCAAGTTAAAGTAAAAGTTAACAGTTAAATACAACTAGAATAAAAAAGATTTAACAAATTGGTGCGACTTGAGTAGTAAACAATTCAACTTTGTTAACTGTAAAATAATCATGAGTTTATATATATATATATATATATATATATATATATATATATATATATAGATCAAGGAAGACACACTACATACAAGGTTGGAGGCGACTATCAATCTCGTTGAAGATATACATTGAAATTTATAAATAATAGATTTGTTTATGCTTGGAGAACAAAGTTGATCACCTTAAGATGGTATTCAGTTAATGTTGCCTCCTTGACTTCCAAATACAACCGTGCTCCAATTCAAGAGGGTGATACTTACAAAGACACTATAATGTCAATATAAGACAGGATAATAATAAGATTTTATCAATATATTAGATTATGAAAATGTATTTGTTACTTGAGGTGATTGAATCCATATTCATAGTAGTTTTGAGCCCCATATTGAATGGTGATCATTGTCCTTTGATTGATCAACTCATTCAAGTCTTATCCTGGTTTAAAAGCCATTGCAGCTCAATCACGACAAGGACTATTAGAAATTTCCCTTAATATGGACATAAACTGTTATTGATAAAACTAGTTGGAGGAGGGCTAATGCATTACCCTTTAGAGCTCATAGATTTTTGGCTGACGTGTAGTCAATGTTATCAAATAGAGCAACATTAACTCTTCCTTATTTGGTCTTCAGTCGATCCATTGGATCAATTCCATTGTTCCAAAGTGATTTGACTTGAGTCATTTGATATTGGTTAAACTCTGAAGACATGGGGTCCTAAAGAGAATGATAGGTCTGAAATGTGGGGTGGCTACGTATGTGTCACTAATTTAATATGTTTCAAACTAATATGTTACATTCTTCCAAAAATGGTGTCATATAAGCAACATTTACTTTTCACTGTGATTTAATAATTTTTAGATCTATGTTGCTTTAATCTTAAAGGTTGGATGATCATTATTACAGATGAGATTATGTAAAATTTTGCGTTGTTGGACCTCTTGCTATAAACAATTGATTTAAAAGGCTTTTTTGGAACTTTCTTGTATTCTATAATTGTGCAATAATAGACAAAAAAATCTTTTGCATTAAGAAGATATCTAAATGCATATTGATTGATAAAATTTAGCAAATTGTTAGATTAATTTCAAATTTATTGGTAAAATTTATTGGTAGACATTTACCAATCCCCACCTTTGGAATGGTTAGTCTCTCATAAAAGAATGAGCTATGCTAAAATTAGGTATGAACATTTGATGGTAGTATGATAAAAATGATCATACATAGATAGAAGGTAAATAAAAAATGATTGAGAGATAAAAAAGTAATTAAAACATTATACTAGTATGTTTTGTTAAATAATTATCACAATATTTAACATTTATGTAAAAGAATATATTTTTAACTTGCAATTCCATTATATATGAACATTTCTCTTTCTAATAAGGCAAACCAAACGTAAGAGAATAATAAAAATTATGATAAAATAAAATGTATTTAAAAAAGAAAATATAGTTACATACTAATATGCAAATTCATATATTTAAATTTATAACTTATAGTCTAAAGACTTCAACTTATGCCAAGTGACAAAAAAAAAGATGGTCATTAGCATGCACGAGCTACAAGTGAAATAGAACGACCTGCAAACCTCAATTCATATACCCACCCTACTTATTAGAATATGAGTTGTGTCACAGATTTTGCATCACATAATTAACTTAACTTGATATTCATTTATGTTAGACACATGTTACTTATTATTATTTGCAACACTTAAAAATATTATTAAAATAAAAAAAAATACAATATGTTTGAGATAACTATACCATAATCAAATAAAACAATCGTGATTGATATAAACTACTATATCGTTAAAAACCTTATTAGGAAAATTTACATAAATAAAATCATTGTGAAGGATAGAATAATTTAGTAAACCTCTATAAATATCACAAAATATATATTCCGAAAAATTAATCTTGTTTCTGTCGAAAACATTAGAAATATTATAAGAAATAATATCTCATCAAAGTCTATTAACCTTGTGTAACTCCAAATTAACAATATTGTCCACACATTGATTACCTTATCTAAAAATATAAGATATAATAAATTGCTTTTTTTTTTAATTATATCAAGACAACTAATCCATCTACTTATAATAGACAAGAGTAGTATTCCTAAAAGTCATATTTGTCAATTGTGTATCAGATTCAATCTATATAAATTGTGACCAATTCTTATAGGTTGTTTTAATAGCAATCATAATTTCTATAAACTCAACATGTAGTACAATTGTAATCCCTAAATTCACAACAAAACAACTCAAAGAAGCAGCATAGGTGTTTCTAAATATATCTCTACAACCAGCAAAATCATAGTCAGATGTCATTCCATCAATATTAATTTTAATCCAATACTCTTTAGGGGGTGCCAAATTACTTTTATGATGATATGTGCTTTAGGAGGATAAACTCTAACTTATAAGAATTTTAGAATTTGAAATTCTTGTATCTAGTTGAAGACTATGTTAAAAGTGTGATTATTAGATTGAACTATATTGACAATAATTATATTGACAATAATTACATAATATTACTCAAATAAGTCCAAATGCATAATAATTAAACTTTTTTTTCATTCAATACTAATTAAACTCTAAAATCCATAATATATCTTATCACTGATAAAAACGCTTAAACTACAACATGAAAAGCTAACTTTAAATCATTCTTTTTTTTGGACTAATCTAAGTTTTAATCAATCAATACTACATGAAAGGCTAATTTCGCTGTATAAATTCACAAATACTAAAAGGAAGCCAGATATGCAAAAAGAACATCCAATTAATTTATTATAATTAAATTATGATGGATTTTGTGGCATCTCAACACTTCCACTACCTGCCAGTGACTCTCCATCAACCACCAAACCCCTACAATCCTACCAATCACATTTTTGTAAAGTAAGTATCCCTATATGCAAATATTAAAATTAATTCTCGTATATAATTGAGATTTAAAACTTCTCTACCATATGCCCTTTTCAGTTCAAAGGGTATCTGGTTATTTGTTCTTGTGACAAATTATTCCATTTATTTTTTTTAAAATAAGATAGTATCATTATTATAGAAAATTGATATACAACTCCAACATCTTAAATTTAAAATATAATATCTAATATAATAATAGCAATATTTTTATTTATTTTTTAATACTTAAAAATAATTATTATTAATTACAAATATAAAACAATTTTGTTAATAGTGCATCTATTTCATTCGCTATGTTTTTACACATGCAATTATTATAGATAAACACACACTCATATAATTAAAGAATTCAAAAATCTACTATGATTAAATATATAAATTCTGTTTGAAGTAATTTTATTCGAGGTCTTTATAGTATTAAATGTGAATCTTCTCCCAATGGAGATTTAAACTCACGTTTTAAAAGTTTAATTTATTATACTAGACATAAAAAAGAAATATAAAAATTCAATCTCTAATAATATAATTAAAAAAAAATATATATTATTTTATAAATACTGATAAATTATTTATATAAATATTTTAAAGTCTTCGTTAGTTTGGACCGTAACATATTTTTTAAATAAAACATAGTGCGACGAAAGAAAAAACAGAAAGGAGAGAATAGGAAAGGAAGAGAAGAGAAGAGAAGAGGAGAAAGAAAGCATTCAAAACGAACGTTTGAAGAAAACAAAAAATCACAGATAACGCTTTTATTCTCACCGGAACCCTAACAAATCACCGTCGTCTATGGCGTTCTTATCCACTACCGTTACACAATCTCTCCGGCGACTCTGAACATCCCTTCTCATTCTTCCTGTCGCCGGAAATGGCCAATGAACCACCGTCCGAGAACCTTACGTCGTTCTCGGTAACGGTTTCGGTTAATCATCGAATAATAATAACTAGTTAAGTAATCTGTTGAGGCGATCGTAACTAACCGCCCGTCAATCGCGGAAAGGTTGTTAGGGCGGTTATGGCGAAGGGAGGACAATGCTTGTTCGAGAAGCTTCGGAGGTTTATTCGAACGGTTTTCTTTGTTGTTGCATTGGTGGTTTCGCTGATTGTTACGTCGCTTCCGGTGGTTGTTGCGGTGGTTGATGTTCTTGTACCATGCGTTTTGATCTCGAATTTTACTTGTGTTAAGTGCTATGGTTTGAAGGACCATTTTCACCGTTACTCTTTCAAGAGTTCTTTGATTGATATTCCTCTTGTTTCAGTCATAAGATCTTTCGTCATTATATGTATTCTTCTCTCTCTCTCGCTCTCTCTCTCTCTCCCACACACACACTTTTGAGTTTTATTTTTGGCTTGGTGTTTCAAGGAATTGTTAAGTTTTTGTTTCTAAGTTCTAATCTTACTTTATCGCATTAATTTGTTTGTTTTTCCTTTTCTTATTGTGATTCTAACTTTGTTTTTGTTCTTTTATTGATTTCCAAGTCAAGCAAATGCATGTAGTTTTTTTACTTTTTTTTTTTATAATTAGATTTTGCTTCAACATTTCCAAGTCTAGGTGTATGTTTGGTAATTACCTCATCATGTAGTTTTTGCAAACTCACGGTGGCTCAAGTGACTCTGGCAAACCCACCATGATACCAAACATGCACTAATGCATGTTTTGATTGACGGTGAGCTTGGCAGAATCAGGCTGTGCCACGGTAATTTTGGAAAAACCTATGCTTTGAGATTCAACAAAATCATTTTGGAAAAACCTATGCTTTGAGATTCAACGAAATCATGGTGTCAAATGATTTTGGGAAATCACAGTCAATTCAAACATGTACTATGTTTTAATAACTACTCACGTGTTCAGTTGCTTAAGTTGTTTTAAGTTTTAGATTTTTGTTAATTTTTTTTATTAATTGAAGTTATTTTATGTTTTAGTGTTAAATTGAAGTATCAATATTTGGTTACCTTTTAGAGTGAGTTTCCTGGGTAAAATATGTTGAAAGAAATAAAAAATTGATTATTGTAAGTTTTGATGTTGGGTTAGTCCTTCTCTGTTGTTTGCAGGTGTTTATTCTATTTGTGATGGCCCTGCTCTTTCACGTGGTCCTTACCTTGGAACTGTCACTCTGTGTTCCTTTTCCTCAATTGTTCTTCTTTCGGTCAAAGCTTGTGTTTTCACTGTAAATTCCCAGATTGAAGCTGAAGCTTCAGTAGCTTCTCTAAAAAGACAGAGACTTCATTTGAAGAAGTCATGGGGAATGCCGGTGTTGTTTCTTTCGTCGGTTGTGTTTGCTCTTGGCCATACTGTTGCTGCTTATAGAACCAGCTGCAGAGCAAGGAGAAAGCTCTTGTTTCATCGCGTTGACCCCGAATCTGTAAGTTTCGAATGACTATCTAGTCTCTCTGTAATTTCTTAGGCTGATATTTATGTTGCTTCTTTTGTTTAATTTGTTTTTTGAATTAAGTGGTTGTAATACTACAGGCCAACTTAAAAAGAAAATTTCTGAAATTGTCAAGACTTTTGTTGGTGGCTCATGCGAATTAAAAACTGCATACGTTTATTTATGCCCTTAAACAGGTCCTATCGTGCAAAAGTGTTTTTTCTGGCTATTCAAAGGTCCCTCGTTCTCCCACTCCTTCTGGTGGGAGAACCCCAAAAAGTGACGGTGAAATGAGGCGGAGACCTTTGGGGACTGCTCGTGACGAAGAATTGCAGGCCAGATTACTCGCAGACTCAGACAGCTCTTTCATTACATGCCAAGGAATTACTCTTCATTACAAGCTCAACTTACCTGGTTCACCTCCACATACTTTGTCCTCAACATCCTGTGTTGAATTGAATTCTAGTTGCAGCATTTCATCAGTGTCTGTTGGGTTGGAGAAAGTGGATACACATTGGATAGATATGTCTCCGAAGATAGAGACACATCTATACAGAAGCTATAGCAATCAACTCAATGGATCATCTCTATATGCCCCTCTATTAGATAGTACTGCAACCTCTGTTTTTTCTGAAGGTGTCCCTATTTTTCATCTAAATGGTATTTGTGAAGAAGATGACATTAGTAAATTGGGTTCTTTATCACTGGAGCAAAGTATTGGCCAATTAGGTGTTGTTTTAATACACGGGTTTGGTGGAGGAGTTTTCTCTTGGAGGCATGTGATGGGGTCTCTAGCTCGGGAGATTAATTGCACAGTCGCCGCGTTTGATAGGCCTGGATGGGGATTAAGTGCAAGGCCGCGTCGGGAGGACTGGGAAAAAAAGGAGTTGCCTAATCCTTATAAGCTTGAAAGTCAGGTGATTATAATTTGTCATTGATGCAAGATGTATTATAAGACATTCTGTTGTTTTGTTCCAAGTTTTGTACTCTTGATTATACAAGTATTGAAAGCAATGACCAAGCTCAGTTATCTATCTGGGTTATGATCGAAATGTGGTCCTTTTTACTAGAGTCAATTTTTGGCTTTCAAATTTTAATCGGGTAGCCCTTCTCTGTTTTTTTCTTTTCTTTTTGGTGTTGATATTCAATGCAATGTGTTTTTTTTTATACAGAAATGCTAGCGACACACTTTTGATATTATTTTTGTAAGTGGATTTTGCATCGATCTCACTGTCTTATTCAGTGGGATGGGATCCACAATATCTTCATCTAATGATTGACCTCTGATGGGAAGAGTGTATTGTTAAATGCTACCATTCTTTTTAGTGTTTTATATTTTATAGTTTATTTTTCATTTTTCAATCTAAATTTTTTTCTGAAATCAAATATCTGATAGATTTGTTTTTCTTCTTCAGATTGACCTGCTTTTATCATTCTGTTCTGAGATTGGATTTTCTTCAGTGGTGTTGATTGGTCATGATGACGGAGGACTGCTTGCTCTTATGGCTGCACAAAGAGTTCAAAAATCAAGTAATTATTGTAATGTGAGTATTTCTTCTTCCTTGTTGTTTTGTAAATAAGCAACTTCAGTGGTTTTATCAAAATGTAAACAACAATAAAAACAGGTTTTCAAATTCAGTCCCAGCACAGTGTAGTTTTGCAGTTCTATTTTTTATTTTATTTTTATTTCTATCCACGTGGTTTTGTAGTTCTACTGTTTTTATTTTACTTTTTTTCAGGATGTGTGAGTGTGATCACATACATAACTGAATCTCCATAAATGCATGTTTTAGTTGAACATTGTTAATATGCGACAATTGATGTGCATGTCTCATTTGGTATAATTTAGTTTTTTCTAAAATGTTTTTATGTCAAATTAGGTTTCTATAAAAGGGGTTGTATTGCTAAATGTTAGCTTGTCAAGGGAAGTGGTTCCATCCTTTGCAAGAATCCTCCTGCATACCTCACTGGGAAAGAAGCATTTGGTTCGTCCTCTACTAAGGATGGAAATCACTCAAGTTGTAAATCGGCGTGCTTGGTATGATGCTACCAAATTGACTACAGAAGTTTTGAATCTCTACAAGGTATGTTTGCTTCTTAAGCTATATGTACATGATTTAATTCGGAACTGCTTTGTAGTTTTCATTTTTCAATCTGTGAACCAAAGATATTAAATTGCATGGAATGAACTCAGCAGAAAATGTTAATTCGTAGTCATGGAAAATAATAGCCTTAGAGATAAAGAGGCTGAATGCTGAGGTATCACAAATTCATAGTGCTGAAAATGCTCATGAATTTGTTTCTGCTTCTCATAGACAGGCATGGTGAATAGATACACAGTTTTCTTTAGTTTTTATGCATATATTTAATACGTTGTACTTTTTTCCTGGGGGAGCGCATGCCTTGAGTTTTCGAATCAATCTTTCTGTTAAAACCTTGCAATTTTAGGCTGCACCATTTTAACAAGATTTCTGGAATTCCAAATTTCTTGATTTGTGTTAAATGTGACCGTTCTTTTTATGTGTTAAGGCTCCATTATCTGTTGAAGGATGGGATGAAGCTGTTCATGAGATTGGTAAATTGTCATCTGAAACCATCCTTTCAGCGAAAAATGCAGAATCATTGCTACTAGCTGTAGAAGACATTCCGGTGTTAGTTATGGCAGGTGCTGAAGATTCCCTTGTCTCCTTAAAATCTTGTCAAGCTATGGCCTCAAAACTTGAAAATTCTGTAAGTATCCTTCTTTTCACCATATTATTATTCATTCTTGACAAAATTTGTAAATTCTTATGTATGAAAATGGATGAGGAAAATGAGGGTGTTGCTAGACTTGTACCATGTCTACAAAATACGGATCCTCAACAAGACTTCCCCTCATTTTACTCTCATGTTCTCCTTCATCTATCCTACTTCTCATCTTCTTGCTCTCATCTTTTTCTGCTGGATTGCTTATCTTTCTAAGTACTTCCCCAAATACATCTCCAAAGGTGTAGCCAAGTGATATGAGTTGGGACGTCAAAGCAATATTAAGGTGGTTCAGAGTTTGATCTCTGCTGCTAACAAATCCCCTCTCTCTATCTAACACCACTTACATTACGCTTCTTCAGTTTCCTACTCTCCCATTTTGAATTTCCTGAGCATTTCACACGCTCATCATGATTCTACTACCTCATAAAGTTTCTAATGATTTTCTTAACCATTTCACTTGCAGAGATTAGTTGCAATATCTGGATGTGGCCATTTACCTCATGAAGAATGTCCAAAGGCATTGCTTGCAGCTATATCACCTTTCATTAGTAGACTCATGTCTGCATCGGGCTCGCAAAGCAAATGAGTTTTAATTATTTTAATGATTTTACATAGGGTTTTTATTAGGGATCTTCATTTTCCCCTCTTTTTTTAACTCTACGAGAAAGAGACTAAAGAGTCGTCTTTTCTCTGGGGGTGTTTTTGACATGTTAGTTTTTAGGGGTTTTGATCTGTGTATTTTCTCCACCTTTTCTGCCTGAGTTGTCAATATTATGTTCATTTCAGCTAGAT
The DNA here is from genome assembly GCA_037974775.1 of Cicer pinnatifidum. Classification (NCBI taxonomy): domain Eukaryota; kingdom Viridiplantae; phylum Streptophyta; class Magnoliopsida; order Fabales; family Fabaceae; genus Cicer; species Cicer pinnatifidum. Next base: position 23,615,952 of record JBBPBR010000003.1, on the reverse strand, counting down.
GTCATTTCCCATCAACAGAAGAGAGTGGATACATTTGTAAATTCATCATCAGATTGAGAATGAATACAATGTAGCATTGTTTAAAACAACTACACAAGCTGAGCAAAACAGCCAGCATCCCCTATCAGGTGATAGGGGGGGCTTAAGAAAAAGTTAGCAACTCTTTCAAAAACAATAATGCTAGATACTAACAGCCCGTTCCAAGTGGTGAGTTTTTGATTTTTTGTTTTGAAAGTCAATCTCAAAATCATGAGTTGGTTTTTTTATTTAATTTTAAAATAATATTTCTTTGAAACTAAAAAAAAAAAGAAAGAATATCTATTAAAATTCTTGTTTATGTTTTAAAATTAATATTAGTAGATATATTCAACACTCCAACAACCATCTATCATTATTTTGATCACCTATCTCCAACCACCATCTCATCACCTTCCACCTCCCACCACTATCTTCGATCACCTCCATCACCAATCGTCTACCCACCTCCAACCACCACCTATGTTGATCCACAACATAATTGACCATCTACTTCCGACCACTGTCACCACAACCTCCTACAGATGTTACTACCACCAACCACCCACCGACATTCTATAGTTACCGTCGGTCACACTCTGATTACCACCAACTATCAATTATTCGCATCAATCGTCTTTGACAATTGATTATTACAATAATAGTCATATTTCACAATTACCACTTTTAACTCAATTACTATAATTATTAATAATTAAATAAATTATTTTATTATATTTGAATATTTCAAAATATTTAATAATTCATATTATTTTTATCTTTTATTTTTAATTATTTTGAAGTGTCAATATTATTTTATATTTGGTGAATTTATAATAAGATATGTTAAAAAGAGAGTGATTCAATTGAAATAAAATTAAAATCGAACTAATTAAAATTTCAAATATAAAAACTATCTCTAAGAGGGTCTAAGTTAAGAATCAAACTTTTAAGGTATATGAGTATAACATGTCGGTTTGGTTTGATTTTTTTAAGAAATTTTTTGAACCAATTAAAAATGGTGAATTCGATTTGGTTTGGTTATTACAATGTTTTCTTATTAAATTTGATTCAAACTAAAATGGTGAAGCATAAGTTGTTTTGTTGGATTGATTTATTAAGGTTGATCTTTTAAAAATCTAGAAATTTATAATTTATGATTTTTTTTTAATTTTTTAAAATACTAAATTTTGTATACTATTGAAAGAATATATAAAGAACATTTTTAATAATAATAATATTATTATTATTATTAATATACTATAATATAAAATAATAATAAAATATAATGATTTTGTATTATGTGAAAATACCTTAACCAACCAATATAGAGATATAATATATTTGGTTTGGTTTAAATCCAACATATAAAAAAACTAAATCAAGCTAAATGGTTGGATGAAATCTTTGTATCATTGATTTGGTATGAGCAGCAAAATTGGCTTTCCTACAAACATGACAAATATGCACTTCTAAAACTTATTGACCTATGCATGTATGCATGTGAAGTTACAACTCTCAATTTCAATATAATCGCTGGTCCATATGGGTAGAAATAGGTCACAGCCAAGTGTGTTTGTGGCCTAAGTTACTCGGGGTCTAAGTCAAATCAGGTTTTTCATTTATAAAAAGTTAGGGTAAAATTTTTTAAAAAATGTTTATTTATTAAAAATATAAGGTCCTTGAAAAAGTCATTTAGATTTATGAGATCGATTAATTTAATTAAATAAAATTTTATTACTATTGTTATTATTATTATTATTGTTAAAATTCAATATACATTTTTATTATTTTTTGATTGTTCAACATCTTAGACTAATTGTTAGTAGTCTTAGTCAATATAATTTTCTAACTATTGAATTAATTATTACAATATAATTATAAATATAATTTTGATCATACAAGAAACACAAAAAGCTACTCATATTTTTCAATTACTATAAAAATATTAAATTATGTATTTTGTGTTAAATCATGAAAATATTAAATTTTGTATTATAATGTGTTTTTTGATGTATTAGTGATAAATATTTGTTTCATATATATATATATTTTTATTACCGATAAATATTTATTATGTAATTTTTTAATATATTTATCATTGTCAAATATGTGTTCTATCTTTTTAGTAGTGTTTTTTATGTGTAACTTACAAATATAAATAAAAATTTTGATATGGGAGAGGGATGAGAAATTGTAAGAAAGATGAATTTTTGTGATGAGATTTTTTTGTTTTTTGTTTTTGCAGTTT
>JBBPBR010000003.1:23587608-23608084 GCA_037974775.1 Cicer pinnatifidum | reverse complement strand
ACCATAATATATAAATAAAAGCATAAATAATAAAAATTGTAATATTAAATCATATTTTTATCAACTAAATATTCTCTTACAATGTTAAAATTGTTATTGTATATATTTTCGAAACATGCTACTTTGTTCCTTGTATTATTATTGGGAGTCAATTATTATTTTTATTTCATCAAAGAAGTGCATAGATTACAAAAAAATTATTTACATAAAAATGATTATTCTGCAGCACCTCACATATATATGTATATTGTTGAGAAATATGATGTAATTTAAATTAGTTAGAACTGACTAGATAGTTAGTTAGCACAAAGTCTAGTTTATTAAAAGCTATAAAATGCAATGTGTATGTAAGCAAATAAAGAAAGTGAAATAATAAAGCTTTTTGATTCTCTTCATTCTGATTAGTGTGAATTTAGATTTCAATTTCCTTTGTGATTTGTTCCAACAAATTGGTATAGCAGAGCAAGGTTCGATTCTTGGCCAAAAGAAAATGGAAAAGAATGGCCATTTCCCAGCAAATCTTCCTATTTTTAATGAAAAGAACTATGAGCGCTGGTGTGCTCAAATGAAGGTGATCTTTTGGTTTCAAGATGTGCTTGAAGTCGTTAATGATGGTGTTTCTTCATTGGCAGCAAATGCCACTGATGTGCAGAAGGCTTTGAATAAAGAACAAAAGAAGAAGGACGAAAAAGACTTATTCATTATCCATCAATGTCTTGACGCCAACATTATTGAGAAGATCATAGACGTTGAAATTGCAAAAGGAGCATGGGAAACTCTCAAGAGTGCATATGAAGGTGCTGATAAGTTGAAGAAGGTAAAATTACAAAGTCTTCGGAGGAAATATGAGTTATTGCAGATGACTGAACAAGAAGCCATTGCAAATTAACTTCTAATTTTGATCACATTATGGTGGCTACAGAGGAGTCAAAAAATCTCTCATAATTGAAGTTAGAAGAACTTCAGGGTTCCTTGGAGGCTCACGAATTGAGGATCAAGCAAAGAAGCTCAGAGAAAGGGACTGAGCAGGCTCTACAAGCTCAAACATCAAACAAGAATTTAAGTGATGGAAGAAAGTTCAAAAAGAGGAAATGGAAGAATAAAAAAGGAAAAAGATCAGGTGAGGGCACTAGTGAACAAGGTGCTCAAGAAAGGAACAAGAAAGAAGGAAATACAAAATACAAGAAAAGGTTTGACAAGAAAGGAATTCAGTGCTTTAGTTGTCAAAAGTATGGTCATTTTGCAAAGGAATGCAAACATAACAAGAGTCTTCAAAGGAAAGATGACGAGGTGCAATATGCCAATGATGAAGATTCAGATTCATAAGGTGTATTGTTGATGGCAGTCACCAAACCAGAAGTGGAGCAATATGATTTTTGGTACTTAGATACAGGCTGCTCAAGTCATATGACTTGTAATAAAGATTGGTTCAAGAATTTGAACATGGAGGTGAAAAGAAAGGTCAAGTTTGCAGACAACAATAGTGTCACTACTGAAGGCGTTGGTAGTGTAATTTTTTTTAGCAAAGATGGAAAAAGTTCCTACATAAATGATGTGCTTTATGTTCCAAACATGAAGAGTAAATTACTCAGTCTTAGACAACTGCTGCAAAAGAGTTTTTCTATGAGGCTGGAGGAGAGTCAACTAAAGTTGTATGATGCAAATTGTAGACTAATCTTAAAAGCTCATTTGTCCAGCATAGATGTTTGTCAACCACAATAGAAGATGAAAACTGGAGAAGACATAAGAGGTTTGGACATTTGAATTTCAGAAGCTTGAGCTTATTAGAAGACAAAAAGATGATACATGGTATTCATGTTACCAACTCAAGCTTGTGAAAGATGTTGTGAGTCAAAGCAGCCCATAAATTCTTTCAAAGCAGAAATAACAAGCATATCAAAGAAAAAGCTTGAAGTGGTATTTTCTGATGTGTGTGGTCCATTTGAGGTCAAAGCACTTGGAGGTAACAATTATTTGTTTCTTTTATTGATGAATATACTATAATGATGTGGGTGTATATAATTAAGAAAAAGAGTGAAATATTTGATGTTTTCAAGAAGTTTAAAATAATGGTTGAAAAACAAGGTGAATGTGTGATTAAGACTCTTAGGACTGATGGAGGTGGAGAGTACAACTCATTGTAATTTGCAAAATTTTGTGAAAATGAGGGAATTGTACATGAAATAACATCACCATATACACCTCAACATAATGGTATTGCTGAGATAAGAAATAAAACTATCTTATATATGGTAAGAAGCATGATAAAGGAGAAAGAAATACCCCACTATCTGTGGGGAGAGATAGTAGCAACGATTGTTTACATTTTGAATAAATGTCCAACCAAGAAATTGGATGATGTCACACCTGAAGAGGCATGGCTAGGAAGGAAGCCAAATGTGAAACACCTCATAATTATTGGTTGTCTATGCTTTAGACATGTTCCTGAGCAATTGAGAAAGAAACTGGATGATAGGGCTCAGCCAATGGTGCTACTTGGTTATCATTCAACAGGAGCATACAATATGTTTGGTCCAAGGCCGAGAAAAATTGTCATAAGCAGAGACGATGTTGTAGATGAATTAAAAGGCTAGAACTAGGATACAAACTCATAATGTAGCAATGATAAAAAAGTATATGTGGTGCTTGAAAACAGTCAAGACAGAGAAGAACAGGTTGAAGCACCTGCAGAAACAGAACCATTAAGAAGATCACAAAGGGAAAAACATTAATCAGTCAGGCTTGATGGCTATGAGTTACTTCCAGATGCAACAATTACTGCATGAGGTGACTTAATTCATTTTGCATTACTTGCAGAGGTATAACATGTCAGTTTAGAACAAGCATTGAGTCATGTGCAGTGGAAAGAAACTATGATAGAAGAATTGAAATCAATAGAGAAGAGCCATAGATGTAAAATGGGTCTACAAGATGAAAATGAAGCCAAATGGAGAGATTGCAAGTACAAGGCAAGTTTAGTTGCAAACGGTTTTTTGTAAAAGCCTGGACTGGATTTCAATGAGGTTTTTGCTCATGTGGCAATAATTGAAACTATAAGGCTTATAGTAGCATTGGAAAGCAAGAGAGGTTGGTCATTATATCAACTTTATGTAAAATCTGCATTTCTCAATGGTCCTAGAGCCTGGAATAAAAAAATTGATACTTTTCTCTTAGAGCAAAAATTCACAAAGTGCACAAATGAGTATGGTGTGTATGTGAAAAATCAGCATCATCAAATCATCTCATAGTGTGCCTCTATGTTGATGATTTACTTGTAACTGGAAGTAATGAGAAGGAAATCTCTAAGTTTAAGAAGAATATGATGTTAGTGTTTGAAATGACAGACTTAGACTCACTATCGTATTACTTGGGTATGGAGTTTGTGACCACAAGCAAAAGAATTTTTCTGCATCAAAGAAATTATGTTATTGATATTCTGAAAAGGTTTAATGTGGTTGAGTGTAAACCAGTAACAACTCTAGTAGATATTGGAATCAAGCTTGAGAGGGATGGAATTGATGAAATGGTAGATACGACTCTCTATAAGCAAATTGTGGGATCCTTGAGATGTCTTTACAACATAAGACCAAATTTGGCATATGGTGTTGGGATGACAAGTAGGTTCATGGACAAGCCAAGGGCTTTTCATCTAGTTGCAGCAAAAAGAATACCTAGATACATCAAAGGAACATAAGATTTTGGAATACTATTTCCTGGAAAGTCTGATCATACAAATGCAGAAGTTTATGGATATTCAGACTCAGATTGGGGGATATGTGTTCATGTGTAGAAAAGCACCAATATCTTGGTGTCTAAGAAGCAAAGTGTGGTTGCATTGTCCTATGTGAAGTTGAGTGTGTGGTTGCAGCCTTGGCAGCTTGTCAAACAACATGGTTGGAAAGGTTACTTGATGAAATTGGCTTAAATAGAGCAAATATAATGAAGCTGTTAGTAGACAACAAATCTGCAATAGAGGTTCATTTTTTGCGTGATCAAGTTAACAAAGAAAAGTTACAGCTGATGCATTGCAAAACAGAGGTTCAAGTTGCAGATGTGCTGACTAACCACTGAATAAGGGCAGATTTGAAGAACTTAGAAGAATGCTTGGAATGATGTCACTAACAAATGTGAATTAAGGAGGTGAGTTGAGAAATATGATGTAACTCAAATTAGTTTGTTAGATCTGACTAGACAATTAGTTAGTCAAGTAAGTCAGAACGAAGTCTAGTTTGTTAAAATCTATAAAAGGCAATGTGTGTGTAAGCAAATAAAGAAAGTGAAATAATAAAGCTTTTTGATTCTCATCATTCTGATTAGTGTGAATTTAGATTTCAATTTCCTTTGTGATTTGTTCCAACATATACTAGATATTTTAGTATTTTCCAAATGTGTATTAGATGTATTTTCAATATTAAAATCGAACTCACAAGTAAAAGAAAGGAACACAAATGGAGATTGAAAATGGACAATGTGTTACCGCAAGCTTACAATTCTATAGGTTAAATGTTAAGTAACTTCTACGCTTTTAAAGAGAACATTCCATAGACCTTGATCTTTTGCGTAATACTTCTTTAGTTTTGAAGGCATCACCAATGGTGTAGACTACAAGCATTGATCATCTTGTTGTTTTTGACCCCATCCTTTCATTCTTTGGATGCTATCATAGAAACTTAACGATTCAAGTGTTAAGAACATTTCTACTAGTTTTGGTTTTAAGACTTATATTGACCTCTTGACAATACAAGTAGTGTAAGTAAATATGTTCAATTACTCTTCAACAATATTATAGAGTTTGTTTAATTTATTCAATTATTTGTAAATAATATTTCAATACAACATTGTATTGAAATTTTGAATTCAAACTCAGATGCATTGAATGAAATAATATTTCAATTAAAATGATTCTTCAATTATTTGGGATTAAATATTGATAAACACATAAGTTTAGCTTTTTTTAGTTTTTAAAAAAATAGTGACAATTAAAAAAGCGTTATAACATTTAATAAAATACTATTAAATATATGTAAGAACATTTTTCTTGATTTAGTAACATTTTTTAATGTTACTAAATTCCAAATATGTTGGAGTGAATATGCAGGTGCTCCTGACATTCACCATAGTATATAAATAAATATAACATAAACAATAAAAATTACAATGTTAAATCATATTTTTACCAACTAAATTTTCTTACATTATTAAAATCGATATAATATATGTTTCCGAAATTAAAATTATGCGATTTTCTTTTCATACATAGACTACTTTGTTCCTTAGTCAATTATTTTTTTATGTCAATAAAAAAATGTAGAGATTAAAACAAATCTTTATACCAAAATAAATACTATTGTTAGAAACCAAGAACGTTCTTGGTTTTGAGTGTTAGAAAAAGAAGAACGTTTAACGTTCTCCGTATTCAGTTTTATAATTCAGGTTAAGTTTTGATTGTATGTGATCAATTAACTAACTAACTAACCACTTGTTTAGTTAGTTAGTTAAGTAGAATGTACTTAGAAACAATATAATAGAAGCTATGTATAAATAGCATGTTCATCCCTCAATAAATAATAACACATTCATATTCATTCCATTTCTTTCTGGTTTACTTCTGTTGCAAATAATTTGAAACACTAACAAATGGTATCGAGAGCTTGATTGCGAAAAACTAAATAAGAGTGATAAACTCGAGTGAAGTGTAAGGATTATACACAAGTGAAGTGTGATATCAAAAGTGAAGACGAGTTCAAGCGCAAACAATGGAAATTTTCCCGCCCATGTGCCACATTTTGATGGAAAAGATTGGAATAGATGGAGAGTGCAAATTCGTGCACTGTTTGGATTTCAATAAGTGTTAGAAATCATAGAAAATAGTTTTGAAGAGATTAGGGTCAATCAAACAGAGGAACATAGATCAAGATTCAAAGAAAACAAGAAGAAAGATTGCAAAACAACTTTTATTCTTCACCAGTGCCTTGACTCAACTAACTTTGACAAAATTTCTGATGCAAAAAACACAAAGGAAGCTTGTAACATTCTTGAGAAGTGTTATTCTGGAGGAAAAAAGGTCAATAAAGTGAAATTGCAGACCTTACGAAGACAATTTGAATTATTGTAGATGGATGAGCATGAAAAGTTTGCATATTTGATTTCAAAATTGAGGAGTATCATAAATCAGATGACTGGATGTGGTGAGAAGTTGACTGAACAAAAATTGTGTGAAAAGATCTTGAGATCATTGCATCTTGGATTTGATTACATTGTATGTGTCATTGAAGTATCCAAAAACTTGATAGCGTTTCAGCAAGTGTACAAGTAATAATAAAGCGGTAGTACCGAATGTCGAACTCAAGGATTCCGTTTTACTATTGAATTATATTTAATTAGGAAAATTGAAAAAAAAAAAGTTTCCAAGTTGATTGAAATAATATTTGAAATTAACAATGGTAATAAAATTGATCTTTTATAATGAGAAAAATGTCAGGGATAAGTTTCACTTGGAATCCAACCTTAGTGCCTAATTTGATCCTAGTTACTGAATTCCTTTATTGAATTATTACCAAATTCTCTTTATTATTCTTTTCCTAATGTCTTAGCGGCATAACCTTTAATTCCAAAGTAACCCCTAATTCCTTAGTAGATTTAAGATTAGAATTAAGCATTATCGTACATGAATTATCTTGTTAAACTATTGCCTTTGCAACTAATTTAATTGGTTTCATGACTTGTATCTATCCCTAGACTACAAATTCATAACTAATTTAATTGGCTTCATGACCTATAACTATCCCTATACTACAAATTCATGAATTTCTCATCTCAAGCATTTGTAAAATCCACTTCCGTTTTAAAATATAAATCGTAGAACATTTTAATGTTGATCAAGCAATAAAAAAATTAAGCACAAAGATGAAAAAAATAATTCAATAAACTCATTCATATAACTAGAAATCAAATCAAAAAAATAAGGGTTTCATCTAGTTACACTCATCCCTAACAAATAGGGGTTTAGTTACTCATGACAAAGATACAAAAGATAAGGATTAAAGAAAAATTACAAGAATGATTCTTGATAAAACTGCTCCAATGATGTTAAAAACGGTCGTCTTTGAGTTTCTATGCTAGGGCACAAGTCTCCACACTTCCCAAATGTCAAAAAGATCCATAGAAAGTAAAAAAAATATGCATTTTAATGAATGCTGGTGAGCGTAGCTCGCCCCAGGCGCATGATTTGCGCTCCGGGCGCGCCTGAATAGTGTCATTGTTCCGGAAATGCGCCCCAAGCGCAGCCTTTGCGCTTCAGGCACGTCCTGGCAGTGGAAAAATGCTGGAAATGCGCCTCAGACACGACTGTTGCGCTTCAGACGCACAACTTCTTCTAGTTGACGTTCTCTTCATGTTGCACCTCTTTAGAGTCTGAATTGGAATATGATGTCTTATGAAAGTTGTAGCTACAGATCTTAGCTTTCATTAGCACTTGGTTTGACTCCAATTAGACATCTACAACTCCAAATATGATTGAAATACTTCACATAGGTCATGTTGATTTCTCACCAAAATTCAGCACTGCAATAAAACAAAGTAACAACAAATTCATGAATTTCTCATCTCAAGCATTTGTAAAATCCACTTCTGTTTTAAAATATAAATCGTAGAACATTTTAATGTTGATCAAGCAATAAAAAACATTAAGCACAAAGATGAAAAAAATAATTCAATAAACTCATTCATATAACTAGAAATCAAATTAGAAAAATAAGGGTTTCATCTAGTTACACTCATCCCTAACAAATAGGGGTTTAGTTACTCATGACAAAGATACAAAAGATAAGGATTAAAGAAAAATTACAAGAATGATTCTTGATAAAACTGCTCCAATGATGTTAGAAACGGTCGTCTTTGAGTTTCTATGTTAGGGCACAAGTCTCCACACTTCCCAAATGTCAAAAAGATCCATAGAAAGTAAAAAAAAATATGCATTTTAATGAATGCTGGTGAGCGTAGCTCGCCCTAGGCACAGGATTTGCGCTCCGGGCGCGCCTGAATAGTGTCATTGTTCCAGAAATGCGCCCCAAGCGCAGCCTTTGCGCTTCAGGCACGTCTGGCAGTGGAAAAATGCTGGAAATGCGCCTCAGACGCGACTGTTGCGCTTCAGACGCACAACTATGATGTCTTTAGAGTCTGAATTGGATTATGATGTCTTATGAAAGTTGTAGCTATAGATCTTAGCTTTCATTTGCACTTGGTTTGACTCCAATTAGACATCTACAACTCCAGATATGATTGAAATACTTCACATAGGTCATGTTGATTTCTCACCAAAAATCAGCACTGCAATAAAACAAAGTAACAACGCAAAACTCCAAAAAATCTCTACTTAATCAAGGCAATAAGAACATAAACATTTTATTAAATCAAATAAATAAAATTAACAAAATATATCAAATAAATCCTTAAAATAACTAATGAATAAAAGATAAATAAGACTAAAAACAATAAAAAAAAATATGCATATGATGAAGAGTCATCAGAAGGTTGCATATTTGATTTCAAGATTGAGGAGTATCACAAATCAAATGACTGGATGTGGTGAGAAGTTGACTGAACATAAATTGTGTGAAAAGATCTTGAGATAATTGCATCTTGGGTTTGATTACATTGTATGTGCCATTGAAGAATCCAAAAACTTGATAGCGTTTCAACAAGTGTACTGAATCGTTGCAAGTAATAATAAAACAGTAGTACCCAGTGTCGAACTCAAGGATTGCGTTTTACTATTGAGTTATATTTAATTAGTAAAATTGAAAAAAGAGTTTCCAAGTTGATTGAAATAATATTTGAAATTAACAATGGTAATAAAATTGATCTTTTATAATAAGAAAAATGTTAGGGATAAGTTTCACTTGGAATCCAACCTTGGTGCCTAATTTGATCCTAGTTACTGAATTCCTTTATTGAATTATTATCGAATTCTCTATATTATTTTTGCCCTGTCTTAGCGACATAATCTTTAATTCCAAAGTAACCCCTAATTCCTTAGTTGATTTAAGATTAGAATTAAACATTACCTTACAGGAATTCTCTTCTTAAACTATTGCCTTTGCAACTAATTTAATTGGTTTCATGACCTGTATCTATCCCTAGACTACAAATTCATGAATTTCTCATCTCAAGCATTTGTAAAGTCCACTTCTGCTTCAAAATACAAATCGTAGAACATTTTAATGTTGATCAAGCAATAAAAAACATTAAGCACAGAGATGAAAAAAATAATTCAATAAACGCATTCATATAACTAGAAATCAAATCATAAAAATAAGGGTTTCATCTAGTTACACTCATTCCTAACAAATAGGAGTTTAGTTACTCATGACAGAGATACAAAAGATAAGGATTAAAGAAAAATTACAAGAATGATTCTTGATAAAACTGCTCCAATGATGTTAGAAACGGTCGTCTTTGAGTTTATATGCTAGGGCACAAGTCTCCACACTTCCCAAATGTCAAAAAGATCCCTAGAAAGTAAAAAATATGCATTTTAATGAATGTTGATGTGCGTCGCGCCCCCCAGGCGCAGGATTTGCGCTCCGGGCGCACGACATTGTCACTGGTTCGGATATGCGCCCCAAGCGCAGACTTGCACTTCAGGCACGTCCTGGCAGTGGCAAAATGTTGGAAATGCGCCTCAGGCGCGACTGTTGCGCTTCAGGCGCGACTGTTGCGCTTCAGGCGAACAACTTCTTCTACTTGATGTTTTCTGCATTTTGCACCTCTTTAGAGTCTGAATTGGATTCCGATGTCTTCATGAAAGTTTTAGCTATGGATCTTAGCTTTCATTTGCACTTGGTTTGACTCCAATTAGACATCTATAACTCCAGATATGGCTGAAATACTTCACATAGGTCATGTTGATTTCTCACCAAAATTCAGCACTGCAATAAAACAAAGTAACAACGCAAAACTCCAAAAAATCTCTACTTAATACAGGAAATAAGAACATTAACATTTCATTATATCAAATAAATAAAATTAACAAAATATATCAAATAAATCCTTAAATTAACATATGAATAAAAGATAAATAAGACTAAAAACAATAAAAAAAAATATGCATATGATGAAGAGTCATCAGAAGGTTGCATATTTGATTTCAAGATTGTGGAGTATCACAAATCAAATGACTGGATGTGGTGAGAAGTTAGCTGAACAAAAATTGTGTGAAAAGATCTTGAGATCATTGCATCATGGGTTTGATTACATTGTATGTGTCATTGAAGAATCCAAAGACATTTCCACATTGAGTCTTGAAGAGTTGTAGGGAACTTTGGAAGCACAGGAATTAAGAATGGATGAAAGAAGTGGAGTTAAAGTAAAAAATCAAGAAAAGATATCAGAAAAGGAAATGGAAGAAGAATAAGTTCAAGGAATCTGATGATGAGTTCGAGTATTCATTAAAAATGAACAGTACAAGTGGTAAATCAAAAGAAAAATCAAGAAACTTTGATAAGAAGAAGGTGATGTTAAGACAAACTCTCAAATTAAAATTTTGATGAAAATAAACAAAGGTTAATTAAAGGATGTTAATTATGATTCTAAAATGTTATGTTAATTTTACTTGTGCTTTTGAGTGAATTAATTAAAAGAAAGGAATCAAGTAAAGCAAAGAAATCAGATAAAAATTGAACAAATAAAGAAACAAGAACATTCTAGACAAAATAGATAATGTTCTTCAGAATCAAGACTGATCATCACAGCCTCAAGATCAATCAATCTCCATTAGTTCAAAGAAGATTATGCCTCTGAGTTTCATGCTAATGTTATTTGTACTTGACAAGGATCAAGAAGGATCCATTCTAACCAAAGAAGGCATTCAAATCACTAAGATAAAAAGGTCATGAATCATGCAAGTTAAAACAAATATGAACCTTCTTCAGATTAACCAGATTAACTATCAAGAAAGTAAATCAATTCTAATATGTACAAGCCATCCAGAATGATCAAAAATGATCTTCTAGACTGATCATCAATCTCCAGAAAGTACAAAACTGACATTCTAGATTGATTATCAATCTCTACGATTCTGCAGAAGCTCAGTATCAAGCTCCGTATTTCTGCACAAGTTCATCATCATTCTCCAAACAGTTTTAGACAAAAACAAGTCTCTAGATCAAAGATATTACATCAACAAATATATCTAAAGCATAAAGGATCATTAAACACAAAAGAAATATGATCATAAACGAATAAAAATGCTCAGTCAAACAGATTTCATAAAGTGTTCATAGGCTGGAATATTTCTATACATATATATTGATTTTGCCCAAAAAAGACATAGCACTACCAACAACTCTTTTGACCATCATTAAATGCTTCAAAACGCCTATAAAAAGAAAGGCCAACACTCAGGGAAGTTGTAGAAGTTCAAGTGCTATCAAGTCTCACAAATCATTCACATTCACATACTTGAAATTATTATTTTGTCAAGAAAGATTTAGTTCTGATTATATATCGTACTCTGTTATTATTGTACATAATTATTTGTAAAGAATCGAATCTCAAACAAGAGTTGAGACATCTTAGATTTTATCAAAACAATTTCATCATTATTGTAAAATTTAAACTATAAGAGTTTATTATAGTTTGAATAAATTGTATAAAATCCTATCAAGGTTGATATGTGAAGTGATTAAATCTCTTTCTGGATGGAAACAAATAGAGCTTGTAACAGAGAATGGAGCTTGATGAAAAATTGTCTTTAATTAAGAAGCTGAAAAATGAGGGAGAGGATGTGTTGTGTGTTGTTGGTTGAATCAAAAGATGATGGTTCAGAGAAAGTTAATGATGTGAAGGCTGCACAGGACCCATAAAGTGATGTAGAGGACATGTTGCAAGGTAAATGAAGAGATGAACGTTCATAATTGCAGAACCAGTTGAATGCACCTGAAGAAGATCTAAAGAAAGCAAAGGAACAAATTCTTCAGGTTGAGAACGAGAAGGAAAAAGCTATTGATGAGTTGAAAGAAGCACAAATAGTGATTATGAAGCAAATGAGAAACTCAAGGAAGCGTGGTGGCTCAAAAGCTGGCTAATGAGGAATCTGAGATTGAAAAGTTCTAAGTTGTTGAATTGGAACATGCTGGAATTGAAACTGTGAAGAAGAAGGAAGAAGAATGACAGAAAAAGCTTGAAAATGTGAGGAACCATCATGCCTTGGACATGGCTGTTATTTCCTCCGCCAAGAGGAGCTTCAACAAGTTAAACAAGAACTCGACAAGGCTTGTGATGCCAAGAAGCATGCATTGAATCATGCGGATGATGCAACTAAAGTTGTCGAGGTTCATGCCGAGAAAGCAGAAGTTTATGCAGCTGAATTGACGCAGTTGAAGGCCTTGCTAGATTCAAAGCTAAAAACTAAAGCTAGTGATAATAAGCTTATATTGAAGTTAAAAACAAAGATAAAACAACTCAAAGTCGAGCTTGTCCCGGTTAAAGTTGAAGCAGTGCAATTAAAATCTGCATTGGATGTTGCCGAGGTAAGATATCCTGATGAGTATATCCAAAGTACGATGAATATTAGAAATGCTTTTGAACAATTAGAACAACCGAGCAACCCATAAGTGAAGAAGTCATAAGAGAAAAGTGTAGTAGTTGTACATGAAGTGAAGTGCAAGCTTTATGTGAAGTCAAGTGCTAACAGTAAAGTTGAAAGGGAAAGAATTCTAGTGAAGAAAGTGCTTGAGCAACTGCAATGTTCAAGAGAAGGATTAAAATCAGAAGAAGGATCAAATCATCTTCAATTATTTAGACCAAACAAGTTGGAAGAGAAAAAGGAGAGCAAATTTTTAAAGTTCTTAGAGGTTATGTGGAACTTTTTATCATGGGTCATAGAAGTTGTTGCATCAATGACACTTGCTTTGGCTAATGGTAGTAGAAGACCTCCTAATTGAAGAAACTTGAATTAAGGGAGAGTGTTGAAAACCAAGAATGTTATTGGTTTTGAGTATCAGACAACAGAGAACGTTTAACGTTCTCCGTATTCTGTTTTGTAATTCAAATTAAATTTTGATTGCATGTGATAAACTAATTAACTAACCACTTGTTTAATTAGTTAGGCAGAAGATAGTTGGAAACAATGTTATAGAAGTTATGTATAAATAATATATTCATTCATCAATAAATAATAACACATTGTTATTCATTCCATTCATTTTATAGCTTTCTGCAAGTGCAAATAATTTGAAACACTAACAATTATGCGGCACATACTTCAGTGTTATATATATATATATATATATATATATATATATATATATATATATATATATATATATATATATATATATATATAGAGCTGTCAATTTGACAAGCCCCCTAATTATTGGCCCCGGCCCATATTTTGAAGGGGCCAAAAAAATCAATAATTTAAAAGGCCCCTAAAAACAAGGCCCCTAAACTAAAAGCCCCCTAAAAATTTGGGGGCCTAGGAGGCCCATAGGCCCACTTTTTTATGAAAAGAATCGATTTATTTTTTTTCGATAAAAATTTCCGATAAAAAATTTCTGACTTTTTTCGATAAAAAATTTCCGATTTTTTTTCGATAAAAAATGTCCGATTTTTTTCGATAAAAAATGTCCGATTTTTTTTCGATAAAAAATGTCCGATTTTTTTCGATAAAAAATATCCGATTTTTTTTCGATAAAAAATGTCCGATTTTTTTTCGATAAAAAATGTCCGATTTTTTTTTCGATAAAAAATTTCCGATTTTTTTCGATAAAAAATTTCCGATTTTTTTTCGATAAAAAATTTCCGATTTTTTTTCGATAAAAAATGTCCGATTTTTTTTCGATAAAAAATTTCCCATTTTTTTCGATAAAAAATTTCCCATTTTTTTCGATAAAAAATTTTCCATTTTTTTTCGATAAAAAGTTTCTGATTTTTTTTTCGATAAAAAAATCTTAAAATTAACAAAATATTGGGGGCCTATGGGCCCTTAGAGCCCCCTCCCTTAGGCCCCATGAAATAAGGGGCCGAAATTAAGAGGTCACCTAAAAGATTATTTTAATAGGGGGCCTAATAATAAAAGAACAAAAATAAGGGGGTTTTGTAGTTATGGGGCTTTTTTGACAGCTCTCTATATATATATGCTTTTATATTTTCAATACTTAAATCAAAGACATAGTGAAAGGAAAAGATAGAGATTGAAAATAGACTAGAAACTCTCATTAACTATAAACTTTTAGCACATAGAAATTTTAGTATTTAAATAAAAATCAAATTTTAGATTTAATTTTTACGTGAAATCTTTTACAAAATTTCATAAATATTACGTATTTATCTTCAAGAGAAATGCTAGAGTAAGATCATACACACTCTTTTAAACCCAAAGAATTGAGTAATATGCAGTTGGACGAACTAAAGAAAACTTGAATTTAATTACGCATTGAAGGTACCTAGTAAAGTTGCTTCCCTATATATTAATTGAACCGAACTCATCACATAAATAAACAACACTGCGTGGCGTAAAATACACAACGTGGCTACGTAGTTACCGTTACATTTCCCCCCATTCCACCCATTTCTAAATTACGCCATAAGCGCAAACCAAATTACGAATCACACTTTCTAACCCTAGCAAAACAAAATACAACTCCCAGCGCACGTTAGACTCAACCCCACATCATATATATTTAATTTCATTCTCCAAAAAAACAAAATTAAAGCGCGCGTAGTACACTTTCGTTAAATTGAAAAAAAAAAAATCCAATCCTATGCGATTAACTTCTTCAATGGGATTCGGGTCGGGTTCTTTAATGTGGTTTCGAAAGGGTATTCGGATCCATGATAACCCGGCTCTTGAATTTGCTTCACGAGGCTCCTCTCATCTTTACCCTCTTTTTATTATTGACCCGCATTACATGGAACCCGACCCGAACGCTTTTTCACCCGGTTCGTCACGTGCGGGTCTTAACCGTATCAATTTCTTGCTTCAGAGTCTCGTTGATCTTGATGTTAAGCTTAAGAAGCTTGGTTCACGACTCTTGATTCTTCAAGGTGATCCGAATGAGGTTCTCATTCGATGCTTGAAAGAGGTATGAATATAAATTCGAAATTTGTTGTTATCACTGCCATTTTTGTTGCATTTTCAGAATATCAAAATAATTTAAAAACTGTTTCAAATGAGAACGTGATTTTTAGTAGCTTAACCTAATGTGTTGAACACGGAGACACGTTTTCAATCTGAATTGTCAGTGCTGCGTAGTTTTATAGTGAAGTTATTTATTTGATTACATGTATACTCTTTGAAATCAAATTTGACATGAATGTTAGTAGAATTTTTTCATTTAGTGCAAAAATTATATAGTTTATTACTCCTGGTTAAGCTGTTGTTTGGAGGTAAAATTAATTTTGACATGTTACAAACAAACACGTAAAAATCACTTTTAGTTCATGTGGAAGCTTGTTTAGGATACTCACTTGCTCAAACGTGATTTTGAATGAAAGTTGGTGTAAAAGTTTGTTTGAGTTCACACTTCACATTAAAGTGGTTTATGTTTGGACAGTACTCACAAAGCAAATTTGATATTAAACTAAGTGGAAATGCTTAACATTATATACCTTCTTCTCAAACTGATATTTGGAGGTAAATTCCATTTTACGTGTTATAACCAAACATGAAAAAATCACTTTTAGTCCTTTGTAAAAACAAGTTTGAGAATCTTTCTCTCCCAAACAGCTATTAAATCCGTTACTTTTTTTAGAATATAGACAGAAGTTATGGTAGTTAATTCTGTTACTTATTTCGGTTGATGCAGTGGAACATTGGAAAGTTGTGCTTTGAATATGACACTGATCCATATTATCAGGCTATGGATATTAAAATCAAGGTAATGTGTATTATTATGTGGTTATGATCAAGGAGTGTGTTGGTTAAAAGTTAATGTAAATGTGTACTATATGTTGTGGACATGACATTTTATTTATAATGAGTTAAAGGCATTATTATTTGTTGATATTACAGGACTTTGCTCTTGCATCAGGAATTGAGGTTTTCTCTCCTGTAAGCCATACACTTTTCAATCCCATGGAAATTATACAGAAGGTGAGTTTGAAGCATGAAGAGATTAATCTAATCTAAAAATCTCCAATTTAACTATTAATGTCATTTTTATTTGTTTCTACCAATTAATTATGTACCACTGATTTCATATGTCTATGATTGATGTTTTTTTTTTTTTTTTTTTTTTCTGATTCCATTAATTCATGATCAAATTGATAATGTTCTTGTGCAAATGCCTAAACAGAATGGAGGGAAGCCACCGCTTAGTTATCAGTCATTTGTCAAGCTTGTGGGGGATCCGCCATCTCCTCTCTTAACCAAGTATTCTTCGCTCCCGCCGGTTGGCCATCTTGGAAGTTGTGATATTTCTGAAGTTCCAACCATCAAAGACCTTGGATATGGAGATGCTAAACTGGTGTGCATACTATATTTTAAAGATTATAATAACCCTTCTGGTGCACTTAATGAGAGAAGTTAATTTCAGGAGGAGTTTTCTTTCTCTCCTTTCAAAGGTGGTGAATCAGAAGCATTGAAGAAATTGGAAGAATGCATGAAAGACAAGGTACTTCAAACACAAAAATGAAAGGCTGTAAGCTACGTTTCACGACTCATGATGCCAATTCATCGGTATTCGCATATATAATTGATAATTGACGTTTCTTGCTGAAAATCAACTGCTTGTAATCAATGTTTTAGAAATCGGATCAAAAATCAAATTAGGGAGACCTCTAGGTTATGGTTCAACCATGATTGGTTGAATGGATGACAAATAAACAAAAAGTTAAAAAAGTATTAAAATAGAGAATAAATAAAAATCAGTTAAACCAACCATAGTTCAACCTATTTACTTTGGTTCAACCAGACTCTGGCACATGAGATCAAACCAACTGGTAAAATGACTAGTTTTTGGATGAACTGATCGGTTTGGGCCGTTTTTAAAACATTGCTTGTAATACAAGATACTGTTTTTTTCTTTTTGTGTATTTTTTAACATACTTTAATTTCTTATTTTGATGATTTCAGATGTGGGTGGCAAACTTTGAGAAACCCAAGGGTAATCCATCTGCATTTCTTAAGCCAGCAACAACAATTTTATCACCTTACTTGAAAGTAAGTCAAAAACTGTAAAAACTGTATTGCTTAACATATCCCTTTTGCTTGATTGAACTACTAACCTTAATTGAACCTTGGTTTTCTTTTCTACTTTCTTGCTTGTTGTTGATATCCTTGGCAGTTTGGTTGTCTCTCTTCCAGATATTTCTACCACTGCATTCAAGATGTATATAAAAGTTTGCCAAAACATACTTCACCACCTGTTTCTCTTCTAGGACAGGTAACATTTTCTCCAGAAGTTAGTATGGTATTGTTTTTCGAGCGCTACTTTTTGGAAATTAAAGTGGTTCTCTTGTCGACATATGCAGTTGTTGTGGAGAGACTTCTTTTACACAGCAGCTTTTGGAACTCCAAATTTCGATAGGATGAAAGGAAATAGGATATGCAAGCAGGTGAGACAACTATCAATGGTTACATAAAAAATCAGATTCTAAAAATAATCTAAGAACTGTTTAGAAAGAGAAGCTGATTTGAGTAGTTTTTATTAAAACCATTTTTTATAACTGATTTACTAAATATCATTACTATATAATATATAAGTATCTTTAATTATCTTGAGGTACAAGTGTTATTATGTTTATGCTTCTAGAGTATTTATATCAACTCTATTCCTATCCCATGTACTTATATATTCTTGTTATTATTATTGATGTGTTGAACATTTGTCGATTACTATGCTGCTTCTCTTGCGTTAATACTTCTAAGTTGTAAGGAAACATAAACCACTTAATCAGATTATAACTATTGTATGGAACTTTTTATTGTAGATTCCTTGGAAGGATGATGATAAACTGTTTGAGGCTTGGAGGGATGCTAAGACAGGATTTCCTTGGATTGATGCTATCATGGTCCAGGTTTGGATTTTGACATTCTTTTCCAAATAAAGCATTGATAAATAGGTTATTACCGTCAAGTTACATGCCTCAAAATCTAGCATACTCACTCTGAAAGTGTACATGAATTGATATTTTTCTGTTGTAGCTACGCCAATGGGGTTGGATGCATCATTTAGCACGACATTCTGTTGCGTGTTTTCTAACCCGAGGCGATCTGGTATACGACATTGATACTCTCAAGCATGCCAACTTTATTTGTACTCCGTTATTCTGTAATCTGTTCCAACGTTTTACTTTTTTTTTTATGACAGTTTATTCATTGGGAAAAAGGACGTGATGTCTTTGAGAGGCTTCTGATTGATTCAGATTGGGCAATTAATAATGGAAACTGGATGTGGCTTTCATGTTCATCTTTCTTTTATCAGGTATATCAACTAGTTCAGAATTTTCAGTACAAAGTGATTAAAATTTCTTTTTCAGAGGTTGAATCCTGAAATTTTTTAACTGACATTTATCGCGTGTATTGTCTGTCATGATCAGTATCATCGTATTTATTCCCCAACCACATTTGGTAAGAAGTATGACCCTAATGGTGACTATATTAGACATTTTCTTCCAGTCTTAAAAGGTAACTTTCACCATCTTCTATCATCTTGTAAGTTGTCATTGATGAAGTGTTAGAACTTAGAATTTAATGTGTTTGAGTAGATATACCCAAGGAGTACATCTATGAACCATGGACTGCTCCTCTAAGCATCCAAACCAAAGCTAATTGCATAATTGGAAAAGACTACCCTATGCCAGGTTAGTTTCATCATCTGGGTTACTATCTTTTTCATTAGCTTTCAGTAGTATCATGTATATTATGCTTTTTTGGTCTTAACCCTCGGCTTCCCAGTGAAAAAGGGTCATGATAATCTGGAGTTCGACCGATAATTAAGTAAAGTATGGTCAATAATTGTTATAGCTAGGGTTTGAACATGGGTATTTCCGATAGATTCAACTTTCACTTAAGCTCATTAACCACTAGAACTTAAGCAATTGGTTGTGTCATGTAGTTTCATTTATGATATGTAGCTTCATTTATTCTAATATTTCTTTCTTGGTAGTTTATATGATCCTGATATTTGAGGGTGGATATTATTTTCAAATTTACATATATTTTTAGTTTTATAAATACATATATGCATGTTAGTAGCTCAAACTGGGTATCTTTAATAACCTTTGGGACATGTTTTCTTGATCAAATTGACATGTTTTTGTTCTGTTCTGGTCGTATGGGATTCCATATATATGATCCATGCTTGTGTTGTGTAAGCTATGTTTCAGTTGTTTCTCACGATTCTGCAAGTAAAGAGTGCCGAAGGAAAATGGGCGAGGCGTATGCATTGAATAAAGCACTGAATGGTTTGGTCAGTGAAGATGATCTGAAAAACTTGAGGAGGAAATTGGATGAGAGTGAAGAGCAAGGAACTAAAGCTAAAAGATCTAGGCAACTGCTAATTGGCTGAGGGAAATTTTTACTGGTTTTTCAACTGTCATACATACTTTGAGTTGTAGTTTATGCAAGTTTGAAATATTGCTTACAATTTTCATGACATGTTGTATATCACACATGTAAATATTGTAGTAATATTAGTGTCCTAGACTTGAAGGAGGTAACTTGAGACCGATACCGATAGTAGTAGCTTGTTGTCATGTAAGGTTGTCATATCATGAACAAAGGAGTTTAAATTGTTTTCTGTTTAGGAACTATTGTGAGATCTCACTTTCAAAAATTATAGTAAATGTTTATTCTTAGTTATTATGGAAATGGATTAACCATTTTGGAATGTTGTTTGTATCACAACTCACACGTCAATAGCACTTGTTAGTGTTTGTTTTATAAATATCACATATATTGAGTTGTTTTTTTCTTTTCTTTTAAGTTATGGTTTGTTGTGTAGTTATTGGTATCTCTTTATTAGTAAATTAATTTGAGGTCAAGATACTTTCTATTTTCCACCATTTCCATTATGTTTTCGGAATATAAATTTAATAATGTAATATTCGGTAGACTCAAGTATTTTTAATACACTTCAAAACAATTCAAAGTTATAGAAATAGAGAAGAAAAAATGAATATGATAAATCATTAATTTAAACTTAAAAAAATGAACAAGTATGTCGTTGTTTTATGCTAAACCAAATTATTCTCTTTGCTCTAAAATATAATTTTAATTTTAAATTAAATTTACTGACATTCTTTAATCTATTTTTATTTATATTTTAATAAATGGGGTTTGTATATGTATCTGTTTTGTTTTGTTTTTCTTTCGCAATTTGAAACCATGGCTAGTATTTTAGATTTATTCTGTACAAACTAGTAGTGTTGATAGTTTGTTCATGACTATATAATATAATGTAGTATTTTAGATTTAGTCTGCACAAATTAGTGTGTTGTTTAAACAGTTTCATTTATAATAATTGCGGTG
>JBBPBR010000003.1:23558931-23580997 GCA_037974775.1 Cicer pinnatifidum | reverse complement strand
ATTCTATAATTTTTTTAAAAAAAATGATACTAAATATTAAATAAATTTAAATGATTTTTTAAAAATAAAATTAGTAATAAATGCAGAAATAAAACAGTGAAAAGAAAAATATATAGACTTGTAACTTAATCTATTAAATAGAAAGAAAAAATAACATTTTAATACTAATTATAAATGTAACCATCTTTTAAACTATTTTTTTATAATTTAATAAATGAAAAAATAAAACTCATTTTTAAATTAAATAGCTCAAACCAAAACAAAAAAAAAAAACTACTATAATTTGAAATAAATTATATTTATCGCCATTTAATTATGTTCATCATTAAAATATAATTATTATAATTAAATAAAATAAATACCGTGAAAACAGGGAATCCAACAAAAATGCAATATTATCAATAGAATGGAATACAAACAACAAACAGTTGGCGTGCGTGAAGAGATATGCGTAGAATGGAATACAGATAACAAACAGTTGGCGTGTGTGAAGAGATATGCGTGTATGTATGTGTATAACGTATCAGCCTAGCAGCTTAAACAACTCGATCCAAACTGCAGAAATATATTTCGCACAAAACTAATTCTAACCACACATCAAAAATCTCAACCAAAACTCCATTCATAAGTATCAAAACATAAATTTCACTCTTCAATAATATACAACAACAAACTTAATGAATGAAAAAATACCTTTTTCCGGTGCGGTGGTGGCAATTCTCGTCGGTTGTCGGTGTAAGATTTATAGGTCACATATATAATTAATTAATAAAGTGTGTTAGTGTCATTATATAATTAGCCAATAAACTAGGGGTCAAATAATATATAATAGTTTATGGCTAAAGAGCATAATAGTTATGAAAATTAATAGTGTAGATATCATACAGTTTCTAATTTAATGAGGGGCTGAATTGAAAATACTGCAATTTGAGATATAACTAATAGTAGTTATATATAGGGGTAATGGTCCCCAAGGCAAACACAACAAGACTATTCAGTTTCACAAAACCCTAAAAGAGAAAACTCTCTGGTTCTCTCTATCCCCATCAAGAGAGCAAGGTCTTCAGGGTGTTTGCCTGAGGAAGATCGCCCAACCCATTGGCTCTATCATCATCATCTCAGGATTTCATCAATGGCAATTCCCACAAGTACGCTTCCGCCTTTGGTTATTCATCATGTAATTGGCATGGATCGTTGAGCATAATGCTATTCAGGGTTTACCAACAATTGGTATCAGAGCCTTCCATGTTTAGTTCATGATGAAATTCGGTTATTGTCCTTGTTTTAGGATTCAATTTGGGAATTTTGACATGATTGAAAAATTAGGGTTTGTAATTTGGGAATTTTGACCTGATTGAAAAAATTAGGGTTTGTAATTTGGGAATTTTTTGAAGTGTGTATTTTGGTTTTGTAGTTACAGTAGCTGATTTTAAACATATTAATTATTAGAAAGTTGAATCGAATATAAATTCAAAAATAAATTATTTGAGGTTAAAAATCAATTTTTTTTTTTTATTTGAGATTTGCTGAACACGGCAAAATTAATTTTGTTTAGGATCTCACCGAATTTTCAAATAATTAATAATATTTGAGATTTGCTATACGTTTTTTTTTTATGCTGTTATAGACTAAAGTCCATGATTCTTGAGTCCTAGTGAATATCTTGTCATTCCACTTCATGAATGCCAAACATTACTTGTTAATTGTTTATGTTACTCTGTCCACTAAGTCTAAAATGTCATCGCTTTTATCTGTTTTATTTTAATATAGGATATTATATATCTTACATTTTAAAGTAATAACGACATATTATAATATTTAATTTTTATACGGTTAGTGTAAAAGGTTTTACACATTCGATAAATTATAATTATTATATGAGTGACTTTATAAATAGTTACAATAAAAATTAAATATTATTAATTATCAAATACTAATGAAACACAGTTTATATTAGTGAACAATTTTTTTTTTAAATATTGTTTTATTTGGATATAATAAATATATGTTCAGGTCAAGTTTGACATTTTGAATGAGTTAATTGAAACTTGATGTCGCCAAAGTGACCTCTCTTGTCTAAATTGCTCGTGAAGAGTGTCAAATGGTTGTGTATATGTTTATTCATGCGGGTATTGACCGGCCCAAAGGAAGGTTAATATTTGGCAGAATCACATGTACACCTGCAATGATAAATGTGTGACAATTATTTAGTATACATGTGAGTAGTAAATCGGCCCAAAGGAAGGTTTATTGTTTGACATATCTTATTGTCAATAGTTGATCGTTGCAACAAGAGTACCACTAGCAGTTGGTGTTACTGTCCAAAGACTTGACACCAATGGTGCACTGAGTATCTTGAGATGGGTTAAATTCCATGATTTGAACATATGTATTTATTTATTTATTGATTTATTTTCCTATAATGTGAGTTTCTAAATTTCGTTCTTTATTTAATTCACAGCATCTATTGCTTCCATATCTGCAAATTTGAGTTCTATTCATGTCCTTAATGGAACAAATTTTAAGGAATGGGAAGAGAACATTCTGATTGTTCTTGGCTGCATGGATCTAGACCTTGCATTAAGAATTGATTGACCCCCTATTCCTAAGGACTCTAGTTCTTCTGCGGAAAAATTAGAGTATGAGAAATGGGATCGCTCAAATCGCATAAGTCTTATGATCATAAAGCGTGGCATTCCTGAGGTCTTTAGAGGTGCTGTCTCGGATGAGATAGTTACAGCTAAAAATTTCCTTGCTGAGATGGAAAAACGCTTTGAAAAAAGTGATAAGGCTGAAACAAGTTCTTTGCTTCAGAATTTAATTTCCATGAAGTATCAAGGCAAGGGAAATATAAGAGAGCACATTATGATGATGTCCAACATTGCTTCTAAGCTTAAAGGACTAAAGCTTGAGTTGTCAGATGACTTACTCATTCATTTAGTATTGTTGTCTCTTCCTGCGCAATTCAGTCAGTTTAAGGTGACTTATAATTGTCAAAAGGAGAAATGGACTCTTAATGAGCTCATTTCATTATGTGTGCAAGAAGAGGACAGGCTGAAGCAAGATAGGACTGAAAGTGCTCACTTTACTAGCATCTCTAAAGACAAGGGCAAAAGGAAAAGAATTGAGGAGCCCAAGAACAAAGCTGCTGCTAAGGGTCCAGAACAAAAGAAGCAGACTAAGGATAACAACTGCTTCTTCTGCAGGAGTTCTGGACACGTGAAGAAGGATTGTGCCAAATATCACGCTTGGCGTGTTAAGAAAGGTATGATTCTGTCTTTGGTCTGTTCTGAGGTTAATTTAGCTTCAGTACCTGGAAACACTTAGTGGTTAGACTCTAGTGCAACTACTAACATTAGTGTTTCAATGAAGGGTTGCCTGAACTTCCGAAAGCCTAATGATACTGAAAGATGCATCTATGTAGGAGTTGGGAAGAAGGTAGAAGTTGAAGCCATAGGAAAATTTAGATTATTATTAAGTTCCGGTCATTATTTGATTTTAGAAGACACTTTTGTTGTACCGTCATTTAGACGGAATTTGGTCTCTATTTCTTATTTGGACAAATCAGGATATTATTGTTCATTCGGGAATAAAGAATTTACTTTGTCTTTAAATTCGAATGTTGTTGGAACCGGTTTACTTTCTGGTTATGATAATCTTTATTTGTTGGAAACTGTGGCTAACTATAATGAAACCTTGAGTGTGGAATCACGTGGTACTAAGCGAAAAATTGACAATTTCAATTCAGGAGTGTTCTGGCACAAGCGTCTAGGTCACATCTCTAATAATAGAGTTGAACGACTTGTGTCAGATGGAATTTTAGATTCCATTGACTTCACAGACTTTAACGTTTGTGTAGCATGCATTAAAGGAAAACAGACTAAAGATAAGAAGTTAGGTGCATATAGAGCTACAAACGTCTTAGAATTGATACATACGGATATCTGTGGGCCATTTCCAACTCCTTCTTGGAATGGTCAACAATATTTTATATCATTCATAGACGATTATTCTAGATATGCCTACCTTTACCAAATTCACGAAAAGTCCCAATCAATAGACGTGTTCAAATCCTTTAAGGCAGAAGTTAGGAATCAACTTAATAAGAGAATTAAAAAGGTCAAATCTGATCGTGGTGGTGAATACTACGACAGATATGACAGTTCAGGTGAACAACGTCCGGGACCATTTGCCAAGTACCTAGAGGAATGTGGAATCGTCCCACAATACACTATGTCGGGGTCACCCAGCATGAATGGTGTAGCTGAAAGACGAAACAGGACTCTTAAGGATATGGTAAGGAGTATGATTTGTCATTCCACCTTGCCAGAGTCACTCTGGGGAGAGGCATTAAAAACAGCAGCATACATTCTTAATAGAGTACCAACTAAGGCAGCGGCTAAAACACCTTATGAGCTTTGGATTGGGCGTAAGCCTAGTCTGAAGCACCTTCATGTTTGGGGATGTCCAGTTGAGGCAAGGCCTTATAAGCCGAATGAAAAGAAATTTGAACCCCGAACAATTAGCAGCTATTTTATAGGGTACTCAGAAAAATCAAGGGGCTATAAATTTTATGATCCTAATTTGAGAACAATTTTTGAGACGGGAACGACAACGTTCTTTGAGGATATTGAGTTTGGGGGGAAGATTAAGGTTAAAGATTTTGTCTTTGAGGAAGAATCGGTAACAATTCCAGAACTGATTCTTCCACCAATTGACTTTCCCATTATTGAACAAACTCAAGATGATCTAGTTGTTCAAGAAGAACTAAATCCAGGTCAAATTCAAGATCCTCAAGAACAAGTGCCTCAAGAGCCAGCTCCATTGCGGAGATCCACTAGAGAAAGGAAAAATGCTATTTCAGATGATTATGTAGTATTTATCAATGAGGTAGAGGAAAATGTTGGCATGACGGAAGACGACCCGGTCAACTTTCATCAAGCCATGCAAGATTCTCGTTCAGATAAGTGGATCGAAGCAATGAATGAGGAGTATAAGTCTATGCAAGACAATTCAGTTTGGGAACTTATCCCATTACCTGAAGGAGTGAAACCCATTGGTTGCAAATGGATTTTTAAAACCAAGCGGGATTCCAATGGTAATGTGGAGAGATATAAGGCACGTCTTGTAGCTAAGGGTTATACTCAAAAGGAAGGGATTGATTATAAAGAGACTTTCTCTCCGGTTTCATCGAAGGACTCTTTAAGAATAATCATGGCTCTTGTTGCTCACTTTGATTTGGAGCTTCATCAAATGGATGTAAAGACAGCGTTTCTCAATGGCGACATTGATGAGACGATCTATATGGTGCAGCCAGAAAACTTTGTGTTGGGAGACCCAAAGAATATGGTGTGCAAACTAAGAAAATCCATTTATGGGCTAAAACAAGCTTCTTGTCAATGGTACCATAAATTTCATCAAGTAATTCTCTCATTTGGTTTTGAGATGAATACAGTTGATGATTGTGTGTATCATAAGTTCAGTGGGAGCAGACATATTTTCCTGGTCTTGTATGTTGATGACATACTGCTTGCCACAAACGATATAGGCATGTTGCACGAAACTAAGAAATTTCTATCAAAACATTTTGAGATGAAAGATCTTGGTGACGCCTCTTTTGTATTAGGAATTCAGATACACCGAGACAGATCTCGAGGTATTCTTGGATTGTCACAAAAGAGCTATATCGATAAGGTTCTCAAAAGGTTTGGGTTACAGGATTGCAAACCAGGGGACACCCCAGTTGCTAAGGGAGATAAGTTTAGTCTCAAACAGTGCCCTAAGGGAAGTTTGGAAATTCAAGAAATGCAAAAGATCCCTTATGCTTCAGCTGTATGGAGTCTTATGTATGCCCAAGTATGTACGCGTCCAGACATAGCGTTCATAGTAGGGATTTTAGGCAGATATTTAAGCAATCCAGGTCTTGACCATTGGAAAGCAGCCAAGAGGGTCATGAGATATTTAAAGAGAACAATAAACTACATGCTCACATATAGGAGGTTAGACCAGTTAGAGATCACTGGGTACTCTGACTCGGATTTTGCGGGATGCCAAGACAGCTTAAGATCAACTTCAGGCTATGTCTTTCTGTTAGCTGGTGGAGCAGTTTCTTGGCGTAGTGTCAAGCAAGGTCTTACTGCTTCATCAACCATGGCAGCGGAATTCGTAGCAATTCATGAGGCATCTGACCAGGGCATTTGGCTGAGAAATTTTGTCACGGGGCTACAAATAGTTGTAGGGATTGAAAGACCACTCAAGTTGTATTGTGACAATAGATCAACAGTCATGTATTCTAACAATAATAGGAGCTCAACCAAGTCAAAGCACATTGACATTAAGTTCCTAGTTGTTAAAGAGAAGGTACAAAGTGGACAGATATCCATAGAACACTTAAGGACAAACTCCATGATTGCAGATCCGCTCACTAAAGGTCTACCACCCAAGGTCTTTCATGAGCATATTGCTCACATGGGTGTGCTACAGTTTGAGGAATCTTGATTTTAGTGGGAGTTTCGTCCATTATGCAATTTATGTTCTATGTTTAATTGCAAAGCACAAATACATTGTATTTGGACTTTCTGATCAGAAATAAAGTTTAAAGTATTCAGTTTTGGTTACTTTGTACATTTAAGTTATGGTATGATCTCATTCAGTAAAGTAGGACCAGTTGAAAATTGACATGCATTGACCAACTTCATGTAATTTTCATGCTACACTTTTCATAATGGGCCTATGTCATTTAGTTGTGTCAGTACGGGTGATCATTGATGGGTTTAGTTATGCTTATTATGACGAAAGCCTCTTTGGTTCCATGTGCTGATATGATTAATGGACGGGACAATTTGGATTATACTCAAGGTAATTATAATGACAATTTTTGACGTCATAAAGTCTAACACACTCTTAAGGATACATGTGTGACCAGTGGGAGATTGTAAGATTTATAGGTCACATATGTAATTAATTAATAAAGTGTGTTAGGGTCATTATATAATTAGCCAATAAACTAGGGGTCAAATAATATATAATAGTTTATGGCTAAAGAGCATAATAGTTATGAAAATTAATAGTGTAGATACCAGGCAGTTTCTAATTTAATGAGGGGCTGAATTGGAAATACTGCAATTTGGGATATAACTAATAATAGTTATATATAGGGGTAATGGTCCCCAAGGAAAACACAACAAGACTATTCAGTTTCACAAAACCCTAAAAGAGAAAACTCTCTGGTTCTCTCTATCCCCATCAAGAGAGCAAGGTCTTCAGGGTGTTTTGCTGAGGAAGATCGCCCAACCCATTGGCTCTATCATCATCATCCCAGGATTTCATCAATGGCAATTCCCACAGGTACGCTTCCGCCTTTGGTTATTCATCATGTAATTGGCATGGATCGTTGAGCATAATGCTATTAAGGGTTTACCAACAGTCGGTTGTTGTTGGTGACTAAGTCTAAGGTTAAGGTTATGGGTTGGGAAGAAATATGATGGCGGATTCTTCTTCTCCTATGTTATTACTCTATTTCTATTTATTTTTTAGAAACAAGAAACAGAAAGAAAGAAAGAAAGAAAGAAAGAAAGAAAGAAAAATCCTCAATTTTATATTGTGATTTCTTGTTCTCCTCCTCTCCGTATTGCAGTGTCTTTACAACATGATCAAGCAACCTCATACACTTGGAAAATAGGGATTAGTCTTTTTGATTGAGTACTCAAATGGCTAAATTAATACCATTTTAGATTAAATAAAAATAAAAATAAATGAATGAATAGATGGGTGTGGGGAAAGGAAACGGGGAAGCAGTAAACATGGGGAGACTGTACATGCTGAAACAGAGAAATAGAGAGAGGAAAATCAGGGAAAGGAAAATAGAAGTAATAAAGTAACCTTTTTTTCTTTCTTTTTATATTTTTTTTTTGTTTTCCTTAGTTTTTTTTTTTATTTATTTTAAATGTAATGTAATAAAACCAATACAAATTTTATAATTTTTAGATAAATATTTATTTAAATTATTTTTATTTTGTAGGACAAAATTGAGGTACTACACCACCTACCTCACATAAATGGAGATAATTTTGTAGTGATGGTGCGAAGGCATGGGATATAGCTTATGCAAAACGTCTCAAGCATTGAGAACACATAGATCCAACATTTATCAAATCATCTTGTATTTCATTAAATAAAGATTAATATATATGTGTGAAGCTTTCAAACTATTGTATTTCATCGAATGAATATTAAGTTGTATGTGTGAAGCTTTTTGTTGCCTCTTTTTTGGGATCAAGTTAGAGTTTAACTTTTAATCATTTACTTATAGAATATAATGTAAGTATTGATGTTTGAAAATTTATATTAGAATAGAGTTTCATGATACAAAATAAATTTATCATACATAACACAATCTACTAATGATCTTTTGGTAACATGCGGAGTAACTCACTTAATATCATATGAACTTTACCATCTAGATTTATCATTTGTATGTCCCTCTATAAAAGCCTAAAAGCTTTACGGTCTCGCGCTGAAGATGGACCAGCTTGTACAGAAGATGATGAAACATGTGAATCAACATGTGGAGTAGTAGGTGGGATAACAAGTTGACGATCAAGGAGGATCAATGGATGTGAAACATTTAAGGATGTGAAACATTTAAGTACTAGACATAATAGTCCTCAGAGACCTCACTAGGAAACGTCACTAGAAGAGATATACTCTGGATTGTTATTATACATGCTTTCATAGTATTTTGCCACTCTAAATCTAAATTGGTTAGCATTAGAGAAACATTACTTTGAATGCACTAAATGCAACCAAATTGTCAAAGGCATCGCTTCGGTAGATATGAGATTGAAACTCCACCCAACGAAGATAGTCGGAGAACGTCGACATTGCTTCAAAAGGATGACGAGCTTAGTCATTTTCTTATGGTGTAAACAATACATCCTCAAGCAAAATAGATCAAAGTATCTGTTGATATGTTGGCAATCCACCTTCAACAACGTGCTTTGCAGTCCACCTACGGACTCTTGGAATATGCACATGAACTATTCCATTATCGCCCCACTTACAAATATTAGGAAAGTGCTTGTAAATCCAACACTGCACCAAAAATAAAAGACAATTAGTAAATTGAAATACAACTTAATAAATTAATAACACAACTTAATATGAGTCATATACCTTAATAGGGTTCTATATCCTCCCAATTGCCTAGTGTCGTGAACAGTTTCATCTCTTAGGTTGTCATACCAATGCAGTGGTACCCCATGCATAGTCATGACAACACACTAAATCAATGAACAAACTAATATATTTCACCTCCACACAAGTGTGAGTCTTGTCGGAGAAAATATTGTTGCCAACTAAGTGCAAGAGGTAGGTTCTAGCAACACACTAAAAAATGCTAGTTTGAATGAAAAGTTTATATAATTCATGCAACCATTGCAGTCTATATTGTGCATATTTATTAAAATTTATCTCAGCAGCTGCTTTCTCCAAGGTTGTTCCCAACAACTCATGTGCAACAATCACAATATTATTAGTGTTCATATTTATTGGTGCATCAAAGAACTTAACATATGGAGGAATGTGAAGAAGAGTTTGTGACATCGTCCAGTGTGATCGGCATCTCTCCAAATAACATATGAAACAAGTTGGTCTCTCTATGTCACCTTCCTATAAAGACATATGAGATCAACGCCAGTCATCGTCAAATAAGCTGAAGACAGATGAATCAATTCAGATTTTTGAATCTAATGTTGTACAATATCTGGTACATGTACTTCAATAAACTTCTCCAGTTTCAAGCCATGTGTGATCATCTTCAACGAACCACGGTTCTACGAATAAGTAAAAATCATAACAATAAAATAATGTACTAAATTTCATTACAATAAATATAATATATAATTATTATTAATTAAAACATTAATTAATTAAAATATACTTCTCCTTCCAATGTCCTTCGAGCCACATGATTGTGTCAATACCGGTCCTCTAGGGAATCTGAGCTGCTGAATATACTCTCCCAAGTTCCGTTCCTCTCCTTCCTCATAATTCATTTGTTTAGTCTCCTGAATATTCTGTTCATACTTATGAACATCCTCGCCAAGGCCATGAGATCTAAAACTATGTCTATGATGATGCTGATGAGGTGGATGGGTAACCTGATTCATTTGTCGATATGATGCAGTGGATGGAACTCTATCACATCTGTTGCTGGCGATACTGCGAATAATTTCTTTATTTGCAAATCTGGTTCTAAGCACTATAAAATTAAATTATCATATCGATAATTAAAAAAATAATTAAAAATTTCAAATTTTTGAATCTTTTAAAACTTTCGAATGTTTTTTTAAAAATGTAAGTTTTGAAAATTTCAATTTTTCAAAGTTCCGAAGGTTTAAAAACCAGGTTTTCGAAACTTTCAAATTTTTTAAATTTAAAAAGTTTGAAATTTTGGAGTTTTTCTATTTTGGAGGTTTCAATTCGATCAAAACTTTTGAAGTTTCTTGAATTTTTCTATTTTAAAAGAATGTACTGTTTTAAAATTTTGAATTTTTTAAAAGAAATTAGAAATTACATTTCAAAAGCTTCAAATTAATAAAGAAGTTAAAAAAAAATCTTATTTTGTTTCAAAATTTTTGAAAATTTTGAAAATGCAAGAATTTTGTCAAAGTTTCAAAAATGTGAGTAAAAAATGAGAGATATATCTGATGTATGTTCACTATTACCAAAACCACATTATCAAATGCATACTTTAATTAATTAAGAAGTGTGAAGTAATATAAAAAATTGAGTCACACTCGTTAAAAGAATCAAAATAGGTGAGATGAATGTAAGTGTTCTTAGAGTTAGTGATGAATAAGATTTCGCCACCGTTTGAAAACCGCATAAATCGACGACAACGACAATTATTCAGGTGACTAGAAGTGGGTTGTTGGTCTATCGAAATTGAAAACAATTTTGTCTAATATTAATTGTTATTATACTTTTGTCTAGAAAAAAAGTATTATTATTATTATTATTATTATTATTATGTTAAAAAAATACCATTATTATTTTCTACTTAACTTGTATACGAGTAAATATTTTAAATAATTGATACATCATAACAATTATATATATAATTTTAATAGTAATTATTGTAAAAATTAAACATCATTACAATTTTAACGGATATGATTGATTGCAGGATAAATTTTTTTTAGAGTGACATTGTATTTAAAATTTTAAACTAATTTTATTTTTATTTTATATAAAAAGAGAGGCAAACAGTGGTGTGTTTTTGAGCGGCAAATAGCAGGTTGGCATTGACATAATTGAGTGGCACGTGTGAAAGTCAATCCCGTTGTCGCCACCAGTGATTGTTCGAAACAAACAACTCCAATAGCGAACGATTTCCATTTTCCATTGTCTTCAGAGTTCAGTGTTCTTCTATTTAATTATCATCATCACAATAGAGAAAAAGAGAAGTTGAAAGGGGCGTTACCTGAGATCACAATCATTCAATCATGTTGCGGAGACTTATCTCTTCACAACTTCTCAAAACCCTAACAACTTCTTCTCTCCGATCTCCTTCTCCCGCCGTCGCTGTTTCTTTACACTCCCTCCGTTTCTCTACTCAATCCGGTACTCTCTCTCTCTCGACACTTCGTTTCTCAATGGCTGTTTCGTAATTTTGATTATTATTGTTTCACACTGTGCTTCCTTTCTTTTTGCAGATGACAGTAGTGCCATCAAAAAGAAGGTTGAAGATGTAGTGCCAATTGCTACTGGTCACGAGCGCGAGGAGATTCAAGCTCAACTTGAGGTCTCTCTCTCTCGTAATGTTTTCTAGGGCAAAAATTGAGAATTCTCTTTTTTTGTTTTTCCTAAAAATATAATTAACTTATTTTTTGTTCTTAGGAAGCTTGTAATTTAGTAGTGAAGAAATACCTCTTCATTGAAGTGTTATTCTTTTTATAGGTTGAGAACTTTGTTGTATAGTTAGATATAGCTTATGAAGTGTTGCATACATTGATACCGACAATAATTTGAGAAAATAGAAGTTTTTTTTGTTGTCACAACCAATGTTTTTGAAATAATATGCTGAGGGTGGGGATCAAACCCTAACCTCTTTTATCACTCCACTCCTTAACTCTCCCACCTCAGCCATTGAGTCAAGTGTCAACCTTATATTCCCTTTTGAGAAAATAAAAGTGATTGAGGGTTTGTTTGATTGACTTATTATTGTTTATCTAGTAGCATGAAAATTTGTTAAATTGTTTGGTAGAGCTTATGACATGTCTATAAATTGTTTTCCGTTTATTTTCATAAGATCTCTTGGATAGTTTATGAAAACGTCTTGTTGTTTATATGAAAATAGTTTGACTTTATTTTATTTTATAGAAATAGCTTATATAAACACGTATTTGATAAATGTTTATACTATAAAGTGTTTAATTACGTTGTTTATCTAAACTTAGTCCGAATGTAATCAATTGTGTCAGTGTTATGTTGATGGCAGACACCAAATACGACTTTAATCTGAAGTGTCGTGCTACATAAATAGACAGCGCTTTTTGCATTTGAATTTTGTTTTTGTTTTATTTTTGACATGTCTGTTTGTTTTTGTTAGGGTAGGGATATTCTTGAAATTGACCATCCTGAAGGTCCTTTCGGCACTAAGGTTAGTGTTATTTCTTATCTTTTCAACTTTTAATTATGGTAATGTGTAATTTCTTTTATGTTCTGTCAGAGGAAAACCAACAGTATGTTTGGATGGAGGGGTTTGGAGTTTTTTTAAGGGAGGGATTAGTTGATATTTTGGTATATATAACATAGATCATCATATAACATTTCATTCAATCAATCTTAATTTATTTTTAGAAGCATTTTATAGCCTCCCTTCCAAACTCTCAAACAGAGATATGGAGGATTTTGTAATATGAAGATAAATAAACCCTCCATTCGAATTGGGGGACTATCCTCTCTTTTCCTTTCCTCCTTCCTTTCCAATCCTTCCTTAGAACTATTTTTCTTTAAATGCATTTTTGATTGATTCAACGATGTTCTTTATATTATTTCGAGAACAACGAGAAGTGCTACCGATACTCTTTTGACACTTTCTTTTCAACACTATTTCTATTATTGGTTTAAATTTTTGTGGGCTCCACATAAATTCATGGAATCCACCGTAAATTTCAGTCAATAGTAATGAAGAGAGTGTTGGTAGCACTCTTTTATTTTTATTGCATCTCCTGTTCTGGTTTTGTCCATATGCAATAGTAGATTTTTTTATTTTATTTTGAAAGTAAGGAAAACTTGTAATGCGTTTTTTTCTGTAATAATTCCTGGTTAATATCTGATTTTCTCATGGTTGTAATTGCTGCTGGCATTTGCAGCTAATTATCTGAAAATGTTAAGATGTTGGTATGACCAAACTTTTAGTGTGAACTGATGGATGGAAGTCTCGAGTGCTAAAGACAGAGAGTGTTTTGATAAATCTGGTATATATGTTTGGGATATAATTATAAGGCAACATATGATGAATAGAACTGTATCATGGAGTAAGCAGATTTGTTTATTAGTGGAGGAAGATATACAAATTGTTACAATTCAAATATGATAACTGTCAATAACTTAAACAACTTCTAGGAATTAGAGAGTTTAGTCTCTCCTAACCCATCCTTAACCAAACAAAAACCCTCCCATCTCTGCCCTTCCTATTCTACATGGCAGTTAGAAAACAACACAACAACAGTTACATTAATGACAGTTACTGAAATGTTTCTGCTGCTTAAAGTGCAGAATACATATGGGAGGCCAGTACCTTCAAAAGATATTGATATAAACCATGTGGTTCACTAGATGATAATCCTTGGTTTTCACAAGATTTTAGTCTCTACATTATTTGTCCCTTTATTTTTAGTCTCCATTATTTTTCTGGCAATATTTGTCCCTTTTTTTTCACTCATTTGGGTTTTGGTTTTTACTCTTAAATTAGTGGTTTCTTTATTTTTCACATGTCTGGATTTTAGCTCCTGTAGTTTCTATTGGTGAGGTTTTGATGGCAATTGTCCATTAAAAGTTGGTCCATGTAATTTTCCTGCATTGAGGTATTGGTCCTCCCTAAATTGAAATTTCAAAATTTTAACATATTTATAAGATAAATATGCCTATTTATGTTTTATTATATATATGCTCCAGCCTACTAAATAGCAGCTCGGAAGCCTAAAAGCAATGATGCATGTATTTCATCATTTATATTTTGTGTCCAATGATTCTTCCTAAATTCAGTTAGCTACTTTCGAACAACCCTTAACTGTTGAGTCACTGACACAGTTGCTGATTTGCTTGCTTGAATTGATGGAACCTAAGTATCCAACAAAATGTAAGTTAATAAGGGAAATGAAATGATACTGTGATAAATACATAGGTACATAAGTTTTGAATTAGGGATAATATTATGATCCTCCTAAGAAGCAAATCCCAACCAACGTAAAGTTGTCCCTACAAAATGTGACACAGCTTGACGATTTTTATATGGTAATGGTGGTAAATTGTCAGTCTATGCGTCAAACTGTCATTTATTAACTCACCATATGTGGTTGTGAAATATCAAGAATAAGCATTAGGCTGGAAAACCAACCATGGGGCACCTGCCTCTCACAACAAGGATCCAATGCCTTTATTTCGTGTCATTGGCTTTGAGATTGTCTAAACTTAATTGTCTACCTTACCAAAATAGCATACTTAAGCTTCTTAACATTTTCCATTTTTGTTTTTCACTTGTCGAAAAGAGCTATATTCTTAT
This sequence comes from Cicer pinnatifidum, assembly GCA_037974775.1. Lineage (NCBI taxonomy): Eukaryota > Viridiplantae > Streptophyta > Magnoliopsida > Fabales > Fabaceae > Cicer > Cicer pinnatifidum. Next base: position 23,566,206 of record JBBPBR010000003.1, on the reverse strand, counting down.
CGTAGTATTTATGTTTCTCTCTCTCTCTCTCTCTCTCTCCTAATGGTTCATTCAGATTTACATTGCCGTAATATTAGTAGATAATGGTTTTGAATATGTTTCATATATCTACTTTAATTGTTTGTTTTGATTCATAGGACGAACCTGCTGTTGTTAAATCTTACTATGGTAAAAGGATAGTTGGATGCCCAGGTGGTGAAGGCGGTGAGTTCCAGAGTATTCTTTGTTTCTCTTAATGTATTCTTGGCTTCTTGCATACAAACTTCTTCTGGAGGTGATGAAAAACGCTAGAATTTTGGTTATGGTGTTGAGGAGGTGAACAACTTGTTTTGATTGCAGAGGATGAGCATGATGTTGTCTGGTTTTGGCTGGAGAAAGATAAACCTCACGAATGTCCCGTGTGTGCACAGTATTTTGTGGTAAGTTGATAATGGGATTTAGTAAGTCTACTGTTATTCCAGTACTTATTGGTAAGTTTAGTTTATATTTTAGAATCATTTAGTATATCTTGTTCTGTTACTAAGGTGTGGAGTTGAAAGCCAAGATATGCATGTAGGTAACTGAAAATTTCATACTTTGTGCTTGGATGTGCACACACTAATTGTCAAGGACTTTTGCTTGGTATTGGTCTCACAGAATACAGCTTCTATATGATGTTTTTTCTTCCTTTGGCCTTAAATGTTTCCAAATCTTGATCTTGATGCCCTGATTATTATTATGATTATATGGTGGTGTTGCATGTTTTCTGTAGGATAATTTCTAATTTTACAAGACATGTTTAATTAATTAATGTGGAAGTTAGAGCCTTTCAAAACATTGTTTTACCTCAGTCACCATTCAGAGCACAGATATTGGTTTTAGTTATCTTGAATCTGTGTTTCAACCTCATGAAAACAATGAAAAGTCAAAAAGCAAAGATTATCTTGGACCAAATGATTATATTTTATTTCCAAACTGCTCAACAAGTTCCCAAATCATCAATTAACATCCGATAGAGTGGTTCAAAACTACCAGAAGTTGAGTTCAATTGTTTTTGCTATTGTCATCAATGCTTCAATGCATCTGGGAACTGATGGCTGGTTTGGAAACACCATATAGTGTATGCCTGCATTTAAATTTTGTTGCAAGTTTTTATTGAAATGGCTGCAAAGGAATTGATAGAGAATCTCAACAGTGAGAGTGCATAGGTTTGTTTAAACTTTTGTATGTGTCCAGCTTTTTCATGAATGAATTATGACAGTCAGTACAAACTTTAATTAAATTCTGGTAAACTATTTTGAACATTATTTGATATTAATCAACTGGCTATTTACAAAATGATACTAACTATAAACTCTCCTTATTTTTGGAACAGCTCGAAGTGGTAGGACCTGGTGGATCACCTTACGGACATGATGATGATCATCATCACTAATTGCATCCTTCAACTTTTCTTGTAGAATAAACTCTGGAAAGATGGAGACATTGTTTCGCATACACTGGCCTTTCTAAATCCTGAGGCCTATGTTTGGTTTTGATGTTACTTCCTGTGGTGTTGCAACTTTTGACATGGAAAGTTTTTGTGATTATTTTGAAACAGGATGCTCATTTGCCTGAACCATCAATTCTGTCAAATTATGTTCGTGTGTCATAACTTAAACAACTTAAAGCCGTTTAAATTTAAAAAAACCTATATCGAGTTAGAGCACCTAAATTATGGTTGTGTTTTTAAAAATTGCGTTGGAGTGAAGTGAAAAAAGTTATTAAAAATATTTGGAAACTTATTTAATAGGAGAAGTGAAATGGCAAGAAGGATTTCTCATCATTAGCTCCAATAGTTTGGTCTAATGGTAGAAAGATAATTATTGAATCCGACAGGTTGCGAGTTTGATTGCAACTAGTGTTATTGGAAAAAGAAAAATGTAATTTTTTTTTTTTGAAAGGGTTCAGTAAGTCTTAAGGTTTTTCTTACCTTAAATTGGGGTATCATCCTTTAATTGGAATTTTTCTTTATAAAAAAACAACTTTTGCCCTTCAAAGTCACCATTTTATGTAGTTTAGTGTGTTTTTTTCTAAATAACATTCTCGTTTTTTTTATTTGATTTCATTATGAATCACTTTCCCTCCTTGCATTATGTTAAAAAGACCTTAACAGTTGACTTGCTAAAAAAATTATAGACACCTTAGCATAGATGAAAGGCAAATTTAAATCATAAATAAAAGCATATTTTATTTTATCATGTGGAAATGTGTAGGTTGTGAAAATTTAACTAAGATTTTCGACTCAAGTCAACAAAGATTTTCATCTTAACCTTATGGTTGTTCATTTTGAGGCCAAGCACAACCTCCTGACTAAAGCATAATATTTTTGGAAAGTTGTCTCTCTTGACTTTGTTTTACTGGTAATTTTTCACATAAAACAAGATCTAATAGTTGGATTTCTATACTATTGCCAGTGGTATATTACCATGTGATGTATTGAAGCTTATTGGACAAGGAAAAAATTGTCAATACTGTACCATAAAATGGTGTTAATAAAAATCAGCCAATGCTAAATTTGTCCTTGAAATTTGTATGAAAATAAATATCCACTTATTTTTTACTTTATCATTATTCTAAAAAGGCTCGTTCTTCATGAATTTAGTACTAAGTGAATGCCTTCAAAGATCCATCTGATAGCAAATCTTGACATATTTTGCAATTTAAAAGATCATTTTGAAATTGATAATAGGAGGAATACAATGCTACAATTTCAGTAACCAACTTTGAGTATTTACTATTGAGTAATTATTTTGCAGCCTGACAACCAAGTTTCCATAATTTTAGTGCACTTTACAGTTTAATAACTTGCCAAAAGATATCAACACCTTTGAGTCTTGAAATTGAACAAAACATGGTGCAAAAAGTTGCATGGTTCAAACAGATCAAGCTTTGGATTCACTCCATTCTTGTAATGTTGGGGTTGAAACTCCAATATTTTTCATGTCAAACACATTGGCTGAAACAACCCAAATGTTGGTCATCATTAAAATCTCATGATAAACTTTGATCATAAAATTATTCTTAAAAAGAAACAAAATTACCTGCTTTGATCTCGAGTATCGGAACATAGCCACAAAGAAATGGATTTAAAGAATTGCAGTGCAACCATGTAAATTCAGGAAGAAGGAGAAAACTATGATACACTTGTTGTATTGTCCAAAACTCCACAAACATGTTAACACTTGTATGATAATATTACACTCCTCTCATACAAAATAATGAACTGATTTGTAAAACAAAGGGCTATATATGATTTTTTGGTACTAACAAAGGGCTATATATGATTTTTTGGTACTAACAAAGGGCTATATATGATTTTTTGGTACTAACAAAGGTCAGTCCGGTTGATAAGGATTTAACTAATTACCTTGCAAATGTGGTTTCGATTCGTATCGATAACATGAGGATTTAATTCCTGGGTAATATGTAAGTATCTCTAAATTATGCATCTACAAAGTCAACTATCTTAGAATTTGGATTGAAGCAAACTAAAACCTACAAAAACCACCGTATAAGGTGCAAAATACCTCCTACACTATTCAAGCCATTTCACACTATAATGTAGGACTCTTAACACGCTTCCTCACACCTAGAGAATAGAACTATACATCTGGAGCATGACCCAAGTGGCTCAACAAATTTATAATTGACTAATATCATATGAGAATGTAAGTTATACCTAATTTAGCCTTACAAAGCTGACTTATAAGAGTAGAGACGACCTCCCACTTCCCCACTTATAATCATTGTTCATGTCATATCACTATCCCGTTTGAGACTATAATATCAACACTTTTTAATCTCTAAATTTCTAATAATAGTACAACTTATACAATGGCCAAATTCTAGCGATATGCCAACAGTGAGTCTTTTTTAGATGATCATCCAAATAAAGTTCTGGCAAATTGCAAGACTTTCAAGAAATTGATAATACATACCAAGATGAATATCAGGTGTGGCTGCTGCTGTGGCATCAACAAGAACAGTTACAGGTTGATAGTCCAATGCTACAGCATCAAAGACAGTTTGCCGGATACAGTTTGGAGTTTGAACACCTACAAATAAAGCTACATTAAGTATACATTTGGTTCTGCGGCGATAAAAATTGATTCAAGCTAAAAGTGGTCAGATGAATGTAAAGCAATTTATATTTAGATAAATTCGTGTAAAAGTGAGTTAGAACGGAAAAATTTGAGGCAAAAAATCAATTGTAGAGGCAAAAGTTCCAAATTCTATTTCAGTTAGAATCATTGCTTGAGGCACAATCAATTCTACTCAAGGACATACAAACATGCCCTTTACACCTATAAAATTAAATTTTCCTCATCCAAAAGTGAAATCAAACATTTGTAAGTGTGTGTAGTTTTTCGATTACTAAAATTGATTTTAGTTAAAAGTGAGTTGAATTTAAAGTGATTTATGTTTAGATATATTCGGGTAAAACAATAAATTTCAATTTAAAAATCACATTTGAAGTCAAAAGCTATAAATCCAAGTTTCAAGTTAGAATCAACAGGCAAAATCAATTATATTCAATAGCACTCAAACATCCCAAAATCAATTATGCCTCATCCAAAAGTGAAATTGGATATACATTAAGTGAATACATAAACAAAAAATCGGAAGCTCTCATTATGCATTTGAAATGTTTACTCACCAGTGACCACCAGACTATTGATTCCTGCTCCTTGAAGGAATGAATGAAGGTGTGTAGAAAAGAATGCACTAAATCTTGTCTTCACAAGTTTATAATCCCCTTCTCTAATGACCAACCCTTCAACTAACTCTGCACCTTCATTTCCTTTAGAGGTTGGACCAACTTTCGCTGACATATATAGATGTCGACGAAATAGTTCAACATCTCTTCCTAAAGGATCGTGTTCTCGTACTACCTGAAACACTTTGAGAGAGAGATAATTCAAAGATTTCATAACTATTTTCTTGAATATCTACCAATCAAGAAGTCGAGCGACTACAAGAATACAAGTAGTTTTTTCATTCCTTCATTTCGAAGGCTAAAATTGGGGAAAATGTTGGGTATGGATCATGGCTTACTGATAAGTGTGCAGGTCGCTGGAGAGTAATCTTGTAAACTGAACTTTAGTATTTTAACAAAGATTGTAATCTATAACCTTAAACTTGAAATAATAGAGAAGTACACAATTACTCTACCGTCAGAGACATAAGCACAGTTGGTCAAAACTCTATGATCAAATATCTGTTTTCTTCTGAACCAAGGTTGTTGTTCTCACAAAAACATTGAGGATTAAAGCGGTGGTATACCCTAAAACAAATAAAGGAAGGGATTGAAGAATTATTACCCAAACTATGAGAATCCCACGCTGTCTAGCAACTTCCACAGCCTTAATCACGTTTGGGACAATCTCTTTCCCTCCTTTTACTCGAATAGGACTCTCATCTTCTATAAAATCTTTCTGCAAACAAAACCCAGATACACAATCCTTAAATTCTCCAACAACATCTTATAGAAATAACAGAATCATAAAGTTAAATTTATATTAAAAATAAATTTGAGAGTTTCATATTGATATAAGATAAAAGAAATATTCTCTATATATAGAAAAATTAACTAACTAATAAACTCAAAGCTAACTAACTCTAACAACCTAACTGAATCATTGTTCAATTTTAACAAACTAATTAAATCACTATTCTTAACAACCTGCATGTCGATTACAAGAAGAGCTGTGTGATTCCAGTTCTCTGCCATTCTCAAAGGGAAAGAATCAAATTCACCAAGATTGGATTTTGAGCACTGACAAATTGGTCAACTGGGTCGTTGATTATGTAGAATTCTAGCTGATTGTATAATTAATTTAATATGTAAAACTATTTTGAAGTGTCCAAATTATATGAATATTATGGTATATAAGTTTTACAATTAAATTATATGTAATATTTATTAATAACATTTTTCGGCCCTCATAAACTCAGTTTTTAATTCGTCCTTGTGTCAAGTCTGAATTTAAAGGAATATATGTGAATTATAATTATATATAGGTTAGATAGTTAATTGATTGTTTGAAGTTAATGAGTTTCACTTAATGACAAATTATTTGAAAGTAATTTAATAATATCTTTCATATTACCATAAAAATGGTCAATAAATTTTGAACTGAGATTGAGTTGATTTTGAGGATGGGAAATCATTATAAATACATTTTAGGAAATATAAAGTCTACACTATACACACGGTTTTAAAAATGTAATTCATAAAGTTTTATGTTCGAGTTTAGTTAATTAGGAAACACATATTAACTAACTACCTGAGGTGTTCACGTCAAAACCGATCCAAAACAAACTGCAAATCGATTAAAAAAAATTGAAAACCACACAAAACTGAATATTTTTTTATGTTTTTGAATCTATTTTTGTTAAAACCGCACAGAATGAAGTTCAGATTCATTTTCCAAAATCCAACCAAACCAGAATCATAAATTCTAATATTTAATTATATTTTTATTAGTATGTTTTGGTTGGTTTTTAAGTTTTTTTCTTCCTAATAATGCTAATTAGTTTAATTTTTCCTATTTTGTTGCTATTTCATTTATTTCAAGAATAATTTATCAAACCTATTATGTTATCGTATTTTTATAATATTATTTTTTTTTTTTTTACAAATTCAACCACTTGAAATTGGATAGGATTGGTTTGGATTTGTTTTAAACTTATCATCTAAATCAAATAAGGTGCAATTTTATATTTGGATCAGATGAATTTTTGTTTCAAAATTGTTCAAACAGCACCGCGAACAACCCTATCAACTACGAAATGATCATCAATATCTAAATATATCATTGGCTCTTAAAGTGATGTGTCAGAGGAGAACGGTATTCAAAATTATCAAATCTCTTCTAATTTAGAAGTTAGTTTAAAGACTATAGTACCAAATATTCATGCTAGGGAAGAGTCTTTTACATAGATGATTTTAAAAAAATATACAGAAAAAAACCAATAATAATATATAATTTATGACCAAAAACCAGAAAATTCCTGCAATATTTGAAGAGTATTTTGACAATTTTTTTCTCTGGAGAAGTTATTTGACAATTTTATAGTTGTAAGTTGGTATTAACTAAGTGTACAACTTCAAAGATGATACATTTATGTTTTAATTTATTTAAATTGGTGACAGAATTTTGTTATTTGTTTTCTAATTTAAATTGGTGGCAGAACTTTGTTATTTGTTTTTTATTGAGTAGTCCATTTTATTGTTAATTGTTTAGATAATTC
>JBBPBR010000003.1:23539516-23557415 GCA_037974775.1 Cicer pinnatifidum | reverse complement strand
TATGAGTTGAATTGTGGTTGCGGATCGTTGTTTAATATGTGAAGATCATATACTATATGTTCTTTTTTTTTTAATTATTAAAATTGTATTTTTTTTATGAGGTTTAATTTGTAAGATTATAACATTGTCTCAAAATCGTTAAGATCGACCAAATACACAAATTTTTATAGACAAAATTATAATTCAAATGTCTATTATAAAAAAAATGATTAAATAATTTATAAAAAAATTACAAAAAACAAGTACTATAATTATAAAATAAAATAAACTAAAATTTAATATGCTACATCTTTCCAATATTATTTTATAAATTTACATCTTCAAATTCTTATATTAAATACAATATTATGCTTTTTATTTATATATTAAAATTTTTAAATTCGGACCACCCTAATATTTTCTTATTCAAGATACATAGGATAACTAAAGCTAAGTCATAAGGGATGGCAATGGGTAGGGTTTGGGTAGGGTACTATAGTACCCATACCCATACCCGGAGTTTAAAAAAATACTCATATCCGTGTCCGTACCCTCTTGGGTATCAACTTTAATACTCGTATCCTTATCCTCTGGGTACCTAAGTGCCCGTATCCATACCCATTACTCACACTTTAACTAAAATACATCTAAAATAGATCGATAAATAAATATTATTTTGTGATTAAATTTAAAAATTATCTAAATATCATAAATTCAATCATAAAGTATTATAAACCAAAATATTTTATAACTCAAAACATTTCAAATGAACACTCGTTACAATACACATTTTATATCCATAATAATATTTTATGAACTTGCAAGTCTTACGACAATATTATTTGAGATCAATAAAAATAATTGATAAGAAATTGCAAGTATAATTATAAGTGCGGGTGCGGGGTAATGTTGCGGGTAATTACCCGTACCCGTGTCCATACCCATTATGCGGATTTTTACCCTACCCATTGTGGGTTTTTTCTGTGGGTACCCACTGGGTTTGGGTCTAATTGTCATCCCTACTTAATACAACGTGTGACCATACCTATCCAAAAAATGAGCACTCAAAAATAAATTATGGACACTTTCATCGGCCCCAAATCTAGCCACACACAACGTAAAATCGTCGTGGAAAATACCATGTCTTAAGCGATTATCTCGAGTTGATCATTTGTTATAAAAAGTCTTCACCCAAAAATAGGGTATTTTTTCTTCCAATAAGCTTTACTTGAAAATCTTCTTTATCAAGATACTCCCTTCTCAAAATAATACACTAATTTTTTTTTTATTTTTTTTTGTGTTACAAGTTGCATTTGCAAACGGTAACTTCCTAAAGAAATTTTTTTTTTCTTTCAAATTTCAATTTTTATTTTAAATTAATAAAATATTATTCAATCTTCTTTTTATTTAAATTTTTAAAAAACATTCTCTTAAGAAGTTGTCTTTGCAAACTCGGTTTTTTTAATAAAATTGATATTTGCAAAGGCAATTTATAATTAAAAAATAAAATAAAATATTTTGATATATAATTTAAAAAATGGAGTAATTTGATAAATAAAAAATCAGATAAAGGATATTGAAAAAAAAAATTCAAAAATAGATGTCTTTAAAAGAACAAACTTGTTAATAATTGTCGAAATAGAAAAAATATTGTATTTGCCATCTACCACTAGAACCTTGTAAGCCTCTATAACAACATAATCAACACCTCGATTATGGTTTCAAGACCAAGTATCCGCAACAATTATCTTGCAAAACAATGCTACCCCCACCAAATCACAACACTGCCCAATAGATATTCCTCCATCCAAATAACTCATCTCTCCTAAGACCAACCTTCCCCACCCATCCCTATACCATATATCAGTTATATCATATTTTACATAATAATAAAAATCACGATGAAAGTTGTATTTTTTGGATTCCAATTATTGAGATGAGAGAAAATAAGAATAAGTGTAAACTACGGTTGTTGTCGTATAGAGTTTAGAGCGTTAGATTAACTCTTCAGGAAAATAACAATTAAATAGATAAACGACTTAAGAAGAAAAATTCATATTGAACTTATAGAACTTAAGAAGAAAAATTCATATTGAACTTATAAATTTGAATATGATAATTAATTTTATCGGTTTAGTTTGAAAATTTTGATGAATTTTTTGAACTTTACATAAAGAATCAATTTGTTATTTAAAATTAAATAAAAGACTAAATCGAAAAAAATAAATAAAGGACTAAAGTGTTAATTAAAATTAAATTAATCGATCATGAAAACAATTATCTCTTTTTAATATTTAATTACTATTAATTTATAATTAATTAGTTAATCTAACATAAACATCTCTAACATACAACTAAACATCCAACTATTTGTGTTTGCTAAAAATAATACCATTAACCTATAAATCCAACGTGTCCCTCCTCACTCCACCCACCTTAGATAATCTACTAGAGAACTAGTCGAGTTGAGCATTACCCAAACCTTGTTCACCAACGAGAAAACAATACTAATAAACCAAAATATTTATCTTGTGATTTAATGAGATTAATTGAAATACAATTTGACATAAATGCAATAGTTCAATGTAAATGTTTAGTTTATTGATATAGATAGGTAAAAGTTGTTGTGTTGATTAAAATATGGGAATACAATAAATATTTAACGTATGGTTTGAGTTTGAAATACTGATGTATTTCGTTTTTTTTATACAATCAAATGATACATTTTTATCAAAACAAAAAATACTTTGTTAAAAAAAAAACCAAAATAAAAAATATCAAATGATTTATACAGAACCAACTCAAAAATAAGACTACTACAGCAATTGCTTTAGTTCTCTAAAAAAGTTAATGAACTTTTATTTGTATTAAAGAATAAAACTAATATTCAAGTATTTAATTGTATATTATTTATTTTTTGTGTTTATTTAAGCTTCACTACGCCAAAAACAGCATTTTACAGCGCTTTTTTTAAGCCTTCTACAGCGCTTTTTCAAAAAAAAAAAAGCGCTGTAGATTCGAGCGTTGTAAAAGCTACAACAGCGCTTTCAAAAAAGCGCTCTTAAAGGCACCCTTTATAACGCGCGCTTATTATGCACCTTTTACAGCGCTTGTTACAACAAGCGCTGTAAAAGGCATACCCATATTTCATATATTTGGGGTACCTTTTACAGCGCTTTTGTGTAACAAGCGCTGTAAAAGGCATACCCATAATACATATTTGGGGTACCTTTTACAGCGCTTTTTTGTAACAAGCGCTGTAAAAGGCATACCCATAATTCATATTTGGTATGCCTTTTACAGCGCTTTTTATAAAAAGCGTTGTTAAAGGTGTTATTTTTTTTTATTTTTTTTTTAACCCTGTATATATTTTAAAAGCGTTTTTTAGCTTTTTATGGCACTTTTTTTATAAAGCGCTGTCTTTTATCTTTTTATCCAAAATTAGTTTGAACCAGTTCACACAACACAACACATCCAGAATCAGTAATTTTAGAACATATTCATGTGCATGTTAAAACAGAAACAGAATCAGTAACACAACCAGAACCAGAACCAGAACAAGAGCCCATAATCAGTTTAAAACATAATCAGTTCACACAATATGATACATATATATTATCCTGTAACACAGTAATTTACAACATATTTGGTATGAATATACATTGAATCTAATTTACAACATATTCATATGCAAGTTTATATACTGTCCTATGATCATATACATATAATAACTATGCACCATATAATATTCAGTCCCTTGCACAGCAGCATGCTATTTCCCAGAAAATCAAATAATTTTCATTTCAAGCACATATTCACACCATTCCTCCTTTAATTCCATCAGATCTTGCTCAGAATATGAAGGACTGGAATTTTCAAAGTACTGCAATATAAAAATTGAACATATTATATTAAGTTAGTATCAAATATATAGATAATTTATATATGAAAATCATATAATCAAAATACCGTACCGTTTCTGGGATAATAGTTTTATTCTTGTCAACAATCTCCTTCATGAATCTCAATACGTAGTACCCACAGTCGATGTTGTTTGTTTGACGAGGGCACTTTATTGGGATCCATGTAATATTATTAGACTTTTGCTTCGACACTACCGCACCTCTTTGAGCTCGAAAAACTTTTAATGCACTATCAAATGAATAAATGTGATTATTTTAGCATGAACAAACACTTATTTATATATATATATGTGTAACAAAAATAAATGAATATTACTTACGTGTCGAACAAAGTCTTGATTTCAGAGTGATTGTTGTAATCGCCATGCAAGGGATCCAAATAGTATACAACTTCAGAGACGGCATTGATTGCAAATAGCACCCAATGTGCCCTACAACAACAAAAAATTGGTTACACAATTTGGTCTATACACAACTAATAAATTAAATTCTCATCAATTAAAAAAGATAAAATTACGTACCCTGAATTATATGGTGCTAAGAACAATTTATCCTTTGAAATATTTCCTAAAAACATATTTACAATGTATTTCTTTACATTGTCTTCATCCAGTTTCCACATGGACGTTTTATGCGGAGAGAAGAATGAGTATTTATTCGATAATTTCCTAGGGCACACGACCTTCTCATGCAAAAACCTTCAATGAAAATTTTAAACTAGATTAATTACCAATAAATGCAATTAAAAGTATTTTTTACCTTATATACAAGCTCATTACAGTTGCACTGAGCTCCTTATGTTCGAGAAGTTCGTATACGTGCTCCTTGTCGAATAATTCCTCATACTCCTCTCCGAATATTTCTTTATTCATATGTATCATGCGCGAATCGTCGCTGCTGCATAGGTTCTTTTTTACTTGAATGTCAAGACACGCCCCGTATTTACCAAGGCGTGGCTGACTTATTTTAGGAGCAGCAGCAGCAGCGACTGATTTGCCACGATCCAATTTTTTTATTGCTGCAAATTTGGCAGCTTTATTGGCAGCTCTATTAACCTCCAATTTTTGAGGTTTGCTGCTTTTTTTTGGATGTGCGGGTGGTTTATTTATTTGGACCTACAAAAATGAGGTTAAATGTTAGTTTATTGAATCTGAAAAAATTGACAAAGCTTATGCAATAAATGTGACAAACCTTATCGGGAGACGTAACTGATTTGTTTCTGGGAGGGCTTTTAATGAGGGCAACAAGGTTAGTGGGCCATGCCACGTAACTACCAATAGCTTCGCCCAATGTCTGCATATCTCTGTCGTTGTCCGGTATCGGCAACGGTGCAGTTGGTTCGAAAGCAACAGTAGGCGATACCTTGACATGACCCTTTGGGATCAGAGTATTGTGCAATACTTCTCCCAAAGTATTGTACAATTTTGCTTTTCCCACCTTCCGATGAGTGGGCGAGGACAAGTATAGAAAACATGAAGTGACACCCTAAATCAATAGTTAAAACATAAGTACAGTTAATATATAATATTGTTTAATGCATAAGTAATTACATAAGCAAGTAAGTAATTAATTACCTCGGGAATAATTTTCAAACCGACGTTGCAACTCCCGCTTTCACTCTCCATTTGTATTTCACCTTGGAGCTGAACCGGAAGTTGCTTGTCTTTGTTTGTATTCGCCAATTGTGCCACTTGCTCAGATAGGATTCTGAGCTTCTCTAATACTTCCTCGTTGGAAGGTTTTTGGCGCTTCTCTTGAGGAAAAAAGCTTCTGGGAGTTACGCCAAATCCCTTCCCCCTAACTCGACCGGAATATTCAGGAACATTAAAAACTTTGCCCAAAATATCCCTGCAACTAGCCTTGTTGCCCTCTTCATTTTCAGAACTTTGAGAGACGGTCTCCTAAAATACATGTAACATTAAAATAGTTAAGTTCATTATCATTTTTAAAATACAATATTAAAAAGTATTCAAGTGATAAATACAATATTGAAAAATATTAAAGTCATAATATACTTACACAAAGTTCTATTACTTTTTGAACATTTTGGTTATCAACCACTCCATCTTTATTTACCCGAGCTTCCTTCCACAAGATGTGACGACCCAACGGTTGATTGGATTGGGTCTCTTGTCGCTATTCGATAAAACAAAATATTAGTTAGAAACTATAGTTTATAATACAAATTCCTTCATTATATAAAAGTGATGTTTAATTACTTACAAGCTCTTGATCAAGGCGTGCATATCCCATACGTGATTTTCTGTATGGGTGCGTCGGGTTTCTGGCCCTTTCGCGATTTGCCTTACTAATGTTCTATATAAAAAAATAGCAATTATGTAAAAATTTAAAATACGATGCGAATATAAATAATAAAACACACAAATGCTAATAAATTAATCACTTACGACAAACGCGGGGTCAGTACGTTTGGAAACAAACGCTTTCCATTCATTATTTGATATATAATGTCGATATATCTTTGGAGGTTCAGCTATTGTGTTTCCTTCTTTATCTTTAAGATAGAAGTTTGAGAGATGTGATCTAAATCCACGATGGATTTTGCCAGCAACTCTCAATACATAATTCTTTCGTCCCTCATCAAGGACAAAAGATGTCTGCAATGAAAAAAATTATAAGTAAAGTATTTCAATGAAAATATTTATAAATGACAAAAGATTGGATCAAAAAATTTACTTGAATATCATTCCAGATGATATCTTTGGCATCCTTCAATGCCTTATCTCTCCAGTCGTCAATTGTTATTGGAATATTTTGACGAACAACAGCCCCAATGTAGCTCACAAACATTGCGCTGTGGGGGTCAACTGGCTGACCACTTTCATTCCATCCAACCTAATAAACTCGTATAGTAAGTACATGCTATTAAAAAAAGCTAAAAAAATACACAGCAAACAGAGTATAGTATACCTCAAATTTAATGCCATTACTCCTTGCTTTAATGACTTTTTGCATGATAGTTGCACCACGTTTGACTTCATTTTCATAAGTCCTACTGGTGCCAACTTCTTCATTTTGACATTCTAAATCTCTGTTTGTATCCATTTAACTACAACAAGTTCAACATGCAGTTTAGTATAACATCAACAAGCTCAACATGCATCATGCATTATTTTAAACAAGCTCAACATGTATCAGTATATATATTTTAAACAAGCTCAACATGCATTTTAATGATTACAAAAAATAAATAACATCAATACCTGAATAATGGTTCGAAGAAGGATGAAATGCAAAGAAAAGAGCGAACAGAGAAATTTCACAGCAATAAAGTTCACAGAAAAACGGTTTTGAAGAAATACGTAATGAGGGTTACGTATTTCAATGAGAATATAAGGTTCGAAATGATCTTGGATGTAAATAAGGTTCGAAATGAAGGAGATGATCGTGGAAATACAGTTCGTAATGAACGAGATTATAGGGTTTGCAAAAGAAGAGAAGAACGATGAAGGTTGAGATGATAGTGTAGTTTACGTAATGAAGAGGAAACTGAAGAGGTTACTGTTATATATATAACCCTTTTACAGCGCTTTTTTATAACCCTTTTACAGCGCTTTTCCAAAGAGCGCTATAAAAGGCTAAGCCTTTTACAGCGCTTGTTATAAAAGCGCTGTAAAAGGCGTATTTATTTAAATTTTTAAAAGACTCTTTTACAGCGCTTTTCCAAACAAGCGCTGTAAAAGACCTCATTGTTTTAGTATGTTATATAATGTTTTTTTAAAAGCCTTTTACAGCGCTTGTTCAAAGAAGCGTTGTAAAAGGCCTTATTTAAATTTTTAAAAGACTCTTTTACAGCGCTTATCCCAACAAGCGCTGTAAAAGGCCTTATTATGTTATTTTTGTGTTTTGTTATGTTATTTTTTAAACAAGCTCTGCAAAACCCACATAGTCCCACCAAAATATCTTCCTCTTCACCAAACTCCACCTCAAAGTCCTTTTATGCATCTTCTTCGCAAACATCAAAGCTTACTCTTTCAATCTCCACCTCAACACCCTTTTTATCTCTTTACATTCCCTTTCATTCTTAAATCGTAACTTGATCTTCAGGTTCATTGCCATGTTGCGAAAAATGGGTTTGTTAACAATGTGTCTGATGTTTTTGTTAACAATGGGTCTGATGTTTTTGTTAACAATGTGTTTTTGGGGATTCCCATGATGCGTAAAAGGTGTTTGAAGAAAATCCTGTTAGAGAAAGTCATGTTAGTTATCTGATGAATATTATTTTTAAAGTCTTTTACAGCGCTTGTTCACAGAAGCGCTGTAAAAGGTATCTTTATTTGATTTTCAAAAGGGCCTTTTACAGCGCTTGGTAATAAGAGCGCTGTAAAATGTCTCATTGTTTAATTTTTAAAAGGGCATTTTACAGCGCTTTTTTTAAAAAGCGCTGTAAAAGACATGCACTTTTTTTACATGCATAGTTCTTAAGAATTGAAATTGTCCAAATTTACATAAACATGCAATAATCACTGGTTATGCTTGCCTTCTTAGACAACAATAAAACAAGAATAGAACCAGAATAATTCAGATTATATAATACCACAATAATTCAATAAAACCAGAATAGAACAATAATTCAGATTACAATAATTCAGATTACAACAATAAAACCAGAATAGAACAATAATTCAGATTACAACAATAATTCAGATTACATGCATGGCTTATATAAAACAATTAAACATGTACATTAAGATGCCCTTCTTCTTTTCCTGGTGGGATTCACATTTGTTTGTCCATTTACAATACGAAACGATGGATTAATCCAAATTCCCTCATCATGATCATCTCTAAGATATAAACCATCATCAGTTGAATCAATTTCATGTGGTTGTTGTGATGTTGCAAATAAAAGATCATTACCAACATCTTCATCATTGTTGTTATCATCACTTATTTTATTGGTCGATAGGACAACAAACTATTTATCATCAGAAGGATCGGTGACATAAAACACTTGTTGAGCTTGCGACGCTAAAATAAAAGGCTCGTCTTTGTATCCCACCCTATTAAAATCAACAAGCAAGAATTCTGACTCATCAATCCGAACGCCATTATTATTATCGACCCACTTGCAACCAAATATGGGAACACGAAACATTGTGTAGTATAACTCCCATATGCGCTCGATAACCCTAAAATATGATAGATTTGCATATATTGGGTTTTTGTCTTTTGCACTTGAGACATGCATCGCTTCAGCTACGAGAGTGACTCCACTATTTTGCATAGTGGTCTGATCATCTTGTTCTTTGGTATAAAATGTGTAGCCGTTAATAACATAACCAGTGTAAGAAAAGACATGTAAGCTCGGACCATTTGCTAGCCACCTCAATCTCTATGAAATTGATCTGGGGTCTATGTCAAATTTTGACTTTATGTGATTTTTTAACCATGTTATAAAACTTCGATTGTGCTCTCGAGTTATCCAATTTTGATTCCTATTCATGTTCAAACGAGATAACTGATCCATGTGTATTGTAACATACAGTTGAACCTCATCATCATTGTGCAGAACATACAATTGTGCCTGCTCCAATTCTGTCCTTGATATAGTCAGTAGTCTCCTTCCAATTATCCCTTCTCCTGATAGTCTTCTCGAATGACGAGACATGGGAAGCCCTATGGATTCAACATTGGACAGATATTCAGTACAAAATTCAGCAGCCTCTTCAACAATGTATCGTTCAGCAATACAACCTTATGGTCGACTTCTACTTTTTACGTACCCTTTTAATATTTTCATATATCGTTCTATCGGATACATCCATCTCATATAAGCTGGCCCACAAAGTTGTGTCTCCTTAACCAGATGAACAGTAAGGTGAACCATTATATCAAAAAACGATGGTGGGAAATACATTTCAAGCTCACACAAAGTAACAACAATTTCCCTCTGCAATGTCGGTAATTTCTGAGGGTCGATCACTTTACTACAAATTTCCCTGAAGAATAAACATAGTCTAGTTAATGCTAGTCAAACTTTTTCAGGTAAAATGGAACGTATACCTATTGGTAGCAAATGCTCCATTAGAATATGACAATCATGGGTCTTCAAACCTTTTAACTTGAGGTCTTTCATACAAACCAAATTTCTAATGTTCGAAGAGTATCCTTCTGGAACTTTAACTTCGTGTAGAAATTTACATAAAACAATTTTTTCCTTTCTAGATAGAGTATGAGCGGATGGAGGTAGATATGTGCGATTTCCTTTCTTTACTGGAGCCAATTCATTTCTTATTCCCATATCGACCAAGTCCAATCTTGCGTTGATGTCGTCTTTAGATTTTCTTGGAACATTGAGTAACGTACCAATAACACTATCAAATACATTTTTTTCAATATGCATCACATCGAGGAAATGTCTTATATACAATGACTTCCAATATGGTAATTCAAAGAAAATTGACTTTTTCTTCCACCCAGTTTTGACCAGCTCTCCCGCAAAAGGTTTGCCAAATTTATTGGTCAAACCTTGTACTTTTTCAAGTATTTGATATCCAATCGGTGGTAAATGAGCTTTACCTTCCTCTGATTTTCCATTAAATGCATTTCTCCACCAACGATACTGATGACTATAAGGTAAAAATCTACGATGTCCAAGAAACACATTCTTCTTACAATGTTTCAACCGCATCCAATTTGTACTCTCTTCACATACAGGACATGCACACTGACCTTTAATGCTATATCCTGATAAATTACCATATGCTGGAAAATCATTAATTGTGCCGAACAACATAGCCCTCAAATTGAAATATTCTTTCTTATACCCATCATAAACTTCCACACCTGTCTCCCACATACGTTTTAAATCTTCTATTAGAGGAGTCAAGTATACGTCGATATCATTCCCCGGTTGTTTGGGTCCAGAAATTAACAGAGACAACATCATAAACTTACGCTTCATACATAACCATGGAGGTAGGTTATATATTACCAAAATCACAGGCCACGTGTTGTGTGAGATGCTTTGAAGACCATATGGATTCATTCCATCAGTAGAAAGTGCAAGTCTTAGATTTCTTGACTCTATCCCGAATTCAGGATACTCGTGATCAATTTTTGCCCATTGTGGGGAATCTGCAGGGTGTCGAAACATTCCATCTCTAATTCTTTCATCTGCATGCCATGTCAACTGTTTTGAATCTTCTTCACTGCGATACATGCGCCTAAATCTTGGTATTATAGGAAAATACCACACGACTTTTGCTGGAGTAGATTCTTTCTTCTTATATCGAGAGACATTGCATTTCGGACACGCCTTAAGTAGTTCATATTCATTTCGAAATAAAATGCAATCGTTAGGACATGCATGAATCCTTTCGTAACTCATGCCAATAGAACACAAAATCCGTTTAGCCTCGTAGGTTCGACTGGGAAGTTCATTATCATCTGGCAACATATCTTTTATGAGTGTTAATAATTCTGTAAAGCTTTTATCAGACCATCCATTACTCGCTTTTAGGTTGATCAACTTTAATATCGCCGACAGTCTTGTGAATTTAGTACAACCATTATATAATTCTTTCTCTGCATCACTCAACAAACTTTCAAACATTTTAGGACAATCTCGAAGATCTTCTTCAACTGCTTTTGCGATCTCATCAACTCGGTCCGGCTCATATGTATCTGTATCGAAGTCAGTTGAAGCATATGTCGAACTATTCTCAAAATTAATGTTTCCTTTTTTTTTCTCACCATGTCTTATCCAACATGTGTAGCTTTGATCAATTCCATTACATACTAGATGTCCTTCTAATTCATTGTAAGACCCTTAATTTTAAATCCTAAATTATACAATTTTAGGGTATTTTGTGTTAAATTGCTTAGCCTTTTAACCCAGTTTTCGGTATTTAGTGAGTTAAAGGCCGAAAATATATTTTTGGAAATTGGATTAAAATTATTCGTCGAAGAATAATTTATTTAGGTTTCGAAGAATTTAATTCTGGGCGGTTTTGTTCAAAATATCTCAGGTTGCTGAAAATTGTATTTGACAATTGAGTTGCGACGAGAGTAGATATTTTTATCAAAATAGTTGGAGATGTGAGTGAAGTGATGGATGTGAGAGTTTTTAGATATTTTTTGGTTTAGGTTTAATTATTGTATATATATATATATATATATATATATATATATATATATATGGTTAAGTTAGAAAGAGGAAACAAAAGAAGAAAAGAAACAGAAACAGAGGAAAACCAAAACGTTTCCTCCTTGCCTCGCGACACTCCTCCTTCTCCCTCTTTTCTTCTTCTTGGTTTTGCTTTCTTTTTCTTTATTTGGCTTCAAGAATAGAAACCCAATGATTAGTGGGTAAGAAGACAAGGATTTCTCAGCTTCACTCTTCCTCGTTGATTCGAAAACGAAGAAAAACGGTATTAGGGATTCAAACACCAACCTCTCCATTTCACCTAGATCTAAGCTTCGTTTCGCGAAGAGATAGAAGGGAAAGTTTCTCACTACCACGCTACGGTGCTAGGGGACCAACTTTGGAAGCGGCGTTGCGAGCGGAGATTTTACCGGATTTGCTCGCGGTACTGTAAATCGACGTTAAAGCTAACGATAAGGTAAGAGCTCCTTCCAAACTTTTAGTTTGCATTTAGGGTCTTATCTGTGGTTGTGTGGAAACGAATTTTGTTAGGGTTGGAGTATTGATTTGGGAAAAAGGGAATCTAAGGCTTTATGGGTAAAACTTTAGAGTTAGGTTTTGGTTATATTGATGAGTGTTTTGTGGAGAATGAATTTAAACTCATTTATGTATGATTTTGAGTAAATGAAACTTGTGTGTTTGAGTGGTGGATTGTGTTGATTTGTGTTCATCGTACTTGGCGTGTTCATACTTGACGTTTGTTGATTGATGTGATTTGGTGTGAATCGTTGATTGATTTGGATATTATATTTGAGTTTGTTTGGTTTGGAATTTGAAAACCATTAGAGTTAAACGAGTATTAAGAATGGGGAATCTCTTAACATCTCGTTTACTTAATGTGTGTTTTGGAAAGTCGTTTAAGTTAAATGAGAATTAAGAATGGGGAATCTCTTAATGTCTTACTTAATTGAAGTTTGTTTTGAAAATCGTTTAAGTTAACTAGGCGTTAAGAATGGGGAATCTCTTAATGTCTCGGTTACTTAATATTGTTTTGAAAACCATTAAGTTAAATGAGTATTAAGAACGGGGAATCTCTTAATGTCTCGTTTATTTAATGTGTGCTTGTGAAAATCGTTTAAGTTAACTGGGCGTTAAGAATGGGGAATCTCTTAATGTCTCGGTTACTTAATGTTTGTTTTTGAAAATCGTTTCAGTTAAATGAGTATTAAGAATGGGGAATCTCTTAATGACTTGTTTACTGAATGTTTTGTTGTGGAAATCGTTTTAAGTCAAAAGTATATTAAGAATGGGGAATCTCTTAATATGTCTGTTTGCTTAATGTTTTGGTGTGAAAATCGGTTAAGTAAATGAGTATTAAAAATGGGGAATCTTTTAATATCTGCATTTACTTAACGATTGTTGTGAATGGAGTTAGTGTATGCTCATGCATTTCATTTGGTAAATTGTGCTGACCCGTGATAGGTGGCACCTCGGTAAACTGTATTGACCCGTGATAGGTGGTACGTTTACGATTTACTTTTTGGTAAGTTGTGTTGACCCGTGATAGGTGGCACCTCGGTAAGTAGTACTTTGGCCTGTGATAGGCGGTACACTTACGACTTACGCTTTTTCTTTTAGTAAATCGTGCTGACCCGTGATAGGTGGCACCTCGGTAAACAGTACTGACCCGTGATAGGTGGTACGTTTATGATTTACGCTTTTTAGTAAATCGTGCTGACCCGTGATAGGTGGCACCTCGGTAATTGGTACTTCGGCCCGCGATAGGCGGTACAATTATGATTTACGGCCCTTCGAGGAGGGTTTTGGTTTGGAATTCCGAGTCCATGCATTTTGGCATATACGCATTGCATTAGGGTGCTTGGCACACAAGTCGTGGTTGATTCAAATTATGATTGTGTTGATTTTGCTAAGTGTTATGTTTTGAAACTATGTGTAAGTGTGTTTTTATTCAAATTATGATTTTGTTGATTTTGCTAAGTGTTATGTTTTGAAACTATGTGTAAGTGTGTTTGATTCAAATTGTGATTGTGTTGATTGTACTAAGAACTATGTTTTGAAATTGTGTGATGGTATGTTAGATTGCAAAACCATTTCGAAACTAATGTTGTTGTGGTGATTGTGTTATAATTGCCAAGTGTGGATGTTTGGGAAGTGTGTGATAGCGTGTTTGACTGCAAAACCATTTCGAAACTTAAGATGTCGTGGTAATTGTGTTATAATCGCTAAGTGATTTGTTTTGGAGTTTTGTGTAAGTGTGATTGATTGCAAAACTGTTTTGAAACTCAAGATGTCGTGGTGATTGCGTTATAATTGCTAAGTTTGATTGTTTGCATTTGTGGGTAAGTGTTGATTGATTTCGAAACGTTTTAAAAAAGCTGAAAAATGCTGAATTTTGCTGTTTTTCTGGTGCTGTCTGATGTGTATTCGAATACAGCAGGCTGTATTCGAATACAGACATGCTGTTTTGCCACTGACTTGCTGTGTAGTCGAATACAGACTGTTGTAGTCGAATACAGACATGCTGTTTTGCCACTGACTTGTTGTGTAGTCGAATACAGACTGTTGTAGTCGAATACAGACATGCTGTTTTGCTGCTGAATGCTGAAATAGCCTTGTATTCGAATACAAAGATGCTGTATTCGAATACAGCAGTGTTGTTTTGTTAAAAACTTCATTTTTCAACCTTGTTTAAGAATTTTTAGCATATGGAAACCCTTTTAAGGTGCATGCTAAGTTGAAAAGGTATTTTGTGCATTTAAAAACTTAAATGTTATGTGTTAACTGTTAATTTCGGTCGGTGACCCTTTACAACTATTGTGGAAATCTGGGCTTTGCCCTCAGATGAGAGTCAGGACAATCTTACCTGTTCGTACCCTACGGATGGGAATGTAGATGGGAATGCTTGACTGGAGCTATGTTAGGAGGATCTTACGGGGCGCGTGGAGATCACTCAGGGTGTATAATTTTTGTAGAATGATCAGATTAGGTTGACATAGAGGGAACATATGTCTTTATTTTGAATTGTGTTTATTTCAAAGTGGAAGACTGTACCACTTTTTGATGTGTAAATATTTTGGACTCATGTTTCGAAAAACTATTCCGCTGCTTGTAAATTATTATGACTTAATTATTTACCCAAAGGTGTTTCCTTATTTATTTTCTCTGTTTTATTTTAATTTCGTTAAAAAAAAAAAAATACACCCTCGCTTTGAAAAACGGGGTGTTACATTGTGGTATCAGAGCTTTGGTTTGGTTTTCTTTGGGGGCTGTGGAGCCTTTGGTTATAGATTGTAAGTCAACCTGTAGGTTATGAGTCGTTATCTGATCATGCGTCGGGGTAATTGGTCTGAGTTGTCAGATCAGGGGTAGTTATTATGTGTTGATATATTCGAAACTTAGTTTTGGAATTATTCGAAGTAGTGTTAACACTTCTTCTTGATGTTGGTTTTTCGGAAACACTACCTCCAAGAGGGAACGGCGTTGCAAGGATGAACGTCAGTAGGGATGATCAAATGGTTGGAGCTACAAATAACATGGAGGTTTTGTTGTTGCACGAGCTGCTGCAAAGACTCTGCGGGATCTGGAGAAGAGGAAAAGAGAGATTTGTGCTCTTAAGATTAAGAGGGTTAGAATACTTTCATCGTTACCATCCTCCAAAGTTCAAGGGTGATGAGGACTCGGGAAAAGAGTTGACTAGTGGATTCAAGAAGTGGAAAAGATCTTCGAGATGACGGATTGTCAGGCCGAGTTGAAGCAAATCATGACGACATGGAATTTATAAAATGGTTCCAAGGACACATAAGCTATGTGATGGTGTAAACTCGATGATGATGAGTATGGATGGATTAATATTAGCCTAATAAGGGATTTCAATTAAAGATCTAAGTGGAAGACTTTTGTTAAGAAAGGTATTAGATGTTTTCCTGGTAGATTTCAGGATGAAACTAGATGAAGTTTGACAACTGTCAAAGAGATGTGAACATCATGAAATTGTTGAGAAGATGAGGCTTCCATTTGGAATAACATTCGGTGTTTAGGTGTCAATGAAAGAGACTGGTGTTGAAGTTAAGGGAGCGTTGCACGTTAGGAGTAAATACTCCTTTGGATTTTTTAGCAATGTTCGGAAAAACATCATGAGATAAGCCTTGATTTATTTAACTCTATGTTACCCTTAAGTGGAATTTGAAGTAATCGAGTACGAGAATACTTGAGATTGCGGTAATATAAGTTTGAGAGTCTATTAAAGGATGGAAATTACTAAGAGGATGTTAATATTTTGATAGGACTGAAGGAATATTCGTGATTTGATTTGGGACCCTAAGATGGTTGATTTTTAGCTAATGATTTAAAGTCACGCAAGGTTGGATGGAGGACCAAGTAATGCTTAAAACTTTCATAATCGAAGAAGTTGAGGCCGGCAAGTGTTAAATAATTCATGTTAAGGATGGAAGTGTTTGGAGATTTTGAGGATCAAATTCTAGAATCTTATTCAATGATAGAAAGTGAAAAAGAAGAAATGTAACAACTGATTTATGGTTTAGTTGTTGGTCTTGGGGAGTCAAGCGTGAAGATTTGAAATGATCATTTCAGTAACTTGATGGACGAAGGAAGACATGTGGGTTTTTGAGATATTTTACTGAAAAAAAATTATGAGGATGAAGTTATAGATAATTATTTCTTAGAAAACGTTTGAGAAGTAATTATTTAGGACGTTCGATTGTTAGGATTCTTTCAGCTTGTATCTTGGTGAAGGTTGAGAAGGAATAAGAATCCAGCAAGTGAACCAAATATTGGAAAATGTACCAAGAAAATTGTTGGAGCAGCACATAGAGATGTAGCTTATGACAATTAAAGATTCAGGAAAGGAATTATCTCACCTATAATTCATACAATATTATTATAAAGGTATTCCAAGATATAAAGACATCACTTGAGAGCATGTCATGGGGATTGTTATTGTGTTCGTCAATCAAAGGAGTTAAATGTTTGCTTGATAGGAAACAATTGAACATGAAATGGAAAAGTTTGGTGGGAATTAGTAAGCCTTGATTTATTGAAATCACTACAATGAAGATGTATCAAGGTTCGAGGTAGAAATTTAAGGTTTGTATAAATGGAAAAGTGATGGAGTGAATACAATGCGGTGACCTGTCATAATGAAAGGATAATCATCAAGTTGCAAATGAAGGACACAGTGAAATTAAGAAGTATCAGAATGAATATTGGCAGTAGAGGTAGGAGGATTATTTTTGAGTTGTGCATAATTGCGAAGTATGTAAGAAATTTTCTAGTGAAGCGTGAATTTGAGGTGTTAGGCATGAGACAAATGTAGACCTTGATCTGTGAATTAAATTCAAGTTGGATTTTAATGGAAAACGTGACTCTTGAAATGAAGTACTAAACTGGAAGGAAGTTTGTGTGTCCCAAGGGGTATAGTCTTTGGCATGATATCGAAAATATTTGAGGAAGTTTCGATCACCAAGCATATGTGTTGAGGGAATTATCAAATTTATAAATAGAATAACCTACTGATAAGAACACTACAGTTAGATGTAGTTGTACGACTTAAGAAAAATCGAGGATTTGTGGACAAGGGAGAAATTTAGGAGTTCTCGGATGTAGTGATTGTTCTGTGCTCAGTGTGTTGGGGTCATTCTAAGTGTTTCAGTTTGGTACCAAATGGATGTTTCATACCAAGTGCATGCAAATGAGACTACGTGACATAGGTATGGGATATTTTACTTCGTCGACAGGATCAAAGTTATAGGAAAATAAGGGAAACTCAATGGACCTTGAGAAGATCGTTGACTGCTTGTACATTAAGATAACCTCAGTTGTAAGTTGCAAGGAGCGCTATTACAGTTCG
>JBBPBR010000003.1:23521885-23538530 GCA_037974775.1 Cicer pinnatifidum | reverse complement strand
TTAAGATAGTCTAAGCCACTATCATGGTTGTTGGTTATTTGTTGACAAATTGAGGGACTGATCATCCTTAATCTCTTGTCGATAATAGACAAAACCATGTTGAATGGAATGGACGAGCCTTACCGACTATGAATGGATGCAGAGTTATTAAGCACCCTATGAAAAGGGGTAGGCAACACTTTTTTTGAGGAGGCCAGGTGAAACAAGTTGTGACTGGTATGTTGAATTTGAGTACAAACCTAGTGAGGATTGCTACTCGTACTTTAAGTTTCGAGGACGAAACTAATTTTAGGGGGGTAGTAATGTAAGACCCGTAATTTTAAATCCTAAGTTATACAATTTTAGGGTATTTTGTGTGGAATTTCTTAGGCTGTTAGCCCCGTTTTTGGTATGAAGTGAGTTAAATGCCAAAAATATATTTGTGGAAATTGGATTAAAATTATTTATCGGAAAATAATTTATTCATGTTACGAAGGATTTAATACCGGGCAATTTTGTTAAAAATATCTCGGGTTGCCGAAAATTGTACCGGTCATTTGAGTTGCGACGTGAGTAGATATTTTTATGAAAATAGTTTGAGATATGAGTGAAGTGATGTGTGTAAGAGTTGTTAGATATTTGTGGGTTTGATTTTAATTATAATATATATATATATATTATTATTATTATTATTAATATAAAGTAATATATATATATATGTTAGGATGGAGGCTAAGGGAAAAAAACAACGAAACAGAGGAAGAGAACCCCCCCTGCCTCGCGCTCAAGCTTTCTTCTTCTTTCTTCCTTCCTCCTTCTTCCATTTCCATTTTCTTTGATTCCTTTTACTCAAGAATAGAAACTCAAGGCTTAGTGGGTGATATGACAAGGATTTCTCAACTTCACTCTTCCTCTTTAATACGAAAACTAAGAAAAACGGTTTAGGGATTTCAAAACCGTCAAACACAAATCTCACCGTTTCTTCTAGATCCAAGCTTCATTTCGCGAAGGGATAGAAGGGAAAGTTGCTCACCACTACACTACGGTGCTAGTGAGCTAATTTTGGAAGCGACGTCGCGAGCAAAGTTTTTACCGGAATTGATCGCGGTGCCGTAAATCGACGTTAAAGCTAACGATAAGGTAAGGGCTCCTTCCAAACTTTTAGTTTGCATTTAGGGCCTTATCTGTGGTTGTGTGGAAACGAATTTTGTTAGGGTTGGAGTATTGATTTGGGAAAAAGGGAATCTAAGGCTTTATGGGTAAAACTTTAGAGTTAGGTTTTGGTTATATTGATGAGTGTTTTGTGGAGAATGAATTTAAACTCATTTATGTATGATTTTGAGTAAATGAAACTTGTGTGTTTGAGTGGTGGATTGTGTTGATTTGTGTTCATCGTACTTGGCGTGTTCATACTTGACGTTTGTTGATTGATGTGATTTGGTGTGAATCGTTGATTGATTTGGATATTATATTTGAGTTTGTTTGGTTTGGAATTTGAAAACCATTAGAGTTAAACGAGTATTAAGAATGGGGAATCTCTTAACATCTCGTTTACTTAATGTGTGTTTTGGAAAGTCGTTTAAGTAAAATGAGAATTAAGAATGGGGAATCTCTTAATGTCTTACTTACTTGAAGTTTGTTTTGAAAATCGTTTAAGTTAACTGGGCGTTAAGAATGGGGAATCTCTTAATGTCTCGGTTACTTAATATTGTTTTGAAAACCATTAAGTTAAATGAGTATTAAGAATGGGGAATCTCTTAATGTCTCGTTTATTTAATGTGTGCTTGTGAAAATCGTTTAAGTTAACTGGGCGTTAAGAATGGGGAATCTCTTAATGTCTCGGTTACTTAATGTTTGTTTTTGAAAATCGTTTCAGTTAAATGAGTATTAAGAATGGGGAATCTCTTAATGACTTGTTTACTGAATGTTTTGTTGTGGAAATCGTTTTAAGTCAAAAGTATATTAAGAATGGGGAATCTCTTAATATGTCTGTTTGCTTAATGTTTTGGTGTGAAAATCGGTTAAGTAAATGAGTATTAAAAATGGGGAATCTTTTAATATCTGCATTTACTTAACGATTGTTGTGAGTGGAGTTAGTGTATGCTCATGCATTTCATTTGGTAAATTGTGCTGACCCGTGATAGGTGGCACCTCGGTAAACTGTATTGACCCGTGATAGGTGGTACGTTTACGATTTACTTTTTGGTAAGTTGTGTTGACCCGTGATAGGTGGCACCTCGGTAAGTAGTACTTTGGCCTGTGATAGGCGGTACACTTACGACTTACGCTTTTTCTTTTAGTAAATCGTGCTGACCCGTGATAGGTGGCACCTCGGTAAACAGTACTGACCCGTGATAGGTGGTACGTTTACGATTTACGCTTTTTAGTAAATCGTGCTGACCCGTGATAGGTGGCACCTCAATAATTGGTACTTCGGCCCGCGATAGGCGGTACAATTATGATTTACGGCTCTTCGAGGAGGGTTTTGGTTTGGAATTCCGAGTCCATGCATTTTGGCATATACGCATTGCATTAGGGTGTTTGACACATGAGTCGTGTTTGATTCAAGTGTATGATTGAATGTTTGAACTTGAGATGTCATTGTGATTGTGATGATATTACTAAGTGTTTTGTTTTGAAATTGTGTGTCAGCGTGTTTGATTGCAAAACTATTTCGAAACTCATGATGTGTGTTATAAGTGTTAAGTGTTATGCTTTGAAATTATGTGATAGTGTGTTTGACTGCAAAACCATTTCGAAACTTAAGTTGTCGTGGTAATTGTTTTATAATTGTTAAGTGTTATGTTTTGGAATCGTGTGTAAGTGTGATTGATTGCAAAACCATTTCGAAACTCAAGATGTCGTGGTGATTACGCTATAATTGTTAAGTGTGATTGTTTGAATTTGTGTGTAAGTGCTGATTGGTTTTGAAACCCTTTCAAAAGCTGAAAAATGTTGAATTTTGCTGTTTTTCTGCTGCTGTCTGATGTGTATTCGAATACAGCAAGCTGTATTCGAATACAAACATGTTGTTTTGCCACTGACTTGCTGTGTAGTCGAATACAGACTGTTGTAGTCGAATACAGACATGCTGTTTTGCCACTGACTTGCTGTGTAGTCGAATACAGACTGTTGTAGTCGAATACAGACATGCTGTTTTGCTGCTGAATGCTGAAATAGCCTTGTATTCGAATACAAAGATGCTGTATTCGAATACAGCAGTGTTGTTTTGTTAAAAACTTCATTTTTCAACCTTGTTTATGAATTTTTAGCATATGGAAACCCTTTTAAGGTGCATGCTAAGTTGAAAAGGTATTTTGTGCATTTAAAAACTTAAATGTTATGTGTTAACTGTTAATTTCGGTTGGTGACCCTTTACAACTATTGTGGAAATCTGGGCTTTGCCCTCAGATGAGAGTCAGGACAATCCTACCTGTTCGTACCCTACGGATGGGAATGTAGATGGGAATGCTTGACTGGAGCTATGTTAGGAGGATCTTACGGGGCGCGTGGAGATCACTCAGGGTGCATAGTTTTTGTAGAATGATCAGATTAGGTTGACATAGAGGGAACATATGTCTTTATTTTGAATTGTGTTTATTTCAAAGTGGAAGACTGTACCACTTTTTGATGTGTAAATATTTTGGACTCATGTTTCGAAAAACTATTCCGCTGGTTGTAAATTATTATGACTTAATTATTTACCCAAAGGTGTTTCCTTATTAATTTTCTCTGTTTTATTTTAATTTCTTTTGAAAAAAAAATACACCCTCGCTTTGAAAATCGGGGTGTTACAGATATTAAGAATGGGGAATCTCTTAATGTCTTGGTTACTTAAGGTTGTTTTGAAAATCGTTTAAGTTAACTGGGCGTTAAGAATGGGGAATCTCTTAATGTCTTGGTTACTTAATGTTGTTTTGAAAATCGTTTAAGTTAACTGGGCGTTAAGAATGGGGAATCTCTTAATGTCTTGGTTACTTGATGTTTGTTTTGGAAAATCGTTTAAGTTAAATGAGAATTAAGAATGGGGAATCTCTTAATGTCTTGTTTACTTAATGTTTGTTTTTGAAAATCGTTTCAGTAAATGAGTATTAAGAATGGGGAATCTTTTAATGTCTTGTTTACTGAATGTTTTGTTGTGGAAATCGTTTAAGTCAAAAGTATATTAAGAATGGGGAATCTCTTAATATATCTGTTTGCTTAATGTTTTGGTGTGAAAATCGGTTAAGTAAATGAGTATTAAAAATGGGGAATCTTTTAATATCTGCATTTACTTAACGAGTGTTGTGAATGGAGTTAGTGTATGCTCATGCATTTCATTTGGTAAATTATGCTGACTCGTGATAGGTGGCACCTCGGTAAACTGTACTGACCCGTGATAGGTGGTACGTTTACGATTTACTTTTTGGTAAGTTGTGTTGACCCGTGATAGGTGGCACCTCGGTAAGTAGTACTTTGGCCTGTGATAGGCGGTACACTTACGACTTACGCTTTTTCTTTTAGTAAATCGTGCTGACCCGTGATAGGTGGCACCTCGGTAAACAGTACTGACCCGTGATAGGTGGTACGTTTATGATTTACGCTTTTTAGTAAATCGTGCTGACCCGTGATAGGTGGCACCTCGGTAATTGGTACTTCGGCCCGCGATAGGCGGTACAATTATGATTTACGGCCCTTCGAGGAGGGTTTTGGTTTGGAATTCCGAGTCCATGCATTTTGGCATATACGCATTGCATTAGGGCGCTTGGCACACGAGTCGTGGTTGATTCAAATTATGATTGTGTTGATTTTGCTAAGTGTTATGTTTTGAAACTATGTGTAAGTGTGTTTGATTCAAATTGTGATTGTGTTGATTGTACTAAGAACTATGTTTTGGAATTGTGTGATGGTATGTTAGATTGCAAAACCATTTCGAAACTAATGTTGTTGTGGTGATTGTGTTATAATTGCCAAGTGTGGATGTTTGGGAAGTGTGTGATAGCGTGTTTGACTGCAAAACCATTTCAAAACTTAAGATGTCGTGGTAATTGTGTTATAATCGCTAAGTGATTTGTTTTGGAGTTTTGTGTAAGTGTGATTGATTGCAAAACTGTTTTGAAACTCAAGATGTCGTGGTGATTGCGTTATAATTGCTAAGTTTGATTGTTTGCATTTGTGGGTAAGTGTTGATTGATTTCGAAACGTTTTGAAAAGCTGAAAAATGCTGAATTTTGCTGTTTTTCTGGTGCTGTCTGATGTGTATTCGAATACAGCAGGCTGTATTCGAATACAGACATGCTGTTTTGCCACTGACTTGCTGTGTAGTCGAATACAGACTGTTGTAGTCGAATACAGACATGCTGTTTTGCCACTGACTTGCTGTGTAGTCGAATACAGACATGCTGTTTTGCTGCTGAATGCTGAAATAGCCTTGTATTCGAATACAAAGATGCTGTATTCGAATACAGCAGTGTTGTTTTGTTAAAAACTTCATTTTTCAACCTTGTTTAAGAATTTTTAGCATATGGAAACCCTTTTAAGGTGCATGCTAAGTTGAAAAGGTATTTTGTGCATTTAAAAACTTAAATGTTATGTGTTAACTGTTAATTTCGGTTGGTGACCCTTTACAACTATTGTGGAAATCTGGGCTTTGCCCTCAGATGAGAGTCAGGACAATCTTACCTATTCGTACCCTACGGATGGGAATGTAGATGGGAATGCTTGACTGGAGCTATGTTAGGAGGATCTTACGCGGCGCGTGGAGATCACTCAGGGTGTACAGTTTTTGTAGAATGATCAGATTAGGTGGACATAGAGGGAACATATGTCTTTATTTTGATTTGTGTTTATTTCAAAGTGGAAGACTGTACCACTTTTTGATGTGTAAATATTTTGGACTCATGTTTCAAAAAACTATTCCGCTGCTTGTAAATTATTATGACTTAATTATTTATCCAAAGGTGTTTCCTTATTTATTTTCTCTGTTTTATTTTAATTTCTTTTGAAAAAAAAATACACCCTCGCTTTGAAAAACGGGGTGTTACATTCATCTTCTCTAACACGTTTTCCAAAACAACATTTTAAACAAGGACAAACTACTCTATTTGGATCTTTTGCATTCTTCACTGCAAACTCAACAAACTCCTTCACTCCAATTTCATACTCTTTTGACAATCGATTGGCTGACATCCATTTCCTATCCATATTATACCACCTATATAAATGCAGTTACAAAACTAATAAGCTTTCAAAACATATCAACAAGTTTAAAAAAGAAACCAATATCAACTTACAATTTCAAAAACAGAACAGATCATGTGGTATGAGTTTTTGACTAGTAGAAGAGATTTAACACAGATCATGTGGTATGAATTTTTAATTTGATAAAAAAAATCTAGTTAAAAAAAAAATACCTGAGACAACACGTAATAGGTAGATGGCGGCACAACACGTAATGGATATGAGGGTATGAGGGTTCCCAGAGTAGAGGTGATGAAAGATGTAGAGGATATGAGGGTTCCCAACGTATATAATTATTTGAAATTTATGTCTTTTACAGCGCTTGTCAATAAAAGCGTTGTAATAGGTAGTTAAATTCAATGAAAGCGCTTGTATTTTATAGCGCTTGTGAAAAAAGCGCTGTAAAAGGTGGTTCAATTATTTTAAAGCGCACGTATTTTACAGCGCTTGTGAAAAAAGTGCTGTAAAAGCATACGCGAAAGCGCTTCATTTTACAGCGCTCTTTTGAAAAGCGCTGTAAAAGCCTTATAACATTATGCGCAAACGTTATATGACCTACAACAGCGCTTGTTTTACAGCGCTTGTGAATAAAAGCGCTGTAAAAGGCTCTGTTATTTTTCAAATACATTTACAACAGCGCTTGTGTTTAGCAAGCGCTGTAAAAGGGACGCTGTTAAATGTCAAATTTGGCGTAGTGCTTTATTAAAAAAACACATAATAGCCATCTACCTAACTTTGTAAACATTGTGAGTAAAAAAACTTTGTAAAGTTATTACATAAATAACTTAAAAAAGTTAACATAAAAGGTTAATTATAGGTTGGATTTGAATTAGGAACGACTATCACTAGATTTAGATAGGGTATTATAATATCTATTTTTATATTGACTGTTTTAAAAAATATTTGTATTTATTTTTGTATTTTTATAGATATCAACTTTAATACTCATAATTTTATCATTTGGATATCTAAGTGTCTCTACTAATATCAATTATTTGCGTTTTAACTATAATAGATCGATAGATAATTGTTATGATTAAATTTAAAAATTATACAAATATTTTAAATTAAAATCATAATTTTTTATAAACCAAAATATTTTCTAAATCAAACCATCTAAAATATTTCAAATGAGCACACATGTTACAATAAACATCCAAACATCGAGAATAATATTTTATGAAATTGCAAATCATGCGACAATATTCTTCGAGATATTTAAAATAAATTGATATGTATATTATATTAGTAAAAAATAATTATAAAGTTGCGATTAATGACACAAAACTTTTAGTTATTAAGTTACAATTGTTTACCTATTCGTCAATATTAAATTATTGAAAAGTTTGTACTTGGTTATCTTTCGATTATAAATATTGTACTAGTCAAATTATCAGGGTGAATATTTATATAAGTGTAAATATTCTAAGGGTGAATATTTATATAAGTGTAATTATTAAATTTAACACAAATATAACATAATAAATAAATAATATATTTATATAAATATTCTAAGGGTGAATATTATAATACCCACACTCATACCTGCTCAATTTTACATTTAATTATTCATCTTTACGTATATATTCATTATACAAATTTTTACTCTACACATTGTAATTTTTTTCCTTCACTGAATATCAATTTAATTATTATCCCTAGCTTAGATTGGTTACAAAATAAAAACTTGTCTAGTTAAAAAATTAAAATACTTATGATTCGATTTGAATAACACCTTAAAACTCTTTATTTTTTTTAATGAAACAATTCAGAATGTAACTTAAATATTTGAAATAACTTTTTTTTTTTTTTGGTATAATAAACATTTTTTTTATATATTTAAAACTAACTGATGAGAGGGATTGACAAAAAAAAATATACAGTATATTTTAGTTGTTCACAATTAAAACCCTAATTCATTTAAAAAAATAATAATCCGAATTCAGTCTAAAATATTAAAACCCTGATTCCCTTGAAAAAATCCATTAAAACCCTAAAAAACAATACCGAAGCAGCTCCATCAAAAATCAAATCAAAGCTTCACAACATAACTTCGATTTTTTGGCCGGAAAACTCACCCGAACTTCCTCGCCGGCCGCCACTAACAGTGAGAAATTCCATTCATAACCTTTATCCTTTTTTACGGTTTTTCCGCACCGCGATACTTGTATTTGTGTGATTTCACTTTTTTGAATGCTCAACAGTTTTTCAATCTCGTTAACCTATCTTTTCTTAATCTTACTTATTAATACGTATCGAAATGACTTAATTTGTTGAGTTAATCCAAGTTATGAACTCAATCTTAAATTATCTATGTGTATTCAAAGTTACTAATGGTTCTTTTGTTACAGTAGTTGAACTTTTATGTGTTTTTTATTTTATGATTTAGTAACCTAATTGTGCTTTTGGTTGGTTTGGATAATTTCAATGATATATAGTGCTGACAAACTCTAATGTCTGATTTAGGTCTATTGGTGACTTGTTCATTTTTTGAACTTTGAAGGTTAATTGAGATGGTGAAGGACAAGTTAAAGGAACCTGTTCTTACTGCTTTTACTTCTAATGGTGACTTTGTGGCCATTCTGTCGGAAAATGGGGCCGCCAAAGTAAGCATTACCTTCTTCTTCCCTTCCTGCATTTGATTGATGTTTGGTAGATGTTTTCCTGAGGTAGTGTCTGTCTAATGGCACTCTTTTGTTTATGGTGAATAAAAGTGGTTTTTTTGCTCATGTTTAAGATGGAAAAACAATTTATTGATTGCTGCATGAATTAGCGTTATGGCTGTGTATAAGTGCTTTGCACATGAGTTTCTTTTTGTTTTATTGATGACCTGTTATGGATTATAAAAAAGTTAATTGGACGTTCAATAATTTAGAGATTTTTAGGAAAAACAGATGTTATTGTGTGTTTGTTTGCCATAATTAAAATAACTTTTCTTTTAAGAAATCGGTTATTGAAAATGATTTTCAAGACAAGCAACTCAGAACAACTTCATGATATAAGCAAATGTTTTGTTTTTTTTAAAAGCTGAGCAAACAGATAAAAACTGGTGAAATTGATCATATTTAAAAAAGTTATTTTTTCTTTAAAAAAGTTAACAAATTGCCCTTGAAAATAGAGGAATTGAAGGTTCCCCTTAATGGTACAATTGAGGGCAGTTTTGGTACAACATTTGTCTTCATAATTGTTTACTCTTACTTTGGCATGATTTCGGTTAGCTTCTAGCTCGTAGGAGTTTCTCAATTGAATTATGTTTATGGTTCTTTGCTTACAATAAAGTCAACATAAGCTTAATTTTGTTTATGAAGAAGATAAATGAGAAAGCTTCTGAAAAAGTTGAAACAAATAGCAAATGTCAATTTCAACTTATACGGAAATTTGTTTTTTGGAAAAAATATTGCAAGGTTCTTTAATATATTTTTTTAATGTGTTTTATTGAGAAGTTTATACTTTATCCTAACTGGCTCTTTGAATTTACGGTTCTTAAATAACCAACTCTTACTCTGGCACTTACTCTACAAATCTTATGCATATATGCTGAAGAACAATTCAACTAAAATGGTACCAAATGAAATTTGTAGATGACATAATGTCTAGCAGTGGAATTCTTATCTGACAATCAACATGCATTGCCGTTGCAAATAAGATATTGTTGGATATTTAAAATCTTTTAATTGTACTTCCTATAATATCCTATAATACTTGTAATGTTGATGAAAAAAAGTCACCTTATATTTTTCAGATTTGGAATACAAACAGTGGAGATTTGTTAGCTGAGTGGAAGCCATCAGATGGAGATCATGATACTCGTTACTCTAGTATTGCATGCTGTTACACTGGGAAAAAGGTAGCATGGACTCTTAGGATTATATTATACTCACTAATGCTTTGAAATGCTGGGATCTTACATTTTCTATTGTGTTGTGGACTTTCATGATATTGTCATTAGCGTAGAAAAGAACAAGGAACTTTCTTATTAGCTCTCGGCACAGATGATGGATCTATTCTTGCTGTTGATGTTTCCACTGGTGAGAGGAAGTGGCCCACTATTCATCCCATTCCCAGGTATTTTTTTCATTTGAATTTATTTATTTATAATGAAAATTGTCTATGTATTTATCTTATGAAGCGTCAAAACATTACTGTATCATAGAGCAAAGTAAATCTACTCACAAAATAGTGCTTTTTGGTTCCCTGTAATATCCATGCATGGTATATTTTTTAAAAGCAAATATTGTTTTAATATTTAAAAGTGCTGCTGCTGCTTGACCTTGGTTATCTTGGACAAACTTGCGCTACTAGCTTTGAAAACTTCTTTGGTATATCAAGTGTATATTCAATTTGTCACTGGATCCGTAAAGATTTATAGTGGGTCTGGAAAATCTTTTGGGTGAGACCAAATATAAAAACGTAAATCAATTTCACTTTTTATTGGTTCCAGGTGCAAATATCTGGGTACTCATGCAGTCATGTCTACACATTACCTAAGCATTTTCCATACCCAACGAAGCAATGTTAAACAACTGCACTTGATGTTTTCCATGTTCATTACCTCAGTCTGATTAAGCATATTTATGCCTTTTGTGCCAACCCTTTCTTCAATTTAACACATTGGCTGTATTGGATATTCTATGTATGTAACTGTGAACGAGGATGTCGGTCAGTGTAATATATTAGAAAGATTGTACATTGGCTTAGTATTAAAATAAATTTTTATATAGTTCATTTTGGTTTATGGTAATTTGGTTTTTATGGATGAACATATAGACATAGTACACACAGATATTGAACTTCAATGTATCAAATTCCTTGATATTATAAGTGTCACAAATGAACATCTATATGTTGATTTTTATGCTTTATTATGGGATTAAAATGATACTTGACACCACTCTGTAATGTTCTGTTCTTGCTCATCCATCGTCATACAGCGGGATTTGTGGACTTTCATTTGCAAATAAAGGGAAGCTTCTTTGCATTGTTGGACATGATGGGATGGCATATGAGCTTAGTACTGAAACCGGAGAGCGTTTAAAGGAGTTTAGAATCTCAAAAAAATCTATCTCTTCACTGGCTTTCTCACATGGTGTGTACTAAATCCCTTTGTGTCTTGGTCTATCATAAAAAATTGATCTTCTTACATGATAGTTGACACTCTTCATTTTAATTTTTGTCCAGATGAAAAATATTTAACTATTTTCAGCTCTAAACTACGGGTTATTAGCTGGGAAACTGGGAAAGAGGTTCTGAAGTTCCCTAATGATTTGGTAAATTTCATTACCAATTCTGGATATAAATATTTGTCTTTATAAGCTCAAAACATCATCAGGTTTTACTTTTATTTCGTAACAGGGAAACGTACAGCAGGTTTCTATATCTGACAATGCAAAATATTTAATTACATCAGACTCTGACGATAAACATGTTCAAGTTTGGAGGTGTGACTTAAATTCAGGAACTGTGAGTAGTGGTCCAACACTTCCCTTGAGGCATGCTCCATTGGTTCTTGATTGCCACCTCGGTTGCAATGAAGAAGATGATTTAGTTGTCTTGGCCGTTACGCGTTCAGGGGCAACTTACATATGGCAGAATTTGAATGCCTCTTCTGAAGATCAGATATGCCGAACCAAAATTACCTTAAAAACAGAAAAAGTTGAAAGTGATAAGGAAAACAGTGAAAGTTCAAAGAAAAGGTGTACTTCAATAATTGCATCCAGATTTCAGTCCACGGTGGAGGACAAACAGATGAAAGCCTTGGTGTCTTATGGCTCTGTAGATCATCCACAATTTGCTGTCTTAAATATAAGTGAATTAGGGGAGAATGTGGTATTAAATGTGGGAGTTGAGTCTGATTCCGTTCAGAAGCATGCCAGTCCTTCCAAGAAAGGTTGGATATACTCAATATGTGTGTTTAGTTCTTCTTATATCCTCATTTTTGGTTCCTTTTAAATTAATATTAGTAAATAGTGATCATGGTCTTGATTTTTATTTTGTTTTAAGAAAATATTTTTTATGCTCTAGTTAGAGTTGTTTTTCTGTAAATTCGTGATAAGCTTGTTATTAGGATAAAGGGAGAGGGACAGTTAGAAAAACCATTAGTCAGCATGACGAGATATCATGTATAAATAGGAGAAATGAGGATGGGAAAAGGTGTTCTGATAATTTAGGAAGTTCACTTGAAAGTAGAAATTCTTTGTGAATTGGAAGCCTTTAGAGGAGAGATCCCTCTCCACCCATTCTCAATCATTCAATAAAATTGTCCATTTCTTTTCATTGGTTTTAATTTTAATCAATTTTCATCCCTTTTCTTTGGGTAACACATGAAATTCCATTTGGAATAAAATGTCACATTTTTTAATTGTTCTATTATAATCTTGGTTGTCTTGTACAAGTTCTCTAAACGTTTGAACTGCTATTTTTGCCTGTCTGGCTTGGAACGGGGTGCAGCAGTAGCAAAGGAAAGCAAAAAGACTAAGAAAAGACAAGCAACTTCTGATCCTGATTCTGATCTTCCAACAACAACTGACAAGGTGGATTTCGGTAAGAATTAGAATATTTTAAATTCTTAGTTAGCATAAGTAAACTTTATCCTTCTACATTGGTTAGGTTAGCTTTGTGTTTTGGATCCCATTTTCTTGGTTTTTCGCTCCCATTGAAATTGAGATTACCGTTTTATTCACAGCTGTTTGTTAACCTGAATTTTTTTGCATATACTATTGGTGTATGCATGCTTTGCACGACAAACATCTGAACTCACAATAATTATTGCTGAAGTATTGATGGGGTATTTTTTTGTCCCGGTATTTAATGTAGATCAAAGCGAGGCTGCAGAAGGAGACCTTTTTGATGATGATGATCCGAGTGAGCCAACAATGGGAGACAAACTTGCTAGTCTCAATTTGCTCGATGAAAACAAATCCACGAGTAACAAAGAGCAAGAATCTTCTGTCTCATTGAAGCCCCCAAGTGCAGACAGTGTAAATGTGTTGCTTAAGCAAGCATTAAATGCTGATGATCGTGCCCTTCTGCTGGATTGCTTGTATACGCAAGATGAGAAGGTAATCTTTTTCTTCTATGTGTATGTGAATGGTGTTTATGTTTGAATGGTAAATTGCCCACTTTCTCAATCATTTGTGATGTAACTCCTTTTGCAGGTTATTACGAAGTCAGTCGCGCAGTTGAACCCATCCAATGTCCTCAAACTTCTCAATTCTCTTGTATCCATTATTGAATCTAGGTAACATCATAACAATAATCGCGGAATGTATGTTTAGTATGCCTGTTAGTGTTCCTATTGAGCATTTAACTTATTTGGTAGATGTCATCCGTATGAGTGGCCACTTCTGGATTTCCAATTTCTTATTTTGTGTTTAACTATGATTACTCCCTCTTTTTCATATTGTGTCTCATTTTGAATGTCCACACTTTTTAGGAAAATGATTATTTATCCCAATTTTCAATGCAAAATAATACATTAACACTAAAATATTCTTGTACTTCATTTATTATTTGTCCACCATGCACTTGCAACTACTTTAATAAATAAGGGTAACATTGGGAAAAGTAATAAATGATGTATTTGTATTATAAAAAGACATAATTTGAGAGAAAAATATTTCAGATAAGACACATAATGACTAACAGAGGGAATAATAGAAAAAATATGGTACCATATTAATATAAATAATATCCATCTGCATTAACTTGAGCAGCAACCGGACAGATGATTGTAATTAACGCCTCTATTATATATACAAGTTATTTTCACTTTTTTATATTTGTGCAATTTTGACTTTTGAAGAATTATATATAGAAGTTATTTTCTTTCTTTCTCTTTGTAGGGGTGCAATTTTGGCATGTGCTCTTCCCTGGCTGAAGTGTTTACTTTTACAGCATGCAAGTGAAATAATGTCCCAGGAATCTTCATTAAAAGTTTTGAACTCTTTGTATCAAGTGAGTTCTGCATTATAATTCTACTTGATTAGCACTTAATTTGTCAGTTTCTCTACATATGTTTTTTAAACTACAAAATATATGCATTTCATATCTTATTACGAATCTTCATTAAAAGTTTTGAACTCTTTGTATCAAGTGAGTTCTGTTCTGCATTATGATTCTAATTGATTAGCACTTAAGTTGTCAGTTTCTCTACATATGTTTTTTAAACTACCAAATATATGCATTTCGTATCCTATTGCTGTGCTTTTGAAAGATATTTTGCTTGTATTTTACTGCAAACAAATTGAGCTTTTATGCGACTCTACTGCTACAATACAATGTCATATTTACTCATAGAGCTGTAAGCATCATTTATATTCTTTTTATTTGTACTAAAAGTTTAAAACTGTTGGAAATAGTATTGTGACTATTGAAAATAGTAGGATTTAAAGGTTTAGTTTTATGTATTTCCAGATTCATGTATAGGGATTTAATTCATTCTTGTTCTCACTACTTAGGGAGCTGCACTAGTATTAATTTTCTTTGGTGATCATAAAATGTAATTAATTCTGAAGTGTATATAAATATTAGTTCTGCTGAGTGCTAATCACTTGAGCATTTCATTTTTCCTTCTCAAGTTAGTTCTCATGTAAAACCATCTTTCAAATTCTACCCATTAGATTGAATGACAAATATAAACTTAGTTGTTCTCACTTCTGACTTCAAAATTTACCAAAATGACTGTAGCATGAATTAGGTAAACCAAACATTTCCGAGTTATTTTTGTGCATATTTGTTGTATGGAAGAGACAGTTTGGCAGCTTGGAAGCTTTTATATTCAAAACTGCATTTTTACAATATAATGACTGAGGTTGTTTCTAGAAACATGAATGTTGTGTGAAGTTGTAACTTGTATATTAGTTTTCATATTGACAAATACATGTTTTTACCTATACATTGGTGTTGAATAAGGATGAGTGTTGTCCTAACAGCTGATCCCTGAAGTGATCAGTGAAAATTTTATTTGAATTCTTTAGTTGGGAAGTTTGCATTGAACGATACTCTTTTCTTTTTCTTTATTTTTTGCTTTTCTAAAAGTACACGAGCTTTTCTGCGAGGTGTCTACTCAGTGATAAGAGGTTGGTCGTGTATTCAAGGGACGGA
Source organism: Cicer pinnatifidum (assembly GCA_037974775.1). Lineage (NCBI taxonomy): Eukaryota > Viridiplantae > Streptophyta > Magnoliopsida > Fabales > Fabaceae > Cicer > Cicer pinnatifidum. The sequence goes on along the minus strand of JBBPBR010000003.1, from coordinate 23,523,230 downwards.
GTTCAAATATCCTCAGGGATAGTTGTTAAACGACTATTAGTGTCACTTTAATTAATAATAATTTTCCTTTCCCCAATTTCTTTTTTAAAATAGTACTTGAGCTTGACTCAACTGTTCATCAAATTGGAGCTACGAAATCCCTTGAAAACACATGACATGCTTGTAATCATGTTTTCACCAACCAACTTATATTTCCTTCCTTATTCTATAAATTTTTTTTGCAGCTGATTGATTCTAGAGTCTCGACTTTTAAATCTGCCATCAAACTCTCAAGTTGCTTAGACGTCGTTTACTCGGCGGTAAGCATCTTTCTGCTGTCTACAAGTGGTTAACTAGAAGTTATGTCCAACTTGTGTTTATGCATGACTTATTTCGAACAGGTTCTTGACGAGGACATAGATGAAGTTGAAACAGTGCCAATTATCTATGTGGACACGGATGATAGTGAAGAAGAATCTGAGCATGCCATGGAAACTGACAAAGATAGCAAAGATGGAGAACAATCAGATGAAGCAGTTGATAATCTGAGTGACAATGAAGGTAGTGATGATGGTATGATGGAAGATTAATGTTGTCACTTGCATGCATTGTTGGTTCATTTCAAAAATTTCCATAAGATTATGTCCTAGCTAACAGCAATTGATGATACCATTTTTGAGTTGAGTGGCCAGAGATTGATATTTGATGTATTAATTGTAGTATCTTAGAAACACCATATACATTTGCTTGTCCACAAAGCATCAAAGTTTTGAGAAATTGATACTAGTGTACTTTTCACAGTCAATCAAGCATTAGAACTTCTTAAGCCTCTATAAGGTGATCGATATGATGCGAAAATAGGAGGACTGTTTGAGTGTAATGATCATGGAATTCATTTTTCATTTTTTACTTATTATGTTCTTTGCTTATAGGTAAATTGAGTGCAATGGAGAAATTAAAACTGTTTTCTTCTTTAGAAACTTGAGGTATTTCAGTAAATAATAATTTGTGTAGATTACTTTTAAAATTTTGAAATATTTGAGGAATAAATGAATCGTTTTTTTTAAAGAAATAATATTTCTAAGCATATAGAAGTATAGAACTCAAGATGTTGTTACAACTGTGTACAGTAAGTTATATTTATTTACTTGAGGAGTAAATGAATTCGGCATCATGTTTGAAAAATATTGATTAATTCTGATTCGTTTTTGTCCAAATAATTTTTTTGCCCAATTAATTAATACTATAATTATATGCTAATTGATGAATTCTGAATTCTGTTTGTCTGATCGAGTATTTTGTCTAATTATATTTGTTTTATTCTAAAGAGTTTAATGTCAAATGTCTTCAGAGTTTTTTTTTTTTT
>JBBPBR010000003.1:23510090-23521701 GCA_037974775.1 Cicer pinnatifidum | reverse complement strand
TTTTTTTCTTTTATCATCTGAGCTACATTTGTTTGGAATCTATCTAACTTTGTTTATTCATATAAAATTACTTTAGAACCAGAATTCTTATACAACAATGATGATGATAGATGGATGCAAGTTTATAAAGATTTTTTTAAAAAAAAACAAAAAGAAAGAAAGAAAAATGAAAAGCCAAATTTCATTAGAAAATCATTTCATACTCTATTGTGCATTTTACTCAGTCTGAAAAAAGTGACACAAAAATCTAAGCATAAGTTAAGAAGAGTGCTCAAACTTACTCTATTTCTTTCATCAAATCTAGGGAAATGTACCAGGCACCCCCACCCTTGTACCTGCCACCCCCATGCTTAATGAAAATATTATTTTACCCTCCACCTCATTTTTTACACATCACATTCGAAAGTTTAGAAAATTCGAAATTCATCCAAGTTATCACTCAAAGATTTAAGAGTTTCGAAGTTAAAAAGTAAATTTTTTTCGAAACTTTGCATATCTCTTAAAATTTCGAAATGCACCTCGAACATTTTGAAACTTTCGAAACATGTTTCGAAAGTTTAGAAGTATACCTCGAAAATTTGTAGATTGGTTCGAAAGTTTGTAGAAAGGTTCGAAAGTTTGGATTGTTAAGTTCGAAAGTTTCGAAAGTTTAGAGAAACCCTCGAAAGTTTATGGTGGTTTCGAAACTTTAGGGTGGACCTCGAAGGTTTAGGGGGGTGGACCTCGAAATTTTAGAGAAAACTTTGAAAGTTTAGGGTGGTCTTCAAAACTTTAGGGTGGTCTTCAAAACTTTAGGGTGGACCTCGAAAGTATAAGGGGGTGGACCTCGAAATTTTAGATTTTTATAACATTTATTAGAAAATTTCATTTTTTAAATTCCATTTTATTTTTGACATTTTGTTTTAATTAAATTTTTTACTATTTTTAAATAATTGTTTGTTTTAATTACTTTTGAATTTTTTTTTTTTAAATTACTGAAACTTCCAAAAATAGATATTAAATTTATTATTATAAATGTATTACTATTTATTACCATTAATTTATTACTATAAATTTATTATTATTTATTACTATTTATTACTAGTAAAAATACATTTCGAAACTTTCCATGAATATCGAATTTTCGAAACTGAAGACTCTACCAAACCTTCGAAAGTTTACAACCTCCAAAATTAAGAAAAATTAAGAAAGTAATAAAAAACTCAAACATTTAAAATATTCGAAATTGTCTTTTACCAAATTTTCGAAATACATTTTTATTAGTAATAAATTGATAGTAATAAATAATAATAAATTTATAGTAATAAATTAATGATAATAAATAGTAATACATTTCTGGTAAAAAACCCCAATTATACATTTTTAATAATTTATAGTAATACATTTATAGTAATAAATTTAATATTTATTTTTGGAAGTTTCAGTAATTTAAAAAAAATTAAAAGTTTCAAAAGTAATTAAAACAAACAATTATTTAAAAATAGTAAAAAAATTAATTAAAACAAAATGGAATTTAAAAAATGAAATTTTCTCGAAACTTTAATGCAAGGCCCATTTCGAAACTTTGTCAAAAATTGAAACTTTCGAACCACATATTTCATTTCGAAAGTTTAGTGCAATGCCAAATTTTCGAGGCTTCAAAACTTTATTGCAAGGCCAAACTTTCGAACTTTTAGTGTAAGGCCATTTCGAAACTTTGGTTCAAGGTCAAATTTTCGAGGCATACTTTTTTTACAGAGGGTATAATGGTCTTTAAAAAAAACTGGGGGGTGGCAGGTCAGATTGGGGGGGTGCGTGGTACAATTCTCTCAAATCTAACATAAGCTTGTCTTTGTTACAAGGGCCTTGGAGCTACAAACTATTTTTTTGTGAACTTATCTATTCTCTGTAAACATAAATACATCAATTATATGAATATGGAACACCAATAGAGCACTTGATAAAAAGATGATTCACAATCTTTCCTGTTTTGTTTCCTTATTTAATTTGATTCAAGAGTCTTCACTACATGATGAGTTTGGGTTTCATACTATTTGAGTGAACCAAATTCTACACACATCAGAAATAAAAATATAACTATAGAAATTACTCAGCTTCTTTTAAAATATACACTCTAGTATATAATATACGCATTAGAGGTTTTCAATGAAATGTTACGAGTCTTTTTCAGTTTAACAAGTGGGTCTTAGATTTAAATTTAGTTATGAGAATACAACAATGTTAAAAAATTTGAGAAAATACTTTTCCATCTATTATGATTCTATTTGCCTCAATTGGTTACTCTGTACAATTGTACGCATAAGATTCTCGGTTTACACCAAAAAGTATAGATGTATATATTTAAAGAAAAGCATCTCGGTTCCCGATTATCTCGGTTCCCGACGAAAGAGAGAAAATATGAATAGATTGATTTTTTTAAGACAAAAATTTCAGTATAGGGTTTGATGCCCTTTTGCTTTGATATTTTTCAGTATAAATAATCGTTACAACATTTACATCTAATAATTATAAATCAAGGGGATCAAATCAAATTCTGATTTGTCTAAATTTATTTTAGGAAATATGATAAATATAATTACAAATTAATATTATTTCCCGATTCATATCCTCCCTCAAATTGATGCGGCTGGTCAAGGAACATCATTTTGCTAACTAGAAATTGATGGCGCGGGCAAAAAACAACTTTGGTAAGAATGTATGCATTTTGAAACTAATTATTGATATCAGGGATGGATATAACCTGATTATCACATGCCTCATGGATAGAGTGAAAATCTACTACAATATGTTTGGTGCGCTCATGAAAAATAGGTTTTGCAACAATTTGAATAGCACTTGTATTGTCAGCATAGAGAGACGTCGTCTCTATTTGAGGGAATCCAAGTTTAACAAAACGACCACAAAACCAAATTATCTTTAGAACAAGCAATAAACATAGCACCATACTCTAATTCAATAGATGATTTAGAACTCTTGTTTGTTTCTTACTTTTCCATGATATCAGCGAAGAACCGAGAAACATGCACCAACCGATGAAAAATTGCTGAGTGTTGGGACACCCAACCCAATCAACATCTCTATAGGCAATCAATTTAGAAACTGTGCCAATTGGAAAAAAAGAGACCTCGTTGAGAGGTACCTAGCAAATAGCAAATTATGCGACGAATTGCTGCCAAGTGAAGGTGGTGAGGAGAGTGCATGAACTGACTTATTTGTTGAACAACAAATGATATGTCAAGTCGGGTAATTGTCAAATAATTAAGACTACCCACAAGTTGTGGATACAATAAAGAATTTGGCAATAGATCACCCTCATCTTGGTGATATTTTACATTAACCTCAATAGAAGTATCTACTGGGTTAGCTGATTGGAGGTTTGCCATTGAAATAAGGTATGTCACATACTTATGTTGATTAAGAAATATACCCTTGGAGGTAGAATGAACCTCAAGACCAAGGAAATACTGCAAGTTACCAAGATCTTTCATATGAAATGCAGTTTGCAATTGATGTTTAAGTTCCTGGATGGATGCCTGTAGATGTGCGATGAATAAATAAAAAGGAGTCATGCTGACTCTGAGTGAAAGAGAAACCAAGTAGAGTGGAACAAAATTTCTCATACCATACTCTAAGTGCTTGTTTCAAACCATATAAAAGAGCGTTTGAGCTTGCACACACCAAGAGATGAAGAAAATAGACCTTAAGGATCAGTCATATAAATATCTTCAGTGAGATCACCGTGAAGAAATGCATTCTTCGCATCCATTTGATGAAGAGTCCACCCGTTAGAAGCAGCAATAGAGAGTACAGAGCGAACATTTGTCATTTTAGCTACCGGTGCAAATGTCTCATTATAATCAATTTCATATTCCTGTTTGTTTCCTAAGGCAACCAATCGAGCCTTGTACGATTCAGGGACCCATGAGAATTCAATTTAATAGAATACATTCATTTGCAGCCTATGAGTTTGATATGAGGAAACAAGAGACAATATCCCATGTGAATTTCTCTTGAAGAACCTAAAGTTCCTCATTCATTGCTTTTATCCAACACACATATTTAACAGTCTGTGAGTAACAAGTAGGAATAAATATGCTAGAGAGAGATGCAGATAAAGAAGTATGTGAGAAATAATAACTGTCTAATGAATATCTATCTGATGCGCGAGACGCTCTACCAGAACGTCGTGGTGCAACCGCTACAGGATCATGTGGCGGATCATGGTCGAGAAGGGGGGTTATAACCTGCTGTTTGTGTTTTCTAACATATACATTTCCTGTTATAAAACGTTCTATAGATTGAGGGCATAGTAGAAAAGTTGGGAAAAATAGCAAAATCATTCATGGCAGGAGAAAGACAGTGAAACATAAATTGATTATAAAAAAATGTCACATTCATAGAAATGCAAAAATGCTGGTTAGAAACATCATAACACACAAAATCCTTATGAGAGTTACTATATCCCATAATTGTGTATTGAGTAGACTGCGCTCCAAGCTTATGTCTTTCAAATGGAGGTAGGTGAACCAAACACACACATCCAAAAGTATGTAAATCACTATAGTAAAGCTGAATTTTAAAAAGACAAAAAATGGGAGTCAAGATCAATAACTGTAAAAGGAAGACAATTGATCAAGAAGACAATTGTGGAAAGAGCCTTCACCCAATATCGAGATGGTACAAAAGCTTGAAGAAGTAATCAAGCAAATGACAATTCTTACGTTTTGCCGTTCCATTTTGTTGGAGGTATTTGGACATGATCTTTGAGACAATATAGTTTTTTGTTCAAGATACTCCTGAAACTCATGAGACATATACTCACCACTAGAGTCATAGCGAATTTTTTAATACTTGCTTGAAATTGTGTTTCAACGTATGTTAGAAATTTATAAAAAATAGAAAACACTTTAAATTTGGACCGAAGAAAATATATCTAAATAAAACGACTGTAATCATCAATAAATGTGACAATATTTATAGTGAGCACGAGAAGTTACTTGAGACATTCCCCATATATCACTATGAATCATCTTAAAATAAGTGGAAGCACGATGAACACCAGACGAAAAAGGAAGTATTTTACTTTTAGATAATTTGTAAATAGAACATGGCACAAAGACATTAGGAACATTTTTATTTTCCAACAAACCAGTTTTAACAAAATGAGACAAAACAATACAGTTTGGATGACCCAATTTTCTATACCAATTCTCATAAGCATTCAAAACATTATTACAAGCAAGAGATAATTGATTGGAAATAAATTGAAATGGAAACAACCTTCCCACTTTAGGCCCCTTCGCGATCACCTTCCCCGACACCTGCTCCTGCACAAGACAACCATTGCGAGAAAAATTATTACAATTGTTGTCCACTAATTGTCCAACAAGCAATAAATTGGAAGCAAGTCCAGGTGATACAATGTAACGTATCAGTTGCATTACAGTTATTTTATGTCGTAGTGTTCTTAAGATTTCTTCACTAACCTGTCCTTGTTTTAAAGTCCCTGATTTCTCAACTAAATTAATGGTAACTCTTCCTCATTGGAATCATTTTCTTCAATTACCTTTGATTCTACGATATCAGCAGGAGTTCCATAAGCCCGACTACATACAAGATAATACAATATATTAACACCACTCACTGCAGCAATAACCCAATAGTACTTGTCAAAACGACCCTTGTTAATATTATCCAAAATCCATCCATCTTTTTCTCCTTTCGACGTAACACTTTCGACAATGCTGAATAACAAAGAAGACATCACGTATCCGACGGCCATTCCAAGTCCGAAAAGAGACGAAGCAATACTTGACATAGTCTTAGGAAACTCGGTGTAGTAGAACTCATTTTGGCCTATAGCATTGAATGCTTCAGCTATGCCACCCAAACAAAGTTGAGGAAAAAGCCACATTGCAGACATATTCAACACTGCTTGAGGATTTTCGCCATATCCTTCGTCGATCGCTCTTCTTCGCCTTATAGTCTCCACAACCGCTGCAGTTACCAAGTGGAGAAACGAGAAAAACAATCCAAGTCCCATTCTTGTCTTTGCACTAATCCTAACTGGTTTGCCGATGATCTTCGAGGCTAATGGAATAACGACACGGTCGTAAAGAGCTATCCATATAAATAATGCGAATATCATGATTACGGTAAGAGAACCGGCTGGAACTTCGAAGTTCTGAGTGATGTGCCTGTTCAGTGATTTTGCTTGCAGTAATCCAAATGAGCCTCCAATGTTAAGTGACATCATGATACTTGTAGACCATAAGGGAATAACTTTGATTATGGCTTTTAATTCTTCAACTTGATCTATTGTGCATAAACTCCAAGGATCTGAGGCTGATCCATCAAAAGCTGTATCTTCTTCTGGACTTCTAATGAAGCAAGCTTTGTTCAGAAACCTAGAGATATTAGCATTACAAAAAAATCAGCATCTTAATGAGTAAATCATCATTTTGTTTCTTGAAATTGTAAGGAGTCCCTCAAATTTACGAAATAACAAATTAGTCTTTTAATTAAAGAAAATCAATCATTTATTTGTCCATCAAAACCAATAAAAGAACTACATATTGTCTTGAATAGTCTTTTGCTGCCTATGAAGCACACATACTGACAGTCTGACACAACACTGACATGTTGGACATTGGGACACACTTTAGATTAGAGATGCCGCATTACAGAGTTTGCCACATAAGGATAATAAACATAGACTGTTTAAATTTATGATGCTAAATTTGAAAAACGGACTAAATTGATTGATGTGTTAGGGACTAAATTGTTATTCCAAAAATTTGAGGGACTAAATTGACCTACCTATACAATATCAATGACTAAAACGCTCATTTACTTATATATTTAATTCATCCACTACACATGCAAAAGATAATAATAGGCATGATCATATTAATGTGAATCTGTGATTCAAGTCCAACCTTAGTTTATCAGTTGGAACAGCAAGTTCAGAGTCCTTCATATGATGGTACATTGCAGCCGAGATCTTAGGCGGCAATCTTAGTTTCCTATTTTTATAAGCTGCAACAATCACTCGTAAAAAGCTGGTGAGCAAGCTGCTATTTGATTTATACTTTACGTAAAGCGGAGAAGCGAGGAAGAAGAAGAAAGTGGAAAAGAACATAAGTGCTGCTGGAACACCGAAACCGAGTTTCCATCCAAAATGATCTTGGATATATACTATTCCTGTGAATGCAATTATGACAGAAATAGCTGAGGAAGCATAATACCAACTGAAGAATATTTCCAAGGATCTTTGGCTATTGGGATTGTTTTCTCTATTCACCTGGTCTGCGCCGAATGCTATGGAGCATTGAAGGCCGCCATTTCCAATGGACATAAGAGCAAGGGAAGAAATTAACATCACCATTTGTCCGGTCGTTGCATATTTACATGTTTCAGTTGCAGGATTGCAAGGAGGAGGCCTTGCTTGTGGGATCATTGCTGTTAGCCACAAGAGTACCATTCCCTGTTACCAAAAGGAAGGAAATTTACTTCTTTTTTCTTCTTTCAATATACAATAATTTACATTGTTTGGTTCAAACAATGGGAGATAATCCTGAACTGTTTGGAAGAGCTTATGTAAGTGTTTGGACGAGTTTATAAAAATAACTTTTGATATGATATGATATGTTCACATACAATTTTAAGCTTATTTTCATAAGCTCCTCGTGATAGATTTTTGAAACAACCTATATAGAGCTTATGAAGACTAATTTCCTTTTAACATCCCTATAAACTTTCATGTTACATTTAAGTCTAAACTCTGCTTCCTTCCAAATCTTCCAATATTGGAGAGAAACTAAAATTGAGCGACGATACCTTCTAGTCGCTAAACCAAACACTTTAGATTGAAGACTTGTTCGATGTCTGACATGTGTCAGCATTTGACACATACACTCAGTGTATAATACCAACACATATAGTTACATTTAACTACTTCTATTTTCTCAAATTATTATAGATATCTACATCTCAGTATTGTGTCAAGTGTTGGTGTTTATTAGCAAATGAGTCAAAATAGCTATCCTACTCATCTCCTCCACACAATATATTCACATGATTATGATGGAAAAAAAAAAGGAATGCTACTTACCATGAAAGTGATGATGGAACCTAAACCAACAGCAAGGAACCTGCCCAAATGAGAGTCAGCAATGAAAGCACCAGGAAGAGGCATGAAATTAGTGGTTGCAACAGATAAAAGAAGTATTTGTGTAGCTTGAGATAAATGAAGATTGTAACTCCCCATCAAATAAACTATCATATTTGGTAATAATCCTAATGTTGCAACCCTAGCAAGTGTTTCATTTGCTGCAATTCATACATATACTTGCATTAATTACCACATAGCAATAGCATATCATACAAAAAATGAAAAACACCAAATAATCATAATCTATGAAACAGTAGTCTAGACATCCACACGTAAAACTAGTGATAATTTAGAGAAAAAAAATTTGTTCAGATTCAATTCCTACAAATTAAAAAATGGTTACTTTTAGTCCTTGACAAACCAAATGACTTAACATAAACAAAACAAAAAAACTGGTGCTAAAGAAAAAATTCAAAAATAAATTAGTTGAAGGTAATAACATGTTTTGGTGCTAAAAGATGATAAATAATTTCACAATGAAAATGAAAAAAAAGGAAAAAGAGAAACCTATGATGAAAGGCATGGTAATGAAGCCACCCTTGATGTCCATTTGGGATTGTGAAGTGTTAAGATTTTGGGAACCAATTTTGGTTAGAGATGAAGAAAGCTTTATTTCCTTCTTCTCCATCAATCTGGTTCTTTGTATCCTAATTCCTTTGAGTGATGGAACAAGAGAGATAATTTATATAAGTAGAAAAAGGAAACTTCATCACTCATATTCAAATATAGGGACAAATGAATGAATACTCAACAAGCAACTCCTACCTCGCTGTTCCTACCATTTAAAAAACCGAAAGAGGATCCTTAACTTGTGGCTTTAATCATTTTTAAAATAGCTTTCATCATTGTTTATGATTTTATAAGGCACGTTAACAATACTATAAAGTTTCTCTTAAAAAATTAAGCTTAAATATTTGTAACTCATAAATTTATAACTCCTAAATTTAAATTTATAACTCCTAAATTATGTGTAAGTTTATGGTAGTATATATCATATTTTTTATGAATCAAACAAAAATAAAATAAAATTTGATTTTTAAATTTCAGATGTTTATTACCTTTATCTTAAATCTATAAGATTTAAATTTAATTCCAATGAAATTAAATTTTTATAGATGAATTTTAAATATATTTTAAAAAAATTATATTAAAATTTTTAAAAAATTAAACTTATTTTATTCTAACAAAGACAACAACTTGTTGCAGAATACTTGGGATAAGAGATTAAAAATGAAGAATTTAATTTATTTAAACATGTATTTTGGCTTTACACATTTTGTTTTTGATTCTTCTTTATTTGTTTTATTCTCTACAAAACCTTATTTATTTTTAGTTGACATTCTAGTGTAGAATATTCAATTTTAGTCAAAGTATTTTCAAGATTTTCTTCATTGACCCAACATGGCTGATGCTTCTTCCATCTCCACTTCTATGGTCAGCAAGCATGGTTCAAATGTTGTTTTTAAAAAATTATATATAAAACATTAAAAAACAAATTATAGCATTATTACAACAAGGTTCAAACTTCAAACTACAAAATAGATAATAGTACATAATACATAATAATACATTTCCCTCTCACTTCTAGATATGAGGGAAGCGCAACTTATTTAAAAAAAAAGTGCGGTTGCTAAAGCCAAATTCGAGAAAAACAAATCACAACATTATTGAAATATAACTTATAATCTCAGTGATGATTGGTTGGGAAATGATCTTTGTCTTGATCATCATTTGCCATTCCAAATGTTTGTTTCACTGCATCAGTTGCACCTTGGGCCATACCCTTAACCTTTTCTGCAGTTTGTTGCAAAAACCCAGCTGAATTGTCCTTTCCTGATTGGGCCGTTTCCTTAGTGGATTGGCCCATTTCTGAGCCCTTTTCTCTAGCTCGACCAGTTGTGTCTTGGGCTTTTTCTTTTGTTGCTTCGGTTGTCTGCTGGGTCTTATCCTTTGCTGCTTGGGCTGTTTGTTGGGTCTTTTCCTTTGCAGCTTGGGCTATCTGACTGGTTTTGTCTTTGGTAGCTTGGGCTGCTTGCTGGGCTTTCTCCTTTGCAGCTTGGGCCTTATCTTCTATGTTGCCAATCATTTGGTTGGACTTTTCCTGATCCACCAATACATCAAAGCACAATTAATTCGTTTTGTTTTTTGTTTTTTTTTAATAATTAAAAATAGCATTAAAATTGTCATTTTTATAACACTCGGGAAACACTCGGCATATGTTAAATATCTTGCTCCCAAAAAATATAGAATGCAATACTGGTTTACAAGATCAGATAATAAAGAAATATATTTTCATTATTGCTTTGGGCTATGGGTTTTGTAAATATAGTATTTATTGAGAATTTGAGTAATTTAATTTTGAGTTTAGAAGGATAAGTGAAGAAGATGATGATAATGTTATTTGGGTTTCTTTAATTTTAATAAATAATATTTTAAAAAGAAAAATAGTAATAATAATCCTATATGACTTGCACTATAATTTTTTAATAAAAAATAAAAACTATGATTTATTTGTATATATTTTATAAGATAAATAATTTAAAAAAAAAAATTCAATTATAATACATTGTCGGTATAAAATTCATAATGTAAAAACTCTATACGATGTATATATAAATTAAATTTAAAATAAAAAATTAATATATCATAACTAAAAAAAAAATCCGAAATAATTTTGCATGAAATTTGTTATATATACCTCAGTTCGGCCCATGGTCTCACCAGCTTTGTAGCTTTGGTCGTGTGATGCCATTTTTGTTCTTCAAAGGGTATGAATAATTTCACTCACTAGTTATATTATACAAACTTTCCTCTTATGGTATTTTGAGCACTTTTGTTTTGGTGACGAGGTTTGAACAAATTATTCATACTTTATTTATAGTATTTCATGGCTCGTGTATGATAAACACGTGTTCAACTTCTTGACATTTACGTATACTTACACGTGTCGCTCAAAGACAATGGTTATAAACTTGAGATGAGGACTAGCCTGTGAAAATCTGCCACGTTGTTTTTACTTTATTTCTATACGAGGCGCAAATACAGTGAATTGATGACTCACCGAGCTTTAAAATTGTAGATATTGATTGTCAAAGATATTTTGTCTATTTTAAAAGAATTTAATTATCATGTTTTATATTGTACATGTTAAAAATATTTATCAACATAATTTTAATAACAGTTAAGATAAAAATTAAATATTTATAATAATTAAATAATTCTAATTAATTATAATATAAATTTTTTTATAACAACAATATATAAAAATTAAATTTAATAAAAACATTTATAATTTCTATTTATCATATTAAGAAATACAAAAAGATAATTGTCGTTTTATTAAATTATTTATATTATTTATTTCAGTTTTTGTTATTATCATTAGTATAAAGTGTGATGAATGTTTTATAAGTGTAGTGTATATAATGTTGAGGATAA
>JBBPBR010000003.1:23497948-23509419 GCA_037974775.1 Cicer pinnatifidum | reverse complement strand
TAATTCAAGATATGACTAAATATATCATAATGATTTAAAACCGATCCAATAAAAAATTAATAATCGTTTAAAAAATTATATAAAACTGAATATTATCATACGTGTCTAGATACATTTCAATACTTATTTATTTATTTACAACTAATATGAGTTATTATTAATGATTTTTTAATAATACTTATTTGTTTAATATGATATAATTTTATTACTATTTTATGTTTTAAACATAATCGATCAATATTATTCTATAATATTAATTTTTAGTATATTTTATACGCAATATTTTGTTTTACACTTGATATTTTAACATAATTTTATAATATTAGTATTGAAATACTTTTCTTTTTTATATAAATTTCGATTTGGATAAATTAAAAACCGTATTAATTTGGATACAATCAAATTGGATTGTTTTTAGAATTTTCATCCAAACTAAACCGAACGACATACAATTTAATCTTTGGATCAAATGATATTTTGTCTCATAACCGATCCAAACTACATAGCGAACACTCCTAAAGTTTTTAACTTTGATTGAATTCACATATAAAAACAATTATCATTTTAGTATTAGAATTGTACCATTTGAAGCTTTGTATAGTAGAAGGAAGCATAGAACTCCCCTATGTAAACAAGAAATTAGTTAGTACTTAAATCAGAAGAAATTCAATCTACAACTAAAAATATCATAATTAATGATTCAAGAGAATATGATTGTAGCTCAAAGTAGACAAAATAATTATCATAACAAATGGTTGAAAAAGTTATCTTTTTAAGATTGCAGCTTTTCTTAAGATTTACATCTACTAAGGGATTGGTAGAGTGCTAAGGCGAAGATAATTAATTAACAATACATTTTTAAGATAAGGAAAAACTTCCAAAATCAAACTTTTTTATTTCAAATCTAAATTACATTAAATTAAATAATAAAACAAATAAGGGTTATCGACACCGATAACCCGACTACCCCTAAGTTCATCACACTATTAATCGAAGGCAATTGGATACCATTGACCCCCTAGCTACATCCAGTTGTCTGTATTGAACTGACAATCAAAGCTATGACTCTACTATACCTTTAACGTCATCCCGAACTCTCCATAAAAGAATCCTAATAATCTGAGACGTTAACGTTCAACCCAGTCCACAACAAATAAATGGTCATCAATCAAAATTAACTCATAACAATTAGAAATTATCAAAACATAAGCAACAATTAATAAAACATGCATGTTTTTGATGGTATCAAACATGACTTGTGTGTTGAGGCAAAATCTCAAATTAATGTTTTAATGTAAACAAACAAAGATTAATTAAAGATTCTAATTATGATTCTAAATAATGTGTTAATTTAACATGTGTTTTTAAGTGTAATAATCCAAGATAGGTACTAATCAATGTAAGCAAAAATCAGTTTAAGAAAAAAGCAAAAAAATGGACAAAACAAAACCAAGAATGTTTTTGACGAAATCTGGAAAACCAAGAACGTTCTTGAAAATCTGGAAAACCAAGAATGTTCTTGATAAAATCTGGAAAATCAAGAACGTTCTCTACGTTTTTCATTTTCATCAAGCAAGTTCAAATCATCTGTTAATGCAAGAAAAACTCCTACAAGTTACCAATGCATTTCCAGTACATCTACAAGGAATATACAGCTCTCACATCATATGTGAGAAATACTCCAAAAGTGACAAATGATCATTCTCTAGCTTGTTAACATCAATCTCTAGAATGTTAACATTATTCTACAACATGTTAACAACAGTCTCTATAATATTAACATCATTCTCCATCAAGTTAACACCAGTCTTAAGAATGATAACATCATTCTCCAACATATTAACAATCAATCTCCAACATGTGTACATCATTCTCAAACTTGTTTTGGCGCGAATCAAAGACAATCTTAATCTGAATACATTAAACACATATCTGAGATGTCTGAGTGCATAAACAAAGGATCATTACATTCAAGAATGAAAAGCAACAAAACATTCATTATTATCCCAGAAGCAAAAAACGCAAAATGTTCAAGTCAAGAACATTCATGGTTCAAACAATCTGGTCTTTAGTCAAAATTGACACATGACAGCTGAGCACCTTTCCAACAGTCATAATAGTTGTCATCAACCTCCTTGAAGCCAATAAAAGGAACCCCCAGCTCAAGAAAAAGTTAGAACTTCAAGTGCTAAGGAAATTCATAACTTACATACTTGAAAGCTTCTCAATAGCAAACAAAATATTCAATTCAGTTTTTCTTTTCAAATATCAGAATCATTCCTCTGAATTTTTTTATTAATAATCTATTCTCAAACACAAGTTACGCATACTCAGATTCAACCAATCTCTTTAAATCATTACTGTGTAAACTCAAGACTATAAGGATTGTTTATTGTTTTAGTAATTTGTATAAAATCTTTTTATGGTTAAACGGTGAATTGTAAAATCCTATCTAAAGATTGATAGATGACCTGATTGAATCCATTTATGGGTGGAAAGGAATTACTGTAACAAATCAAGGTTGATCTGAACTATGTAAAACCAAAAACGTTGTAAAACTAATAACGTTCTCCATTTGAATACTTAATGGAAAATCTCACACGTAGCCCGAGATGGAAAATCTCATAGTTATGTTGATTTTAACTAACCAAGAACGTTTTTCGTCTTCTATTTCCAGAACCAAGAATGGTCTCCGTTTTCACAATCAAGATCAATCTTGAGTTATTTTCTTAAGTTTTTAACATGAAATTTTTAATAGTTGAATTTACAATTCAAACCCCCTTCCTAGTAAATTGACATTGTTACTTCATCGTGTGTCAAAGCATTCTAATGCAATGCATATATATCACTGCATATGATTCTGAAACATCACCTCACATTCACAAAGGATAGTCGATCATTGTCTAACATGATCCACAATTATGAAGTCTCAAAAGACATTCACAACTCTAAATATCATTCTGGAATTGTGGGCTCCAATCAATTATAGATACATGATGTGGCTCCACACCAAGTGCACAAGTACCAAAACACCAAGAATAAGTATAAGTTAAATATATTTCACTAAAAAAGGGAAAGTGCACTTACCTCGACAACGTTTTATTACACAAGAAACCTATTTTAGGTCAACATAATTTATTCGACGATTCCAACGATACCTCTCAGTTTTCTTATACCTTAAACCATTCAATTGACTTAATCAATACAAATTTTTAAAACAACTCACAAATGAACTCTAGATTTGACCACTATCCAAATCAATTAAGATGTCATATTTTAAAAAATTTCAATATTTTTTAAAAAATTATTGAAGTTCAACTAAAATGTTTTTCTTTCAAAATTTTATAAAGATAAAATATTTATTTCAACATGTATTTGATAAAATATTTATTTCAACATGTATTTGATAAAATATTTATTTCAACATGTATTTTAGCTTTACACATTATATTTTTTATTCTTTAAAAACTTATTTAATTTTAATTGACATTGTAGTGTAGAATATTCAATTTTAGTCAAAGTATTTTCAAGATTTACTTCATTGACCCAACATGAATGATGCTTCTTCCATCTCCACTTCTATGGTCAGCAAGCATGGTTCAAATGTTGTTCTTAAAAAATTATATATAAAACATTAAAAAGCAAATTATAGCATTATTACAACAAGGTTCAAACTTCAAACTACAAAATAGATAATAATACATAATGCATAATACATTTCCCTCTCACTTCTAGATATGAGGGAAGCGCAACTTATTAAAAAAAGTGCGTTTGCTAAAGCCAAATTCGAGAAAAACAAATCACAACATTATTGAAATATAACTTATAATCTCAGTGACGATTGGTTGGGAAATGGTCTTTGTCTTGATCATCATTTGCCATTCCAAATGTTTGTTTTACAGCATCAGTTGCACTTTGGGCCATACCCTTAACCTTTTCTCCAGTCTGCTGCAAAAACCCAGCTGAATTGTCCTTTCCTGATTGGGCTGTTTCCTTAGTTGACTGGCCCATTTCTGACCCCTTCTCTCTAGCTCGACCAGTTGTGTCTTGGGCTTTTTCTTTTGATGCTTCGGCTGTCTGTTGGGTCTTATCCTTTGTTGCTTGGGCTGTTTGTTGGACCTTTTCCTTTGCAGCTTGGGCTATCTGACTGGTTTTGTCTTTGGTAGTTTGGGCTGCTTGCTGGGCTTTTTCCTTTGCAGCTTGGGCCTTATCTTCTATGCTGCCAATCATCTGGTTGGACTTTTCCTGATCCAATTAAAAAGCACAATTAATTCCTCTTTTTTTGTTTTTTTTAATAATTAAAAATGGCATTAAAATAGTCATTTTTATAACACTCGGCATATGTCAAATAACTTGCTCCCAAAAAATATAGAATGCAGTTTATAAGATCACAAAATAAAGGAATATATTTTCATTATTGCTTGGTGGTTATAGGTTTGGCAAATGTAGGAATTTCACATCAGAAAATAAAAGGAATATATTTTGACTATTGTTTTGTGGCTATGGGTTTTGTAAATATAGTATTTATTGAGAATTTGAGTAATTTAATTTTGAGTTTAGAAGGATAGGTGAAGAAGATGATGATGCTATTTGAGTTTCTTTAATTTTAATAAATAATATTTTTTAAAATCAAAATAGTAATAATAATCCTATGTAACTTGCACTATAATTTTTTAATAAAAAATAAAAACTATGATATATTTGTATATATTTTATAAGATAAATAGTTTAAACGAAAAAATAAAATTCAATTATAATACATTGTCAATATAAAATTCTTTTAGAACATTATATTTCTGAGTTTGATTACACTTGTGAACTTGATGTAAAAACTCTAAACATATATAAATTAAATTTAAAATAAAAAATTCATACATTATAAATAAATAAAATAACAAAATTCAGAAATAATCTTGCATGAAATTTGATATATATACCTCAGTTCGGCCCATGGTCTCACCAGCTTTGTAGCTTTGGTCGTGTGATGCCATTTTTGTTCTTCAAAGGGTACTATAAATAATTTCACTCACTAGCTATGTTATACAAACTTTCCTCTTATGGTATTTTGAACACTTTTGTTTTGATGACGAGGTTTGAACAACTTCATTCATACTCTATTTATAGTATTTCATGGTTCGTGTATGATAAACACGTGTTCAATTTCTTGACACGTACGTGTACTTGCACGTGTCGCTCAAAGACATTGGTTATAAACTTTAGATGAGGAACTAGCCTGTGAAAGGTTGCCACGTTGCTTTGACTTAATTTCTATACGAGGCGCAAAGACAGTGAATTGATGAGTCACGAGCTTTAAAATTGTCGTTATTGTTTGTCAAAGATATTTCATCCATTTTAAAAGAGTTTAATTATATGTTTTATACTTTACTCTAAAATATTTATCAACATAATTTTGAAAATAATTATAACAAAATTGATATATTTATAATGATTTAATAGCTGTAATTAATTGTAGTTTAATTTTTTTTATACTAATAATAATATATATATATATAAATTAAATCTTTTAAAAATAAATGTATTTAAAAAATTTATTTATTATATTCATTATTGCATAAGAACATCAATGTATTATTATTCAAGTAAGCTTAAAAAATAATAACATAAATACCGAGTATTTTTTTATCAAAGGCGAAGGTATCCTTAGCTCGACGACACTTTATTACACAATAAGTTTACTTTAGGTGAACATAATTTATTCGATGATTCCAAAAATACCTCTCATTCTTTGTACCTTAAACTAATCAATTGACTTAATCAATAGAAGTTTCTAAAACAACTCCCAAATGAACTTTAGATTCGACTATTATCCAAATCAATTAAGGTGTGATTTTTACTTAGGTTTTTTTAACTTCAAAAAGACTTTGATTTAGACACTGATGCGAAAGCGAATTTAAATTATTTTCAAAATATTTATGTCATATTTTCAAAATTTTCAATCTTTTCTCAAAATTATTGAAGTTCAACTCAAATCTTTGTCTTTAACAACTTAAGACAAATTATTTACTTAACATAAAATCTTTAAATTAAGCTTCTCATAAACATTTTTCTCAAATAACATAAAACTTTAAAATCTCATCCTTTGACATAAAGAAACTATTTTCAAATTATCACCCACATAAATTTTTCAAACTTTCAAACACTTGAAAATTGTCCAAGATTAAGTTTATCAAAATTCACAGCTTGATTACCTATGAAAATTTTCTTCAACACAACCTAAACAAATTAGGATTTAATTCTTATAAAATCACAAATTACTTAAACATTTTAGTCTTTACCACTTTCTAAAACTTTTTCAGGGTTTTTTTTCTTCACTTTATTCACTGAAAGATTTATTACTAAAATTCATTTAAGGATAAAAACAATCACAAAAAGTTTTCAACACTTAAAATCTTTATGAGATAAATCTACTACAAACTTGTTTTAAAATACCACTTGTCATAATTATTTCCAAAGTTCTAACTTCAATATTTTTGTGAACATTTCCAAAATCTTAAAATTTTCAACAAAACACTTTAAACAAAAACTCTTTAGGTGTTCAATCCACTTTTTTTTTTAAACCACGATCACAATCTCTTTGTGTTCAGCCATGAGTAAGGTTGGGAAGGGAAAATTCTTCTTCGATTATTATTTTCATCCTTAGTTCTAAATACATATTTTAGAATCTTTTCAATAATCAAAAACACAAACTTAAAGATCAACATTTTCCAACATAAATTCTTATTTTTGACCAAAAATTCAAAGTATTTCCAATTTGATTTTTCCTCAAGATGTAGTATCACAAATCATGGATCTATCATATTTGTGAAGGAAAATCATACTAGTATAAAACCAATTTGTTAGTAAAACTCTAAATATTCTAAAACAAAATTTTATTTTAGATCATTTACTACAATAAGTAGCTGTAAATCTACAACAACAACATTTTAACATAGTTCATTTTTAGAAAAACTTAAAATGTTCAAAATCAAATTTTTCTTTGAGATATATCGTCACAACTTATCGATCTACAATATTAACAAATGAAATTTTCAAAACTCCTACTATAAATTTTTTTCATAAACTCAAAGTCCACAAAGTCAATTTTTTCTATTAGATCTACTAGTACAAAATCGAATCTATAATTTTTGTGAAAGAAAAATGAAGAAAACACACCCTTAGAATAAAATGGTCTCACAAGTTGATTTACAACCTTGATCAAAAGATGAACGAATTTGAAGCAAATAAGGGATTTTTTTTTCTTCTCAGTGTTTGTTTATAACCACTAGTAAGAAATAAGAATAAATGAAGATGATTTTGTGGTGTTTTTTCTTAAGTGAGAGAATGAAAAAATAAATGACTGAATAATCGTGATTTGGGCGAAAATGAGGACCAACGTTTTTTTCTTTTCCTAACTCTTACTACACTAAAGATCTACTCTTAAAAAAAAAAACCTTATTATTTGAAGAAAAATATCTAAATATTATGACTAAACACATCATTACATTATCTAATCACTCTTACATTCATTCTATCACTGATTTATTAATCTATTTATGTAAAAATATATATTCTCGTCATAACTCGACTGACATATTAATTTAACTGTAACACATAACATTGTAAAATATATGTCAATCATAATTCTTTTGTAATTCGATTAACTTATTTCCCGACGAATAATTTTATCCGAGTCTTCAAAAATATTTTTCAAACATCTTACTAAGCCATCATTTCCCATCTAATCATTCTTACGCAAGTCATATTAGTCCACACACAAAAGGGGTAATGATTTAAATATGTTTTTGGTCCTGACAAATATGTTTCATTTTGAATTTAGTTCTTGTAATTTTTTTTTTAATTTTTACCCTTGCAAATTATAACAAATTTTAATAGTGAATTGACAAATTTTTGTTGAAGTGACATATAACGACAGTGTAATTGTTGTTGATTAGGTAACATTTAATATTTAAAATTTAAATTATTTTATTAACTCATTTAATCATTTAATTAAAAACTTAAAACTAATTAATGAATTAATAAATCAAATAAATAATAAAAACTCAATAATCTTCATCTTTAACTCCAAATTTTTTATTAAAAACTCAACAAACTCTATCTTCAATCTCAATTTTTTTAATAAAAACTCAACAATATTTATCTTCAATCCCAATTTCATCTTCAAATTACAAGTTCTCATATTTAGATTTAAATCCTAAAAGTTTCAATCTCTCATTTTTTTTTTCATACCACACCCATAATTGAAATACACATAAGGAAAGATGAACCTTCCTTTTGGAGCACTAGTACACTTTCCAAGTGTGGAAATTTGAAACTTCATTCATATCAATCCATAAACCATCAATAGGGACTAGTTCATGGAAGCCACGAATTTCGACTCCCCTCTCAGAAAATGTCTTTGGATTAAGAAAATCAGGAAAGTAAACTGCTCATGACCGCCATGAAAGGTTCACCCTCATACTTGATAAAAAAAACATCATTAGCCATACTCTTTTGTCACTACTAGAAAAAATGCTTTTAGAGACCAAATTTTCGGTCACTAAATGGAGAAAATCGATCACTAAATCCAATAGCGACCAAATTAGTGACCAATTTAAATCAGTTGGTAAACTGCTAGTCGCTAGCTGTTGCGACCAAATCAGCGACCGAATTTAGTGATCGATTTAGCAACCGAATTTTGTGACCAAATTTAGTGACCGATTTAACGACTGAATTTAGTGGTTGAATTTAGTGACCGATTTAGTGACCGAATTTAGTAATTCCAGGATCATTGATCACAATGTATTTCATGCCAATGTTGTGTATTCTTTCCAAAAACTTTAAAAGCTTAGGTAGAGGGTAGTTAATTGGATTGATTCTTTCCAAATATTACATCAAGTGGAATTTTGGCCTTCTCTCTTATAATAATATATGTACTTCAATTATGAGTGTGAGAGAAAAATGAGTGAATATAATTTTTAAGGTTAGATTTAAATATAAAAATTTGTAATTTCAATATGAAAAAATATTTAATTTTTATTAAAAAGTTTAGAATTTAAGATGAAAATTATTAAGTTTTTGTTATTTAGTTATTTTATTAATTAATTAATTAGTTTTAAGTTTTATGATTGATTAAGTTGATAAAATAAATTTTAATTTTAAGTATTAAATGTTGTTTAATCAACAACAATTAACCACTTCATTTAAAATTAGTTATGTAATTATTATTTTTTATTAAAAAATATTTTTAAATGACCTTTCTAAAACTTATAAAAATTTACAAAGATATATATCAAGCAAAAAAAGTTACAAGACGAAAATCAAAATAACACATATTTACAAATATCAAAAATATATTTAAATCAATATTAATATCTTAAAAGAATATTTAAGTATTTTATAACTTTGTCACATTATCTTGTTAAGTCTATGAAACAAGATATATGCAACGGCGGATCTTTTAAAGAGCCGGTAGGTGCCATGACACCCCCTATATTTAAAAAAAAAAATTTATATAGGTAATAAAAATAGATTATTAAATTAATAGTGACAATTATAAAAATATCCCTCAAATTTTGTGATTTTGAAAAAGTAACCTTTTCAATTTCTCGGCTCCTTCCTTCCCTATTTATTAAAATAATAATAATAATTACTAAAATATCCTTCAAACCTTTATGATTTTGAGAAACTAACATCAGCCTTTTCAATTTCTCCTCTCTGTGTGCCTCCCTCCCTCTCCCCTCCTATTCTATGAGTAATTAGTTCATATTGCTCTCTGTCGCTTCTTCTCTTCACTCGAACTCTCCCCTATCAATTTATTGTTACTCTATATCTCACATTTAAAATTTATCTTCAAAATATTGGCATATATTTTTAAACTATCATGAAACAAAACTAACCAATTAAAAAAACATTAATGCACAAAACAAAGAAAATACAATTAACTTCATTATGTATATAATTCATATTTGAAACAAAAGCTCCCCACATATAACTTCATTATTGTTGTTGTATATTATGGGAATTACAGATCAGCTTTGTCAAGCTTTACAACATAAATCTCAAGATATACTTAATGCAATGCAATTAGTCGATAATACAAAAATATTAATTTAGAAGTTGAGAGATGATGGTTGAGATGATTTATTGAAAAATGTGATATTATTTTGTGAGCAACATGATATTGATTCCCCCGATTGTAATGCTATTTATATAGAGCGCGAAGGGTGCGCTCGTCATCAACATGATCACATCACAGTGGGTCAACAATATAGAGTGAATCTCTTTTGTGTTACAATTGACCAACAATTGCAGGAATTGAATCACAGATTTTGTGCGCAAACAATGAAGCTTTTGAGTCTAAGCAATAGTTTGGTTCCTAAAGGTATTTACAAAGCATTTGATATGGATAATATATGTGCTCTTGTAAATAAATTTTATCCTGTGGATTTTAATTTGAGATTTCAATTGAAGCACTTTATTCTTGACGTTGTTAGTAATCCAGATTTGAATAGCTTGTCAACTATGTCTGAGTTATGTGAAGCTCTAAAAAAATCAGGGAATGCGGATACATATTATTTGATTGATCGATTAATTCGTCTTATCTTAATTCTTCCGGTTTTTACAGTTACTACAGAAAGATTATTTTCAGCAATGAAGATTATCAAGAAAAGACTGCGTAACAAGATGGAGGATGAATTTCTTGCTGACAATATGATGTTTTATATTGAAAAAGAAATAGCTCAAACCTTTAGTTCTGATTCAATTATCGATGATTTCAAGGCTTTAGGAGAACGAATGGCACAACTTTAATTCAATGTAAACGTCTCTTTTCACATATTATATTTTTATTGTGTATTGATATTATGTTGAATCTTTGATAAAACTATGTAACTTTTATGAATTTCAATTATAATCTTTTAGTTAATATTTGTCCCTCCCCCCAATATTTTGAGCAAGATCCGCCATCGGATATATGTCACTTAGTGATAAATTTCTCAGTAACATAATTTTTTATATTAAATCTACAAATTAAATTTTTTTTATTATAATTAATATATAAAACTCGATTAAATTCTATTGCCATTCAAAGTCGTCAAAATTTAAACAACATTTAAACAACGGCTAAATTTTTGTCTGTTTCCGAAAAAATCAGTAGAAAATTTCAACAACGGGTAAATCTTGCCTTTATATGGTAAATAAACTATAAAAAAAAAACATAAATAGACAATAGAATTTAATTTTATATAAATAAATTAAGGATCTTTTGTGATAAATTCCATCAAAGTAAAAGTTTCAGAGTTTGGTGTTGTTCTATCTCCTTTTTTATCTCTCTATTTCGTCTTTTTAATCTCAAATGTAAAATTTGTTTGAATAATAAAGTAGTTATACTCTTGTAGGAATAACCATATCTTTAATTAATTATCACATCTTTATTAATATTTCTCCTTATATTAAGATATTGAATCGGTTTG
>JBBPBR010000003.1:23485809-23497566 GCA_037974775.1 Cicer pinnatifidum | reverse complement strand
TTTTATTTTAAAAAGAATTGTAACAAAAAAATAATACTATAAACGGAGCCCCATTAATAAAATGCTATAAAGAATAAAATGCTATAAACGGAGCCTTTAATAAAATGCTATAAACGGAGCCTTTAATAAACATAGTTTGAATCCATATTTTTTTTGGCACACATCCAATGTTATAGTAGAAACTTAGTAATAAGAGCTTACAATAGCTTAATATTGTAAACTCAAAACCATGATTCACATCAAATTATGCATAGAAGATTCACTATAGTTAATAATAATTTTTGTTTCTTCAATTTTTAATTTTTAAAAAATTGTGTTGCACAAAAACAAAAATTAAACAAAGTAAACTTTTGGTGCTATGATGATTAAAGGATAATTATAGCATTATTACAACAAAGTTCAATACTTCAAACTACAAAATAGGATAGTACAATACATAATACATTTTAATCCCTCACACTTTCAATATATGAAATATAGCGCAACTTATTTAAAAAAAGTGCGTTGTATAAAACCAAATTACAACATCATTATTGAATTGAAATATAGCATTCAGCTTATAATCTCAATGACGATTGGTTGGGAAATGATCTTTGTCTTGATCATCATTTGTCATTCCTAAGGTTTGTTTTACAGCATCAGTTGCACCTTGGGCCATACCCTTAACCTTTTCTCCAGTTTGTTGCAAAAACCCAGCTGAATTGTCCTTTCCTGATTGGGCCGTTTCCTTAGTTGACTGGGCCGTTTCTGACCCCTTTTCTCTAGCTAGACCAGTTGTGTCTTGGGCTTTTCCTTTTGTTGCTTCGGTTGTCTGTTGGGTCTTATCCTTTGCTGCTTGGGCTGTTTGTTGGGTCTTTTCCTTTGCAGCTTGGGCTGTCTGACTTGTTTTGTCTTTTGCGGTTTGGGCTGCTTGCTGGGCTTTTTCCTTTGCAGTTTGGGCCTTATCTTCTATGTTGCCAATCACTTGGTTAGTCTTCTCCTGATCCACCAATCCAATTTATTTTTCACAGAATTAAATAGAATATAAATTAAAATTAATATATAAATTAAATATGTATTATATGTTAATCAAATTAATAGTTATGACTAATATAAAAAATTAATATTGTTATTAGATTATAAAAAACATACATCATGAGTTACTTAATAAATCAATATACATAATAAACTTCATTAAGTTTAATTGAATAAAAATGAACGTATAATTAATTTTTTCAAGTCTCTCATCTAACAGATTTGTAAGTCCATCCTTAATTTAAAAGGAAATAACTTTTAAGATCTAATAGTTATGAACTTATGATTAATGACATTGTAAAAAACACAGATAAATTAAAATAAACAAAAAAAGAAAAAGGGAAAAACAATAAGTTCTAAGTTGCATGAAATAAGATATATAGAAATGAATACTGAATGATATTTGTTATACCTCAGTTCTGCCCTTAGCTTCACCAGCTTTGTAGCTTTGGTCGTTGGATGCCATCTTTGTTCTTCAAGTATAATTAATTCACTCACTAGCTATATGATAAAAACCTTCTTTTTATGAATATCTCAAGCACTTGCTATTTTTGTTAATGGTTCTGAATTTAATTCATACTCTATTTATAGTATTTCATGAATCGTGTATGTTAGCCACGTGCTCAACTTGTCGACATGTGTAAAACACGTGTTGCTCCAAGGCTACGGTTATAAAGTTGAGTACCATTTATCAATATAAGATAAGGATTCAGCCTGTGGAATTTTGCCACGTTCCATTACTTGATTATTATTATTATTATTATTATTTTATTATTATGATTTTTTCCTATAAGATATCCGTGATTTATATATGAGGTGCAAATACAATGTATTTATCTTTTTTTTTTAGGCAAGACAATGAATTCATGACTATATGATATAAACTTCTAACGCATAAATATAAAATTATTTTGATTTCTATAATATTTTATATATATATAATTTTTAATAATAAAAATAAATAAAATAAAAATAATTGAGAGAGATTAAAGGAGATTTAAATTGAGAGGATCTAAATTTATTTTCTAATATTATATTTTATATTTAATTAATATATCAACTAATATATCCTTTAAATGAAGAATGAGTTAATTAGTATTGTCGGAGTATACAAAATTTCTCGATATGACTTATTAGTGATGACCATATCTATTAGGGGTATATTTCGGGTCGGTTTTTGACAGTTTCAGACCAAAACAGTAAAATCGATTTAATTCTGTTTATTTTTTTCTTCGGGTAAGTCGGGTTTGGATTGTGGGTGGGTAAAAATGAGTTGGATTTTATTGGACTTTTTTTGTATTTAATATTAAAAAAAATCTAGAAAAAATATGTTCTTATATATAGTTTTATTATATATAATACATGACCCATTAAAAAAAATTGGCTCAACCTACCAATCATACATCACACTTGTTTTATATCTTCAATTTTGTTAGATCACAATTTTTAATCACCATTTTTTATAATATCAATCAAAATTTTGTTGTATCATTGTTCTGAAGCACATAGCATTTACCATTAGCCACATAAAATCTAAGGTTAATATTAAATCACGAATTCATCAGCAACATAAGTCACAGTCACATCATGACAACACAACCATACAAATTACATCGTCAAGTATAGATTACATAATGATCAACTTAATTAAAATTCGATATTGATCAAACAAAGACAATATTGTTGCATCATGAGGATTTATTGAGTGATTTCAACAACATAAATATTTTTTTTCTGCACACATATAATACAAATTAGAAGAGAAAAAAAATTGCAGAACAAAATAACATCAATGTTCAAATTAAAAACCTGTGATGTAACTGCTCACGATATCATTTTACCATATTCGGTAGAAATCGTTGATAATGCACAACATATAAGTAACCTAATAAAACATATTAATTTGTGTATGGAATTAAAACTTGGGAGGAATTAGGGATATCGTATAAAAACACTAAACAACATTCAAGACGAAACTTATACTATAGATGTTGTATTCATGCACATGTTCAAATTAGAAAGAATCAATGACAGTTGTAGAACAAATTAAGATCACTTGATAAAAAATGTAAAACACGTTATATATAATCAAACTAATTCAACAACAAAATTTGTAGAAAAATACTTCAAGTAATAAGAAGTTTGCTTCAGTTTTATTATGTTCTCATAGCAGTGAGACTCCAAAATGACATTTATGTTTCAAATTTTTAACAAATAATTAAATAAAGTATTCATATGCATTGCATACCCAACAATTGAATTGTAACAAAGTTGAAAAGATTAACTTACATAGGTTTTCTTTTGTCAATTTTGATCTAATGCCACAAAAGTAGAAGTTGATCGAAATATATGGTAAATTGATCCAATGACACAAAAGTATGAGTCAGGTGGTTTGTAATTCATTATATTAACAAGTTATGCGGTAAAATAACAATCAAATCAAAACTTACAAATAATTCATCATTAATGCAAAAAATAGCAAACTCCTTTAAAAAGCTTTTTACTCCATCTTATCCAACTCGTTCAACAACATAACTTGCAAAAATAAATCATAAATAAGTCAAAAGAACATTGAAATCATTTACAATAAATTAAAACTAAATGAAGCGCCTTACCCATGAAGCTTTTTTGTTACAAAAAGATATGACCGACTTGTCTCAAAATCCAGAATTATCTCCCAAAAAAAAGTGGTCCGCTGCTCGGTTGTGCTATGATTGATGATGAGTCTTGTGTGACTTCAAAGAATAAAAAAAATAAAGGTCGCCTATACTACATAAAAATTTGAACATAATTAAAATAATAAAACTAATTATAATTAAAAAAAGAACATAATTATGAAAGGACAATCATAAATTGGACCTTCAACAATTTAAACACATCATAAGAGGAATGTAGTGAGCCACTTCCAGTTGAGCTTCCATTTAAATCTATGATACACTAAAAAAGATTGAATTATCATGTTAAACATATATAAACATTACTAATAACAATGAATACATTTTATTTTTTGAAAAGGAACGGATCCACTAGTACTTCCTTTGAAATCTCATACTCATCATCAAATATGAAGTCTTTAAATTGGTAAAAAGACGGATTCAAAAAATTCTGGGTGCATATTAGAGCCTCCTCCATTTATGGATTTAGGGAGCTTCTATATACCTCTAAAACCCTACCCTGGTGCTGAAAGCACTCTCATAAGCCACAATAGAAACTTATGTAGGCATGATGTCTCTTACCATTCTAGACAAAATTGGATACCGACAAGCACTATATTTCAACCACATTAGAATCTCAAACTTTTCTACAAACTCTATACACTTCTCAGTAGTGTACCTCTCAAGTTCATTTTCAACATCAATTGAATCCTTTTCCTTTAAATGTTTTTGAAACACATTTTCCCTTTGTAAGTGTGCGCTTGTGTGACCAACAACGGTTGTTTTACAAAGGGAAACAAATGCACTAGCACTAGAAGATAAAGCCTTAGATGTTGTATCATAAGCATGCTTATACAATTGGTACACTTTAATAAGATTATCATTTATGCTTATCGATTTGGTTTTTAATTGGTTTATCACCATATACATCATTGAAGCACCACTCCATATAACTTAACTTGTACCAGGGATCTAAAATAACACCAAAGTAAATGAACTGATTTATGTTAGATTCATTACCCCAATACTTGGTGTACTTTGCCAACATTTGTTTGCCTATTGAACACTTAAGTTCGATAAAGGTGGAAGCTAATTGGGGAGAAGTCGCATGCAAACTTGTTTGTTGTGAGGTTGAAAATACTTTTGTTGCATCATAAAAATACTTCAAAAATTGAACAAAGCACTTGCCTTTTTCCTAATCATTATTAATGGGTGGAGAAGCTTCTACAAAGTATTGCCTATAGCTTGCATCTTCATCTTTAAGCTTATCAAAGGCTAGTTTAAATTTTACAGCTGCTTCCAACTCAAATATGTCGAGTTCCACCCTGTTTGAACATCAAGACACAAAAATTTCTTGCTTGCAATTCCAACAAATTCTATGTATTTCTTAAACTTTGCAGTTCTTTATGGTGATGATCTTACAAACCTCACATTATTTTGAATGGAAGAAATTGAAAAGTCGAAGTCTTTCAATCCTTTAGTCACCACAAAGTTGAGTATGTGAGCACATGATTATTTGATGATGCATTATCAACTATGATGGTAGACACATTCCTAAATTCCCATTCCCTCAATGCCTCATCAAGCTTCAGAGCCACTGTCTCACCTCTATGATTTGGAACCACACAAAAACTAATGATTCTATTTTGGTAATTCCACTCATTATCAATAAAGTGGGCTTTGAGGGTCAAATAATTAAGTTTTTGAACAAAAGTCCAACAATCTGTAGTAACAACCATCCTACTACAATCGGACTTGAAGAACCATTTCAACCTCATTTTTTCATCTAAATACAACTGAAAACAATATCTTGCTACAATATGTCTTGATGGTAGGGTAAATTGGGTCTGCAATTGATTACATAAGTACTTAAATCCCTCTACTTCAATTGCTTTAAAGGGTTGCTCATCCAAAATGATAAGAACAACCAAAGCCTTTCTACATGCTTGAGCATTAAATCTAGAGCTTGCTACAACAAAACTATATTGCTCACTTGTTGGAAATTGTAAAATTGTTTGATCAAGATCAACTGCTACATTTAAAGGATATTTTGTGCATCTTGTTATGTGATGCTTCATATTGGAAGTACCATGTTTCTTAGCTTCACAAAAATAATTGTGATGGCAATATTTGCAAGCATAAATTCTAATTTCACAATCAGGAATTTCATTAAAGTGGTCCCAAACCTCATTACCTTTTCTCTTCTTCCCAACTAGAGGAAACGTATTTGTAGCTGCAGATTGTGGAATAGGTTGATTATTAGCTTCAACAGGTTGGTTAGCAGAAGGATTAGGCGAATGAGACTCCATCACAGAAACATATATGATTGTAATGCATAAGTCTACTTAAAGTTTAAAATATTCAATTTTTAATCAAATGTTTAATTTGATGAAGTTTTCATAATTAATTGGTTATCAGAAGGATTAGGCGAATGAGACTCCATCACAAAAACATATATGATTGTAATGCATAAGTCTACTTAAAGTTTAAAATATTCAATTTTTAATCAAATGTTTAATTTGATGAAGTTTTCATAATTAATTGTTAAAGTTTTTCTATATAATTCGTTATCATCCAACTCTAAGTACTTTGTATGATCTATTAGTGAATTTTGTATATGAAATAACTCAGAAGTTTTAAATTTTTAGCAACTCAAATTTTATTTTTTAATCAACTATTTTATTTGATTAAGCCTTTTTTTATATAAAACAACTCCTACTATAAGACAATAGGAGTTGCTTCAGCAGAAAAGTAACAAATAATTGACTAATTATTTAATTTAGTAATTGAGTCACTTATCATGATATAAAATTCATACAAACTCAAACAAGTTCAGCCTATAATCATATTTTTTAGCATAATCAAATTTATACAAATTAGAACTCATAATTAGACATGTTCAATTTTTGGTTTGAAATGGAAACTTAACCAAACCAAACTGAAATACAAAAACATTTTGAGAAAACTGAACCAATTTATTAACCTATTAAAAAGTTACCCTTCTCTTTCAAGAGTAAAAAAATATTGCATGAGTTTGTGAATTTTCTATGAAATCAACATGTGAATTTTCCAAAGGAAACTGATTTTTCATTGAGTGGTTGATATAATTAAATTTAGTTTAGTTCTTAAGTTAAATAAGTAGTTCAACTGTAACCAGATTTAAGTAACAAACTTAATTACCATATCACATGAAGCAGATTATTAGCAAGCACTAGACAATAGACAAGTTAAATTACTCTAAAAAACCATGTAGTCTAAAAATAAGATACACAATCTCTTTTCAACAAGTTGATTAATAAAATATTTGCAATGTGTTTAACTTACAATTTTCTGGCCTAGTTCCTTGCATGCTCTTGCCTGATTGACCTTGCTTCATTATTCCAAACCAGAAAAGTTCAAAAAACACTTAGTAAATATTGAACAGAATCTACAATCTAACAATATTTAATTATAATGAGACAAACATGAATCTAAAACTATACATAATAAACAAATCAAACATAAATATAAAACTAAAAAGTATAAATAAATCAAACATGAATGTTAAACTAAAAAAAAATAAACAAATCAAATATGAATGTAAAATACAAGGAATAAACAGGTCAAACATGAAAGTAAAAAGAATAAATAGAGCAAACATGAACATAAGTTTAGGAAACCTAACTTACTACCTCAAGAACTAAGAATAACTTAATCCCCAAAAAGGCATATACTTACTTAAAAAGAATAAACATATCAACCATGAACATCAAACCAGAAACCAAAACTCAAAAATTACAAGAACATAATAAGCCTTAAAATAGAAAATGCAAAATTATAAAATAGTAGCCTACAAAAATAGCAAGTAAAAAAACTGTAAATCACTACAAATATAAAACTAATAAAAGAAACCTTAAAAGAAACCCTAAGAAACTAACCTTCTCTAAAGGTTCGATAAAGAAAGGAGATATGGACAACCTCTATCTTATCGTTTGAGTCTTGAGATAGAGAGAGAAAGAGTGAGTGAGGTGAGAGTGAATGAGTATGCTGAAATTTGATTTGAAGTGAGTGTTAATTGGATTGGGGGAATGTTCGTTAATTGAACTTCTTATTAAAAAAATTGCCTTGGACCAGGTTGTGGCTATGTGAGTGTGTGAGTACTAAGTAGTAAAGTGCAATTTAAAAATTAATATATAATATAAAAATAGCAATATAATTAAAGGAATGGATTCGGTCGGGTTTGGATACCGACCAATCCAAATTACCCATCCAAACCCGACTATGTAGATCGATATAACCCTTTATTTTTCACCCACTCAACCCACCAACCTGAAGAAACCCACCCAAAAAAATAAATCTTTTAATGGATTGGTCAGGTCCGAAGATGTTGTCCACCCCTAATACCTATTACAATATCTATATTGGTTTTATTACAGAATACTCGTACTAAATAATTTGTTAGTGATAAGTCATAACTATTGTCACACGTACAAGGCAATTAGAGAGTTTGTTGTAGAATTGTAATATGATACATATATTTCATCCTCTTAATATACTCCTTATTTTAAGTATATAAGACAAATTGACTTGTAAACGAATAATAAGAATATATTCATTTTCTAGTGATTTATAAGATCAAGCGTAAGTATGATGGTTTTATTGATTTTTTTAAGGCATGATTGGTTACAAAGGGATACAATCAAACTGAGGGTGTCGATTACTTTGATATATTTTCTCTCGTGGATAAACTAACCACAATTTGGCTTTTTAAGGCCCTTTCCTCTATTAAGCATTGGCATGTTTAACAATTGGATGTGAGCAGCGATTTTCAAATCAAGTTTGAAACCTTCTCAAATCCCTTTGTGGCCTTAAACAAGCCAATCAAAAATGGTATGAAAAACTCATTCATCTCTTGACTACTCTTAGTTACAAACAAGCTTTTGCTTACCACTCTTTGTTCACTAAACAATGTGATGATTCTTTCACTGTTTTGCTCATTTATGTGGATGATCATGTACTAGTTGGGAGTTCTATCTCTGAAATTTCCTATATTAAATCTACATTGGACAAAGAATTTGGCATTAATGACTTGTGGGTGCTTATGTTTTTTCTTGGGTTGGAAATTGCTTATTCTTCTCTTGGAGTTTCTCTTTTCCAATGTCAATATTGTCTCGATCTTCTCAAAGATGTTGGTGTCCTTGGTTGTAAACCATCCCTAACACCTTTGGATCCTTCTCATGTGCTACATCTTAATTCCAACCCTGCCTATTCCGACATGATGTGTATCTTCGTTTGGTTGGACGTTTGTTGTACCTTACGACTATTCATCCTAACATCTCTCATGTTGTGCAACAACTTAGTTAGTTCCTCAACAATCCCACTGAACTTCATTATAAGGTTGCCCAACGCATCTTGAGGTATCTTAAGGGATCTCTTGGTAAAGTCTCTTTTTTCATGAAGTTTTATCCTTCAGCTCAAAGGTTTCTCTAATGTTGATTGGTGTGGTTATCCTGATTCTCGTCGCTCTATCAATGGCTATTGTTTTTATCTTGGAGATTCCCTAATTTCAGGCCATTCTAGGAAGCGTGTAATTGTTGCTTGTTCGTTTTTTGAGGTTGAGTATTGGGCACTTGTAGCTGCCACATGTGAATTACAATGGTTACAATACTTAATGAATGATCTCCATGTTCCTCTTGGACACCAATATGTTATGTTTTGTGATAGTCAGAGTGCTTTTTATATTTTGGCTAACCTTGTGTTTCTTGAACGCATTAAGCACCTTGATATCGATTGTCACATAGTAAGGAAAAATGTACAACTTTCCTAATGCATTTGCTTCCTATTTCCTCTACTGCATACATATGTTTTTTTTAAGACTCTACATCCTCAACCTTTTTTTCATTTAGTTTCCAAGCTTGGAATGGTGAACATTTACCATTCCTCAGCTTGTGGGGGGATATTGCACAATAATAGTACTGAATAATTAGTTAGTGGTGAGTTATAACTATTGCCACACGTACAAGGCAATTAGAGAGTTTGTTATAGGATTGTAATTTGATACAACGTGTATTTCATCCTCATAATTTACTCTTTCTTCTAAGTATATAAGAGAGATTGACTTATAAATGAATGATAATATATTCATTTTTTTTGGGTGATTTATCATGTATTCTTCTTTTTTTGTTTTCACTCATAGGTTTCATGGTAAGGTTCACGTTTTACCAACCAATAATCACTCTATTGGGGAATAATTCTTTTTTAGATTCTAAACTTTTGAGAATTTTCTTTTTTCTTCACGTTTTTTCAAAAATGACTTCCCAAGGTTTAAAATACAATATGCAATTGAGAAGACAACTGCAACAAAAAGATAAAGATAGTTGCAGATATCGTTTTTCCCATTTTAAGGACGTAAATAAATATCGCAAAAAATGACTACGATGAAACACCGTTTTTATGAAGAAAAAATTCGAGGTTCCATTTTTTCAACTCAAATGAATAAAAGTATACATTTTTAGAATGTATTTAGACACTGAGATATATTTTTCTCTGATTCTAAACTTCTCTCATATCTCCAATAGTATTATATGTTATATGATAATATAAATAATTTTAATAGTATTTGTTTAATGTTGTGAGTAGTATTGGGAATAAAATTTTAAAATTTCAAAAATAATATTAATTTCTTTTGTAGAGTATTTTTTTCAAGTGAATTTATTTGAGTAATTATTATATATGAATTGACAAACACACATTCGAGAATATGTAAAATGTTTTACATAATGAAGATCATCCTACAAACAAAATTCATAAATTATATTTAGTGTTAAAAATCTTAAAAATATTTTAATAAATATTAATATATGTAATTATCTACCGCAAAATCAGATTAATCATGCTCTTTTTTTGTGTTGTCAAATCTAAATTTATTGTCAAAATATTGTTAGAAAAATATGAAAATGATTTTATCATTTGGTATTCATTTCATTATAACCCTGTCAAAGAAATGACAAATCTAAATTCCAATATTTTGATTATGAGACTTCTATACAACATGACAAACAACTCGTATGTACAGTGGTTGAGTAGAGGTAAAGCAACTGTAGAAACTTAAAATTGGTAGTATTTTTTTTAAAATTTGACAATATAAAACATCTCCGTAAAAAAACAACAAATAATTTTTTAATCTAAATGGTAAATAGTTTTCTCTCGAATACACAATAATAACACTCATATAAATCTAGATATGGACAATCTTCTTTGTCTTTTGAAGAACCAATATATTTTCATGTCGTAAATGAGATCAAATATGTCTGCAAAAACAACATTATAACTAAGAACAATCAAGATGAGATCTCCGTAAAAAAATAACAAATAATTTTTTAATCTAAATGGTAAATAGTTTTCTCTCGAAGACACATTAATAACACTCATATAAAGCTGAATATGGACAATTTTTTTTATCTTTTGAGGAGACAATATACTTTTATGTTGTAGATGAGATCAAATATGTTTGCAAAAATAATATTATAACTAAGAACAATCAAGATTTTGAGAAAAATGAACAAATAGGTATAATATGTTACAAAATACCATTTACTCAAAAATTATTTGTGCAAAAAAAAAAAAAAAGAATTTTCCAACTATATCTATTTTGAAAATAATTGGGCTGCAAAGAGATTTTCTTTTGAGTTGATAAGTGGAGATGTGAAAACTTAGCATAATGTTTTCTCATGACAGTGGCGAATCTGCGACATAAATTTAATAGTATAAGGTTTCGATATAAAAGTTAATTGCATATGGCTGCGATATAAAAGTTAATTGCATAAGGATGCGATATAAAAGTTAATTGCGTAAGACGTGTTAAAATAGTTACAAGAAAAAAATATATTGACCATTTAAATATTATAGTTTCAGTTAGCAAAATATAACGGCAAAATAAATATTAGAGTTTCAGTTTTGTTTTTAATAAAGCCCTAATTATAGAGATTGTTTGAAGAAGTAAAATAATTAAAAAAAAACTTATATGCTAAATAATAATAATAATAATAATAATAATAATAATAATAATAATAATAATAATAATAATAATAATAATAATAATAATAATAAT
>JBBPBR010000003.1:23459310-23485773 GCA_037974775.1 Cicer pinnatifidum | reverse complement strand
GAATAGTTCTATAAAATATTATATGAAAAAAATATAATAAAAATAAATTGCAAGTATGATAATAAGAAAGAGGAAAAATATTTGTTAGATGTGCCACATCAGATTTTTTTTTATGTGATAATATTTGAATGAGGTGACACAATATTTGATGAAGATGTACAAGTCTATTTTAATATATATATACAAAACATATGAATAGTTCTATAAAATATTATATAAAAAATGTAATAAAAAATAAATTGCAAGTATAATAATAAGAAAAAGGAAGAGTATTTATTAGATGTGTCACATCATATTTTTTTCTATGTGGTAATATTTGAATGAGATGACATAATATTTGATGAAAATATAGGAGTCTATTTTAATATATATTGCAACTATGATAATAAGAAAGAGGAAGAACATTTGTTAGATGTGCCACACCAGATTTTTTTTTTATTTTTATGTGACAATATTTGAATAAGGTGATGCAATATTTGATGAAAATGTTGAGTCTATTTTAATATATATAATAGGTTGTGATAACCGCACTCCGTAACACAATATCTATAATTATTGAAATCGCAAAATTCTTAACACAACCGTGAATGTGATCACGACTACTATTTAAAATCTTGTCACTCTACTATGAATTTGTTGTTGTGTTTTAGTGGTAGGGTTGCTTATGTTACATTTTTTGTCAATGAAAGTGTGGGGTAAAGTTGACATATTGATAATTTGTAGTGGTATATGAGGACTATGTTAAAGTATACAAAGTAAAATTTTGCCTTCAACATCCTAAATTTAATACCATGTTTAACATTTTAGAGCAGGCCCATTGCGAGTATGTGGGCCAGTCCATCATAAACTTAGGGGAAAATATCTCTTTGGTACTCCTCAGCTAATCCCTTACAACTTCCACAAATTTAGTACTATTACAAAATAGTCCTTCAACAATTTTGATGTAAATTTAATTTGTAATACCTTTTAGAAAAGTCTCACCAGTGAGTATTTTCTTAAAAAAAATTTAAATCTGTATTTTTCAAATTTGAAAAAAAATTCAGAACGTGTTTTACATTCCAAAAATTTTAAAATATAAAAAATTCAAAATTGCCAGGACTTGTATTTATTGTTTTTACTTCAAATGTTTTTGAACCCTAGAGACCACAAGTTTGCCTTTCTTTTTGTTGTCTAGGGTTGTACTTCTTAAGTTTTAGAGGTCCTCTCGAACATACAAGTTGTTAAGTCATTTGAATTTTGACTTCATTTGTTAGCTATTACAATTTTAAATAGAAAAGTTATAATTGAGAGAAAATTAATTAAAAATGTATATTAAATAAAGAGATCATTCTTCTCTGATATTTAAGATTTATAAATGCTAATGAGTAACAATTAATTAACTATTGTATTTGATTTGTCAAGTACAATTCAATTGTTTATGTCTAATTAACAAACTGATATGTTTAGTATTAGCTATTAAGAAACTTCAAATGTTGTTATATATAAAAATAGAGGATAACAGAAGCAAAACAAGGTGTCACTTAATTTTAAGGTATTTTAACACTCCAAAAAGTATGAAAAAAGAGAGGTATTTCAAGTTTGAACTTGCATCTAAATATATCAAATGTTTTTTCAATTATTATATGAGTTTTTACCGACGAGACCAATAAAAAATTACTTTAACAATTATATAAAATAGAAAATAAAATAAAACATGACAAAATACTACTTGAGGAAGACAACTTAAATAATTGAGTTAAAACTCTTACTCCATCTTCCCCTTGACGGGTTGATATAGATTAATCCATCAATAATAAAACACAATTAAAAAACAAAAACATATTAAAATAAAAAAGAAAAAAAATTCAAAACTATTCCACTAAAATAATGTTATTCAAATATCATTACACCAACAATAAAACCTATAACTGTTCACATGAATTGAACGCGACAGGACATCAAAATAGTATCAATTGCTCTAATAAGTAAAACAAATTGACAAGTTTAAAAGTAACATAACCTCAAAACATAATCTATCTAGCAAAAGAAATAAATTTAAATTCAATAAAATTGACTTCGTAAAAAATAACTAAAATATAAAATTTTTACAGTGACTAATAGAGTCGGTAAATTTGTCTCTCGCTCCATCATTGCTATGTGTTTTAGTAAATTAAACACAACAAACTAATTTAAAAGATAAGACAAGTACAAAAACTTCACTTCACTTTATATAAAGTAATCAATTAAATAATTTAACTCATCAACTAAACTCATTG
This sequence comes from Cicer pinnatifidum, assembly GCA_037974775.1. Classification (NCBI taxonomy): domain Eukaryota; kingdom Viridiplantae; phylum Streptophyta; class Magnoliopsida; order Fabales; family Fabaceae; genus Cicer; species Cicer pinnatifidum. The sequence goes on along the minus strand of JBBPBR010000003.1, from coordinate 23,483,518 downwards.
TCATCCCATTCTATAATCCATGTATACATAAAATCTCCATTGTAATTAAACTCATTGCTTTTCTACAATAAAATAAGATTTGCAATATTGCTAATCTTTATCTAAATTGAAGTCAAACAATTACAAATTGATTTAGAGTGCTTAACCATTAAGTTAAGTATAAAACCAAATATGAATAAGCCTATCGATAACCAATACTCTATATTACAAACAAATAGAAAAGAAAGTGTTTTGTCAAAAAAATTGAAGAAAAAAAAAGTTGATACCCATATACCTATATACCTATGTGTCTAAAATTAGGAATATGTTAATAAAAAAAATTAATTAATTAATTGAAAATTTTAAAGAAAATTATATAAAAAGAAATAAAATAAATTTCTAAAAAAAATCTTATATTTATAAACAAAGTATATTATTATAATAAACTATATGCTAAAAAAAAAGAACCAAAAAGTAAGTAAGGATAGATATAGTTAGCAGGCAGCAATGAGTAGCAACACATTTAATTGGTTGTAAAAAAGTACGCACACAATGACACATAGAATCATGCATGGAAACGATTCTCAATGCAAATAATCGAATCACACTCTTTATTCTCTTCTTTACAGTTTGCCTCAATTTTCCTTTACCCTTCCCCAAGAGAATGGAGGCCAGATCTTGCTTCACTACACATTCTTACTAATAGTACCATTCAAGACACTATTGTGTAGAAATAAAGTTGTGTGAGAGAAAAAGAGAGAATAATTAAAATAATTCACCAGCAGCCGCAGTAGTAGTGGTTTCAAAAAAAGAATAGAAAAGATGGTCAAAATGAAAACCTCAAAGACTTATAATTCATTCCATCATAAGCTCTATCATCTTTATTGAAACTCACTATTTTGCCTTTTCTTTTTTCATTTCCTATTTATTTAATTTTTTGTTTGTTTGTTTTTTGCTTTTAAAGTTGTACTAACATATCCCTATCCTTTTATCAAGTGTGTCACAATTATTTATTAATTTAATTTAATGAGATTCTCAATTTAGGATATAAAAAAACTCTAAAACTTAAAGAGGATTTCATACACATAAATCTCTAAATCTAAAATTGACCTATGCGCATAAACTTTCTTTTGTTTGTATCTTTTTTGAGAAATATTTTTCAAATTTTTTTACTAAATAATTTTAAAATATATTATTTATAATTTTAAATTTTTTTTATTAAATTAATAAGTATTTGTTTTTTTTCTCAAATTTTATTGTTTTTGAAAATAAACTCAAAATATTATTAGTTAACAAAAAATGAGAGCGAGGACACCCGAAACTTATATCCACAAAACATGACATAATGAAGCTCGACAAAAAAATAAAATATCCCAAGATAATTTGGAGCTTATTAGATAATTTGGTAGGTGAGACTTGAAGATTTGAGTTGTTTTTACGGCTATAGCTCTAGTTCACAGTTGACAAATAGATAAATCTTTTAAACATATAATCATAAATTCCATTTTCTTGATTAAATTCCATTTTCATTTGGTGTATATGAAAGAGTACCTATTGAGAAACGTGAGTCCTTTAAATGAATCTTTGTTCCTTAAATGATTAATCTTTAACTTTGTGGTGACAATACTTTAGACAATAAAATAAAAGTTGCATTGATTAGGTTGTCCATAGTCAAAACACATTTAGTCACTATAGTTAGTGTTGAATATAAGTCATATGTGATAGGTAATATGTGATAGGTAGTGTTGCAATATGAAATATAATATTTAAATTCAAATTGTATTTTGTAGATCTTGAATTGTAATAGAAATGTACTGCAATTGCTTTCCATGAACATAGACATATTTGTCTATCTCCATGACCAAACATTGTTTCTTTTATGTTTTTGAATCAAAATTGTTGTTCTATTGGTTAGAGATCTCGATTGTTGGGTCAATATTAAAATGTTTCATTTTGATTTTATTTTTTGTGATAAAAATGCTTTGTATTTCAACTTAAAATTAAAGATTTGAAATAAAATTCAAAATAAGAATTATTTGATATTGATTCGATAACTGAGATAATTATAGTCAGAATATGATATTTTGATTGCGTGATCTAATTTAAATATCTTTATAAGTGGTCAATTCACTCATTCGACTCCAGTCATTTACCATTGTATGTGAGCCATACTCAACCTATACAAAGAAAGAGATATCATAATTTTGTTTTCTTGAAAAAATTCAAATCAAACAACTCCTCCCAATAATTTCATCCCTTCACTTACCTTTCACTCATTACCATTCCTTCTACTTTTACAAGAGAATAAAAGAATATTCAAATTGAATAAAAAAAAAACTGAATATTCAAATTGCATGTAAAGCATAAAGAATTTTCCAAACAAAATTAACAGTCAAAATTCCGTGGATTTCCAAAGAATATAATTGACATGAAAGAGATATGGATCCCCTTGTGGATATAATCTTCCCTCTGTATTATAATATAAATAAAAATAAGTTAAAAAATAAATATAAGTTATTCAAATTTTAGATCACATATATCTACCATTTTTTTTACATACTCATATATCAATTTTTCAAAACTAATTTTTGTTTATATTATGAAAGTGACTATTGATTGCTATATGGGGACATTCTATATAATTTTAATGGTACGAATATTCATTACATTGTCACAATTGCTTACTTGTGTTGTCCACTAACAATAACTTGGATTCCGCATTGCCCAATATCATGCTACTAACTTTTTTATAATGATTTTTATTTTTGTTGATATTCATGGATTTTGCTAGTGGGGCAGAAATTCGAAATATATTAGTGTGGCAAAGGAAACCTTTATAGGGTTCATGGTTTATTTGATTGGTGAAATTTTTTGACATTGTATGTTGTTCTATTAGGTTACATGCGCTTTTTGTTGGTGTGGTGTTTGTTGACTTGGTCATCTTGTTAGTTTCTGCACACCATGATAAAGTGTATGTTAATTTAGTGATATACCACATAAGATATTATAGCATGCTTAGAACAATAAAAAATATCATCAGAATCTGTAAAATTTTTAATTTATCAAAAGATTTCAAAAAATATTAATTAATAAAAAAGTCTCAGATTTTAATATTTTTAAAATTAAAACATATAATTTTTTTAAATTCAATAGTGTCCCATCAATATTAAATCAATTGAAAAAAAAATATTACATGACATCAATTATATTAATTTAGTGATGTAATGTTAAAATTTAAAAAATTTGTTTTAGGCCTCCAAATGTGTTGAGTCGGCCTGGATACCATAGTATACCAAAATTCAAAAATAATATTAATCGTTACTTTTTTATTAATATTTATTACAATTTATTCTAAATGGATATAGATTACTGTCTTGGTGATGTGCAACGATTGTTTTAGTGGTAGCAAAGGAGAAAATAACTCTTCGTTGGAAGTACTTGCACATACTCCGACGATCAAATTAATTTGTGTCCAATAATAGAATATTTTTAGGGTTACAAATTAATGTAAATTTTTATGCACTAAGTGTTGTTTTTTACACGAAATTCTTTAGAGTTTCTAGAAGAGTTTCGTTAAAGTTGTCATATGATACAAAGGTACAAGTGAGCTATAATGGTTCTCCACTTCGGTATTCATTTGTTCAGTACTGAGATGTCATCATTCGAAAACTTTTCGTGCCACTGTGATCTGATTTGAATCAGTTTGAATTCGGTCGATTATCGTATTGAGTTGAACCACTCAAATATGAGTTTGACCCAGAACAACAATAGAAGTTATGAGGTTAACGAACTTACAAGACAACTTTCACTAATTTTATTGCCTAAAAAACAAATCCTCTAATTTTACCCTACACCATATTTGGAATTTAGTAACATTTGAAAAATATTTCTTGTTACAAAAAAGTTACTAAATTATGGTCAAATGTAACCATTTAGATTTAGCAACATTATAAGGTACAAGATATGTTACTAAAAGGTTTTAGCTACACCTTAGTGTATCATTAGAAACATTTACGAATTTACTTCTTAAATTGTTCCATCATAATTTTCCTTTGAACTCAAGCTTTTTAGTGAATTTTTTAATGCAAGCATTTTGTGAATTTAGGAGGCACTTAATTTGCTATATATTACTTTAAGGGGCAAAAACTTGAAAAAAATGATAATTTTTCATGTAGGGCCATCCTTTAATTTCTCGATCACAATTTTTAAGATAAGGCTCTAACTAGTCCTTCAAATTGTGAAGTAACATTACTATCATAGTGGTATTATTCTAATCCTTTCCCAAACAAGATTTTACATCTTTGATAATTTTATTAATATAAGAGCGCCTTTTGATGATTAGGGTATTAGATGTTGGAATATTTTATTAAATATTTAATTTAATTATTATAATTTAAATACATAGTACTTGATATTGAATTTATAGGAGATATATGGTCAAAAGAACAAAATTGAATGAAGAATAATTGATTTCAAATCAATTCTTATAGTTACTATTAATTTAATAAATTTTGGTATTCGAAAAGGTATTATTGTTCTTCCTTTTAATCAAGTTGATGAAATTAATTATAAAGATCAAACAAAGCACCCTAAAAAACTAGAGCATTAAGTGTCGTAAATGATTGACTATAAAGAGAAATTTTATTTGATATTCTTGAAAGACTATTAGAATAGCTATGACACTTGTTCATTATGATTTTTGGAGCTACATAAAATGGATGTCAATATGGTGTTTCTAAATGAAAGCATTTATGAAACATTATGATGCAATCAAAGAAAAGCTTATGTCAATAGAGACAAAGTAAATAATCTATAAACTGATGTAATTCATCTACGAGTTAACAAATAAGTCTCATTAGTGATACCACATTTTTCAAAAGGTAACTATGTCATTTAGTTTTGAGACGACAGTTGCAGACAAATGTAAGTATTATAAGGTCAGTGGGTGCAAATGTGAGTATTATAAGGTCAGTGGGAGCAAATGTGAGTATTATAAGGTCAGTGGGAGTATGTTTATATTTTTAATATAATTTGTCATATTTTTATATTTATTTAAAAGTGAAAAAATATTTGTTGCGCAAAATCGAGATATCTTTAATGAAAATTTAGCAATGAAGAATCTAAGGGACGTCTCTTTTTGTATTAGACATTATGATACTTAAATATCTTTCTCATGGTATCCTTGAGTCATCACAAAAGAGATATATCAATAAAGTTGTAAGTATATTTGACGCTAAAGACATTATACTATGGGGAGTCTTATGAATGATCTTATTTATATCGTGTGTATAGATATTGAATTCGCACTTCAAGAAATTCAGTTTAATCTCACTAAAGATTTCAGTTGGAAATAGGCATCATATAGAAATCACATTGCATAAAATTGTCATGTCACTCATCCATATCAATCTATATCATCAAGTGTATTGATGTGGTGGTAATCATGGTTTAATCACATTATAAGTCAGTGACGACAGTCACGGTGGTCTCATTATTGATGTAAGAGGTGCACTAGATTATAAAGAAGAAATTTAAAGATAAATATCATTAAGATTCACACTTAAAAAATAATGATGTATTTATTAAGATATATTGCTCAAATGGAAGTTGGAATATTTAATTTAATTATTATATTATGATATTATTACGTAGGTACATATCTTTATTTAATTATATTAGTTATTTATCAATTAGGAACCTTAATTGATTAGTGATCAAATTAAGTAATAAGACTAATTAGATCTCTAATTTTATAATTAATTAAATATTTAATTAATTGATATAATCTTAATATAAGTGAATGTCATTGATGGTCCATTTGTGAATAATGAGAACACTAATTGGTCATCAACCTATATATAGGTTATGGTCCTCAATATACTAGACATGCGGCATATTACCTATCCTCTACATCTGAAGAGTGTTTAAAGTATAAGGAGTCTATGCTAAGAAAGAACCACAAGCCAACATATGTTCTTTACCAGTATCTTTATTTCAGTATCTTTGTTTCAGCGTCGATACTTAAAGACTATTCATGATGATTATCTATCAATACATGTATTCATAAAACTTAATATTTTTGATAAGTCAACATGTCATAGATCCTAATGTAATCACAATTTTATGTTCATTCTTAATGTTTATAACATGTGTCTTTGACTATTACATTTTCGCAATATAATATATATGAAAGCATTTCTTGTATAATGAATTAGTAAATTAATTCTAACATTAGCTCCTATGGACGGATCCACATTCCTTGTAAATAGAGAATCCTAAATTCTCAAAGTCAAACAAATTTGAGCCATAAAAAAGAGATGAAACAATATAAATAAGAAAAATGCTTTGCATTTTAATGCTTATCTTATGCTAGAACAATATAATTGCTTTTAAGCATCCTAAGGTGAAGAAAAAAAATATGAAAGAGTAGAAATATTCACTTTAGTTCAAACTATCCCTACCATTTCCCACTCCATTCCCCTGCTTCTATCTCATTTTGAAGTTAAAGGACAAATAATTATCTTATAAAACTAAAAAAGAATGAAGTTGTATCCCACTTTTCATCCATTACCATGACCATAGCAATAAAACTTAACCCAAAAATGAAGTTGTATCCCACTACCAAAGTAACCTCTCTTTGGAATTGTAGCACAAATTTCCTTTTTCTCTTTTCCTCCTTTAAATTTTATTGATTCCATTTATCAAGGTTGCCACTTAAAACTAAAAAGTACTACAATATTCTCTTTTCCTTCCATTTATTCTCTTTTTAATGTGGTCTCTACTACTATATAAACCATGCTCATTATCAACTTTTCTCATCAATTTATTCTCTTCAGCTTCTCTATCTCTAATAGCTCAAGTTATTGTGTTATCTCGAGGTTGGTCTTTGTACTTTCATTTCTAATTTCAGTTTCATAATATGTCTTTTTTGTTTTTAAATCTACTAATTTTTTTATGTTAATCTTGTCATCTAATCTTCAACAATGTAATCTATTACAATGCTAGATGTGAACCTCATAACCTGTTTTGTAGTTTTCAAAGTCAATCCATAACTTTGTTTTTTTATTTTTTTTATTTTTGTTCCTTTATTATAATAAGCAAAATTCTAGATATCAAGCTAGTTTAGTTAATACCGATTTCCATTCACAAACTCCTATGTATGTGCATAAAAATGAACCAATGATTAGGTAGGGAAAATATCAACTTTGGTCAAAATAAATAGTTTCTCTAAAATAAAAATTAAATTTTTAAACGGTATTCATAGTTTATATATTGCGGAAAATAGAGTTAAAAGGTTGATGTGATATCAGTTATTGTCACTGATACATCAAAATATTTGATGTGACAATCTAAATTACAGACATAGACAATTTTTATCATAAACTTGATAACTTTTTTAAACTCTAGAGTGAAACATTCTTTGATTTCTGGAACAAACTGTAAATTTATGATTTACACATATAACTTTCTAATGGAAATTGTTGAATGTAACAGTAACTTGCAGAGAAAGCAAACATGAGTAGGCCGGGAGATTGGAACTGCAGGTCATGCCATCACCTAAATTTTCAAAGGCGCGATTCGTGCCAAAGATGCGGGGATTCAAAATACGGAGAAAGAGTTGAGTATGGAACTTTTGGAGGAAGAGGAGGATCTTCATTTGGTTTAAGTGGCTCAGATGTTCGTCTAGGTGATTGGTATTGTGCTGCTGGTAATTGTGGTGCACATAACTTTGCTAGTCGTTTAAGTTGCTTCAAGTGTGGTGCTTTCAAAGATGAGTTAGTTGGAGGATATAATAATAACAATAGTGACATTTTGGGTTCAAGGGCTTTTGGTGGAAGTGGAAAACCTGGATGGAAATCTGGTGATTGGATGTGTAACAGGTAATTATACACTGATATTTTCAACGTGTTTTACATCAACATCTAATTATATTTTATCATCATGTTACACTGTGATAAAATTTTAAAAATTAAAATTACGAAATAAAATTAGATGTTTTTTTTTGAAAATTTTATTTATAATGTTAGTTCAAGATGAATATAGTTATAAAAAAAATTGACAAAAGAAAACTTTTTATTTTATATCTTATACTATATTTTGATAATGTTCCTAATGAAGGAACAACTTATGCTTTTTGTTAGCCATGTCTTTGAAGTTTAAAGAATATGACATGTGACATAGTTGATACACAACATTGATGTCTATCTAATTTAATATTGTAATGTATCATTAAATGGTGTTGCTATTCAATAATTAAAAAACACAATAAGCTACAAATTATAATCATAATTTACATGATTTCGATGAATTTTTAATATATGATACAAACCAAAGACACTATTGAGGTTGTAGGCATGCAATTCATATCTTGATTGAATCCCCTTTTCTTTTTTGACTGCTTTTAGGAGCTACACATTTTGAAAACTACTTGTACTTATTGGTCCTTTATGCTTGGTTATCTTAAATTTAAAATATGGCTATATTTTTGTACCTTTTTTTTTTGTCTTAATTTGTGTACTTATATAAATAGTGAAAAAATTGGTCTTTATGTTTTTTTTTCTTTGAACAGATTAGGATGCAATGAACACAACTTTGCTAGCAGAATGGAATGTTTCAAATGCAGTGCACCAAGAGACACATACTAGAAATGAGATTATCCAAGCAAAAAATTAGAAAGACTACATCAATTACAAGAGATGCTTCAAGATTTCATTATTAGTTACTATGAAATGTTAAGGCTTGTGATTTCTGAAAAGGTGTTATGAAATGTCATGTTAAAGAGAAACCACAACCCTTAGGCTCTTCTTTAGATTTTCCTTAATTAAAAACTATGATAATGTTATTTTGGTGCTTTAAACTATTTTATTATCTTTAGTCTTTGTGTTAGAGAGTTCATTTATTGTATTGTGCTTTGTTTTCTTAAATGCTGGTGAATTTTAACTTTCTTGTCTCATGAAAATGAACTATAGTACTTCCTAAATGTTGTGTGAGATTGAGAGGGTGTGATGCCATAATCCATCATTCATCTTGTTTCATGAATTGATCAATTTATTCTATAATATTGGGCATCGATATCGTTTTATATATACATTTTGTTTGCTAAAAATGATATTCATAATTTTGAATTGATATAAATTATATCGATTCATTCTCTTAAATTTGTTATATTTTTTATTTTATCATCAATATTTTGCATTTTAAATTTGATTTAAAAAAATTAATCGACCGAAAACAATATAATTCAAATACACTAAAATCGAAAAATTCACAGCATTCAACTTACTTACAAATTCATATGGTATGTCTCAAAATAAAAATCATATGGTATTTATAATCATATAGTGACTCAAGTCCTTACTTTAAGTAATTTATTAGTTTTGTATTTACAAAATTTTATCATTCGAAATAATGAATAGACTCTTGATTTAGTAAATATCACGTTTATTTTTGTAAGATTCTTGATTTTTGTTAGGTCTCACCTCAAATTTCTAAGGCCTAAAAGTACATGGAGCATGAAATAGTACCCATTTGGTAGTAATTTTAAACTCAAACAAAATTTAACTAGACAAATGAGGTATCACCAATCAATCTATCTATTCAACAAGGAAAATTAAATCTTTAGGTTGACCAATATTTGAAATAACTTTGAATCAACATATTTTTAGTAATGTAATTATAAAGTTAAGCATATTTTTCAAACTAAGTGATTTGAACATTATAATTTATTCTAGAAAAATTTGACATTTGGACGTGACTGAAGAGGGTTTATTTAAAACTCAAAGTTGAGTTGTGAGTAGAAAGTTAGATTGCTATAAGCTATTAACTTAAAAATGAATTTTTTTTTCTTCATATTTGATGTAGATTTAAGTAATTGATAAAAAAAAATAGAGAAAAAAAATTGAAAAAAATTGATAATAGATATCATGTTATTTACATCAAATGTTACATAGACTTAAATAGTTAATTAGAAAAAACAACTAATTACTGTATAATAATTTAGTAGATAATGTAACTAACTAATTAATTTAACTAACTAATCAAACTAAGATATCTAATATTCTCCTCAAATTAGAAGTGTTGAATACACTTCGAGTTTGCATAATATCAAGAAAGAAATACAAAAAAAGACATCAACTAAAAGAAATTTGTAATGCTGAAAATTCATGTGCTAAAAAATTTTAAAATGTATATTCCTAAGTTACATGATGAGGTAAATTTGAATTATGCACTTGACATCATCTTTTTTATATTTGACGAAAGTCGCTGGTGTTGAAACAACAATAGTATAAAAAAAAGTCTTAAATTTTGATAAAATTTTGTTCACAAACACGTTTCCCTTAATATCTATTGTTTGATGGAGTTTTTTCTTATTATAATCATTGTGATGAGATAATTCTAACTTGAAATTTAATGGAAAAAAGAAGAAAATGAAGAAATAAATTTTGAATGGAAAAAATAGAAGAGGAAAATAGACAAATTATTCAAGAATCAAATGAAAAAGAAAACATAAAAATAAATTAAATAATATTGATAATAAAGAAAATGTTATTTACCTAAAAAATTACATAAACTTATATAATCAATTAAATAAACCAACTAACTAATATAAAATACTTAACTAACTAATCAATTTAATTATTTAATTAGAATTAAATTCAACATGTCCATGACAGAGTGCTAAGCTTGCATATATTTTAGGCAGGATGCCTAATATGTTATATTATTAAATTTCTATACTGAATTTGAATGTGTATTAATATATTATTTTTAGAGCATGATCTATCTGATTTCTTGAACAAAACTATGTTATTAATGAGACAATTAGGTGCTGTGTTTATTGAAAATAATTAAATTTTGAATATTTTTTTTAACTCTAGTTTTAGAGAATTCAAATAGATGATTATTCATAAACTGAAATTCATTAACTACTTAAACTTAATGAACTGCATTAGTAAAATTTTCAATATACATTAACATGATTGATGTATAAAAGTAATCTTAGTTCCATCCTTTCTAGACTTCACTGACTTAGTTAGCAATATTTGAAATGCAAATCACATTGGATTCCTTTCACTGAATGTAAAGTATACCTTTAAAAAGGAAATGCATTGTGGATTCAAAAGATGAACTCAAAAATCCATAACAAAATATGTTTTTTTATGTAGGACTCTTGTCTTCCTTTCAGGCAGGCTTTATGTTAGTGAAGGGCTCCTCCAATTCTTTTAAGGCAAACTTTATGTTGGTGAAGTGTCTCCAAATATAGATAATATACGAGATACATGACTTTTTTTTAATTAATATTATGTTGTTATTGGCATCGGGGTCATGTATAGATTTATTGGGGTCATTAACAAAGCATAATCTTTAATGTGCATTTTAATTCTATGAGTACCTCAAACAACAACAAAAAGAGAAAAGAATTACATTATATTAGTTTTTAACATTTTGGAATTTAATTAATATTTCCTTATAGAGTAAGGTTGACAGTACGAATTTAAGATTTTCTAAACCATTACAAATATAATTTGACACGGAGTCTAAGTGAATGTTTTACTCGTCTTACTTGTTACATGGCTCTGATTGACATTGACTCATTGTTACTATTATCATTATATTGCTAAAAGCTACATGGCTTATAAATTGGAGGACTCAATGTGCCTTGTTAGAACATTATAAAACATTTTTTAAAATTTGATTTTATATTATTTTGTTTTTATTATTTTTTATTTTTTATTTAGTATTTAGTGATTTAGTTTATGTATCTTCATAAGTAGAGATTAATATTGAAATTTTTTTATAAAATCATTATTTAATAATTTTTTAATCTTATTATCAAAATCCTAACTTCCTTTTTCTTTCTATGTGAATCTCCATTGTTAACATGTAAATTCAGAAGTTGAATGACAATATTTCTTCTTTTCAATAAGGGACATTTTCGTTGACCAAACAAGATTTTCCTTTGTTTTTTGGGTTCATCAAGTTAGAACTCATTATTATTTTCCTTGTAGTCATTAGCTTCTCTTATTTGCAGGGTTAAAAAAGCTATGAGGATAAATGAGGGAAAAGCATAATGAGCCAGCGGTGGTTGGGTGGGTCTAGGAGACAATAAGGATAAATGAGGGAAAACATAATGAAATGACGAACTATACCACCTTTTTTTTGTTGGCTAAACTTAATCTCCAAGAATATGTAAGCTATTAAGGATTGATTTCATAGGATAATTAAAAATGGATACTAATATAACTCCACATGGACGTTAACATGAAATGGAGAAATAGACAACGATGAAAACACATCAAAGAATGATGCAAAGTTAAAATAAGCATTGTAACACGGCAAAGGAATGAGTGAAATAATCAAAATACGAAATGTTGTCGAGAAATTTACTTTGGAATTTGGATATAGTGAAATACAACGGTGTCGCTGGTTACTCAAAGCAAAGCAAATATGTTCTTGCTGTGGCTTAATAAAAATGTAACCTAGAAAGAGAATTCGTCGCACAACTTTTGGGTCAAAATGTATTTTGCAGTTTTTCTTTTGGTGATTGTGCATCCACCGCATTATTTGCTAAACACTACCGGAAACACTTTCCGGTAGAGTATTTTATTCAACTTTGTACTCCCTAATTCTTCCTTCTAGTAGATTACTGTGTTTTGGGAAAGCATCCACTATTTTCTTTCGAGTCATTCTGAAACTGATCCAAGCATTTCTATGTTCAAGCATTTGAACATTTAAAATATTAACCTATCTGCATTTTTATTTCGTTATTCGGATAAACCTGTAAAAATCGAAATTGTAAAGAAGTGTAAAATAAAATACACCATCGCGATTTGCATCCAACTTGCATCGAACGTTTAAAATGTTCTAATAGAAAACCTTCACATTTTATATTCCTAAAATAGTTAACAATTCTAACTCCAAATTACAATACTTATTTTTATAAAAGCTGCATGATTAGAGAATCTGAATTGAATCCTTGACTGCAGGCGAACAAGCAATTCTAGTCAGCCTCCCAAAACATCTACTGCTGCCAACATGACTTTCTCTGTAAGGTAAATACTTCACATCCCAATGGATGTGAATACATAAGATGTTAGAATCACAAATAAACCATAGAACTAATGTATGATCTCATCTACTTCAAGAACAATATAAATGAACAGCCATGCCCACAAGTTTTAAGAAATACCAAGAACATACATATCAGTCTGCACAATAAACTTTTGAAAATGATGATTGAAAACAGAACACAACCAAAGCTCCGCGAAGGACAAAAGTAACTTTACAATTATCTACATTTTTAAAGATGTAAAATCATAATTACCTAAATAGAATGAACTATAAGAAGTCTGTTAAAGTTGCACATTCCTATTTGATTCCAAACTGCTTTTTATCAGTCAGATGAAGTCTAAGATATTATATATAACATGCGTGCTTAAATTGAGCTGGTCCACTAATATATAAAGCAGCTGGTCTGAACTACCCAGCCCAAAAACCATTGAATTAAACAACAAATTTTGCAAATCCAAATTCATTTTGTGAATCTGAATTGGTTTCCATAAAGGTCTTCAGCATTTAAGTGTCAAATTTCAGGGTGTAGCCAAATGCACAAGTCCAGATTCATAACAAAATAAGAAATGAAAACAAGGGCCTGCTGACAGAAACAGGTTATTTACAAGTTTATTTTATAAGCGCTATAAACTGTTTGGATAAGTTATCCTCGAGAGTTTACTGAAAATAGCTTAAACATGTCATGAGTTACTTCCATTAGCAATTTTCCAAACACTCCGACAAAATAAGTCCAAATTAGTTGTTAATAAGTCAATCTAAATTCCATTAAAAAAGAGTCAATCTAAATGCAGCCCTAGTTTGTAATGTTAGTCTACTCAATCTATCTATTTTGAGTTTTCTTCTTAGGTTAGGATGAATTGTAATGGAGAGGGAGAAACCCAACATAACTTTGCAATTCTCAAAAATCACACCAGAATTTGTTGGATTCTCCTGACCAACAACTACGCTGCGCTATCAATAATTCAGTTTAGACAATTAATGTGATCCTTATTTGGTTCTCATATACAGGATCAGAAGAGTAATCCAAATTTGTATAACTTGTTATCATGAAAATTACATAATTTTTAGACTAATTGCTTATTCATTTCAACTTATTTTTACAAGAAAATCAGTTTAATTATGAGAAGAAAAAAAGTATTTTTTTAAAACTTTTATAGCTTAATTGTTAAAATGTGATAAAAAAAAAAATAACTGAAAAAAAAAAAAGATTATCTTGAGAAGCTATTTGAGTAGTTTCTTGAAAAAGCTGAAATTATAATAACCTCTCTAAGTCTATGGTCAATAGAAGTCACATCGGCCACTATAGCAGGTGTAGTATAGCATATCAGCCTCTAGACACTATGCTGAAATCCCATTGCATTACAGTTTTGAGTTGTGGTTGTAGCGTCGTCAATAGTAGTCAAATAGCAGCTGTAATGGCCGCAAGCCACTACAGTGAAACTCATTATATTAAATGTAGATATGCTCCAATGACATTAGACGAAATCAAGACTCAAATTGTCACTAATATGAGATGTGCAAGAGAGGTAATGACATTTATCAAACAACAATTATCGCATTTTCTATTACTTTTGAATTTTATTATAAAAATATAACATGTATAAAATTGACACTGCAGAATAAGTGTGATGATAAATCTATTCTATTAAACTTGGGGATGCTGTATGAACTCCAATTATTAGTGCGTGTGTCTCTTGATAATGTATATTACGTCATTAAAAACAAACTAAACTGTGCTACTGTTCATGTTTTGAAGAGTAAGCTGCGTAAATGGTTGTTGCTCATAGAGAATATTATGTTTACTATGATAATTTTGTTTCTTTTTGTTCAGTTTTTTGCATATTTTCATTTAGATTACTAGTTTCATGCTTCTGAATTGCTACATACATTTACTTTGGAGTGTGCAGTCCATACCAAAGTAACCACATAAAGACACTCAGAAGCAAGAAACCAATAACCTGAAAAGGAACATGCAGAAAACTATCAGACGAAAATAAAGTTATGACAATATACACAATACCTTTTGTGAGAAACAACCATTTACATACCTTACCTCCAAAGTGTTAATAGTAACACAACTTAGTTTGCTCTTAATGATATCATAATTATTATCAAGTGACACATGTACAAATAATTAAAGTTCATAAAACATATTCAAGTTCAATAGAACAGATCCATCATCACACAAATAATTAAAGTTCATAAAACATATTCAACTTCAAAATGGATTTATCTCCTCTCCTCACCTTGGAGATAGTGATTCCATTAAAGGAATCACTTTTTTTATTTTAAATGCTTAGATGAGTTATTTTCATCCTTGGAGGCTAAAACTTATTTGCTTTATATTGGGTTTGAATGTTGGTAGCAGTGAACATCGATTATTAGTTATGAATATGTCTTTAATCAATGTTTGTTGTTCTTCTATTTTACTGCTTTTAAGTGTATAGAAAATGCTTCTTGTATTGTTTCTCTAAACTTCAACATAGAGGCCTTACCACTATTTGCTATTCACGCTATAGCGTTTTGGGGGTCGGTTGCTACGCTCTATTATCCACCATTAACTACATTTCTTTCAAATTAAAAATTGTTTTTACAATTGTAACCAAACAAAAAATAACTGTTGCTTACATAATATCTTGGAAAATATTTTTACAAAAATTTGAAAATACTTTTTTAATGTTGAAACAAACAGAACCTTAATTTATCAAATTTAAAATTACATTATCATGAAGTAGGCAAATGCCTGGCCAGGTCAGTAACTAGTTTATTGATTAGCCTCCGCTTTGTCTGTTTTGTAGCAATATTCAAATTCTACATACATCTATAGAAAGATGTAATGTTACCGGCTCCAATTATTCTCTATATCAACTTTGTTAAGTGTAATATCTTTCAAATTAAGTTGACTTCTACAGCTATGAATATGCAAGTTTTACAACAGCTGGGTATGCAGTAAATCACATTTACTATTACTATCCAATATTTTCATAGCAACAGCCTGTCTATAAATAAACTTTGAATTGACAAATGTAGACTGTAAATTATTAAAAAAAATGATTTAGAAGGTTCAAAAGGCATAAAGCCACAACACATGCAAGTTTTCCCCAAGAAAATAGTTTCTGAGTATCAAGTGATTCTCAAAATGATAACACTACTAGTACTAGTACCACTCATCCTTTCCCTAGGTAACCCTTTAGGTATTCAGGTACCCTAAAAACTCGATTTTAATTCCAAAAGTATGAAATTCTAAATAGTTAATTTAACTATAAAAGTCAGATATCAAATTTCCATTTATATTTCAAAAAGAAATCCCCATAGAAAAACAAAGGAAAAAGAGTAAGTAGGCTAGAAGTTCCTTCTATTTGAATGGCTTGAAGCCATGAACACACTGTGTTTTAAATTAAGTGAGGGTTCACAAGTAGTTTTATAATTTTATTTATCAAGTGAAAAGGATTTTGATTGGAATTGGTTGATCAAAATTCACAGATAGTTTTACTTAATCGATTTGCCACTAAATATGATTTATAATAGAACACTGTAACGTTGTTAGACTTAATTAGCCAACCTCGTTTAGTAGAAAAAGACTTTTATCATTTTAATAGGTGAACGTGAACATTAGTAGCAAGATCGGAAGAATGGCTGAGCACTTCTAAAGTAGGTTTTGGGGAAGTAAACATGGTTATGAAAAAAAATGTTTGATTGTTACAAATCAAAGTATATCTTGGTTTGAAAAGCCAGTATGACCAACAATAATAAAACGAAGCTGGCAATTTTCCACTAAGCGTGTGTTTAGTTTTGCGATGACTGAGAACTGATTTTAATAGAACTGAGTTTGGTATAAATTATTTTAGTTAAAAGTGAGTTGAACGTAAATTGATTTATGTTTGAATGTAAAAGCAATTCTTATCAATTTATATTGTTAGGAAAGTTTGGATCAAAATTACTGTTGGATGTGTAATAAAGGGATGATGTAACCCACAACTAATTTTCAGAATTGATTTTCAATCACAGTAAAAGCTTGGAATTTTAGCTTTCAAGTGAACTAAAATTTGAGGTTGGAATTGATTCACTTGTATTGCAGCATAACACTATTTTTTTTGTCAAACCATGTTTGACTGTAGTGGACACACGATTGGAGTTCATCACTGTGAAACCAAACAAGTGCTACGTTCCACTAAGAACTTGCTTCCCAAATAAAAACATCTAAATATCAATTACTCCACCTACAACTAAATTTTACCCAAATTTTAATTTTACCACATCAAGTTCATTCAAAACCAATTTTACAAATGCTCACCCGAACACACATATCTATTAAGTATTGCCTAATGCCTAGTTTCTTCTAGTTTGTCTTTCACAATCAACAGCACAGGCAAAGCTAACAATCAGTAGCAAAAAAGGGCAAAGGATCCAAAAAATGATGTTAAGTTAGTACATGAAACATGTTTCATCATGCTTCATAACTCATTTTGATTCAAGAACATCTTCTCCATCTTTTCAGGTATTTATTAACATTTCTTTTTCATAACATTTTCAATTTTCACCTATATAGCACTTGCACTTCAAATTTATGACACGAGACAGACACATGATTACATTCAATCATTTTCAATTTCTCAAATTAAGAATCAAATATAAAAAAAGAAAGCAGTAAAAACGCAATACCTCATCGAGTAGGAATCATGCCGGTTTTCCTAGCATAGGCAAAGATACCACCGGCTTCAATGACAGGACCCGCATCTCCAATAGGCTTCAACTTATACTCCTTTCCAGTTGTGTGATTGATCAATCGATTCTCCTCGAGCTCAACCGTCACTACATCTCCCGTGCGGCACTCCTCGCAGATTCGCGTCTCAGATTCAACCGGATACACCTCTCCGGTAGCCACCGAGTTCCGGAAGAAGATCCGCGCGTATGACTCCGCTATTACGGCGGCGACACCGGAGGCGCCTAATGCCACCGGTGCGTGTTCACGGGAGGATCCACAGCCAAAATTATCACCGGCGATGATGATGGAGTATTTCGTTTTGGTCTCGCCGGAGTCGATAAATCGGACAGTGTAAGAATCAGGGAGTCCGATTAAGGCAAATGAACCGAGCTTCTGGTACTCGTCGGGGTTGGAAGGGACGAGAGTGAGATGCTCGGCGGGGATGATCTGATCGGTGTCGATGTTATCGCCGACAACGTAGCAGAGACCATGGAAGGATGAGGTGGCGGTGGTTGTTGTTGCGGGAGAAGGAGGCGCGTGTGCGCGTGTGGTTTGTGGAGACGAAATGATGGTTTTGCATAACTTTGATTGAAATGATGGAAATGAAAGGAAGTTAAACGACGACGTTGCAGAGGAAGAAGAATGAGAGAATGAGAGTTTGTTAGAGGAAGCGAACGTCAGGTTTTGAGAAACAGTAGCGGTTGCAGAGGAAAACGCCATCGTTTTAAGGTCAGAGACACACACTCACTCTTTCTGGTTCCCTCGCGTTGATATCTCTTTTAAGCGGCGCGTATGGTAATTTTCATTGCATTTATATATATTTGTTGCATTTAAACGACGGCGTTTGAGGATAGTTTGGTAGCAGCCATTACAGTTTCCGTGTCGTTTCTTCCTTTTTAAGTGGTACTACTAGAAGTGTTGTATCAACGATTACTATTTCCCATAGTCAATTTTATTTTGCATTAACCCTTCGATTTTGTTTTTACTTACAAAATATTCATTTATTTAAATTTACAAAATACTTCTATATAATATAAATTTTGAGTTATTAAAATTAAAAAGATGAATTTATAAAGAAATTTATAGTATTTAGATTAATAGTATAATATATATATATATATTATAAAATTTAAATATTTAAAATATCATGCATTTAAATATCCTAAAAAAGGAATCGGTTTAGACTTTTCGAGGGTGGTTTATGACCTAACTTATTTAAAGCCTAATTTGATGGATTTTTTTAATAAAAATGTCAAGTTTAGACTTTTTAAATAGGATATTTATCTAAATAGGTCATAATTAAACTTTTCAAAAATACATACTTTAAATCATATATAAATTAATTGAAATATCAAAGCAAATAAAAAAAAAAACTTAATTACATAAAGAGATCACTCTGTCAAACTTAAACTTTTCAAAAAATTTAGAATCTGAAAAGTAGTTTTTTCGTGTAATGAAGTTTTTTTTAAGGCCTATTTGGTTGTATAATTTTTTTAATTACAATTATCTTATTACGTGTAACAAATTAGTTGAAAGTTTGTATTAGTATAGTTGCATTTTGATAGATTTATTGTTTTTTTTTCATATTTAATTATAATCGTATTTAAAGATTTTGATATGAAAAAATAAACTTTCAGAACACGATAAACTTTAAAAAAAGTCAGGCTAGACTTCAAAAAATGGCCTATGATAAGTAATTAGATTAGAATCAAACTTCAAAATTTTAAAACAAATCAAATCTATTTAACCAAAATCTAGTCTGGTCCTGCCCATTTTCACCATTATCTATAATGTTCATAATACTATAATTGTCAAAATAGACTTGTTCAAATGCACTGTCCAAAAAATAATAATTGTGGCTTATGTAAAACCCAAGTCTATGACGGACTAATCCAACAAAGCTTCGGGTATCTCGTATTGTCCACATTAATGAAATATTTATTTAAATTATTGAGTGCAAAAATAGTTAGTGAAAATATTAATATTTTGTAATTAACAATTAGATGTTAATAAATAATATTAACAAAAAAATTAATATAATATATATGTACTTGTTAATTTTATTTATTGTGGTTTATTTTATTGCTAACAATTAAATATTTATGGATGTTTATTTCTTATTTAACTATGTATACATGAACGTATTAAATATTTGGCTTAATTGCACTTTTGGTCCCCCTATTATAGGTGAAAATTGAAAGTAGCCCCTCCATTTTGTTTGTCCCTAGTTTTAGTCCCCAAACAGAATTTGATGCCAAATCACGATTAGTTGTCATTTTTTTAATGACGTGTCAATAAATAGGTGACGTGGCAGACGTTTACGTGGAATAAACTTATTATTATATTATTTTTGATTAAAAAATATAATTTTTATTTTCAAAAATCATTTTAATAATTGTAAAATATTTTTAAAAATATAATTAAATTGTTAAAATTAAATTAAATTAAAATTAAATTGCAGAACCATAAACAGAACCCTAAAGCCCCAAATCATCCAAATCATATGAAAGGTGAAGTAAAAACCTTTCCTATAGTCTTGCTTTTTTGTTGCTATTACTTACTACATCGTTTTTCCCGGTTGAAGTAATCTCTTGTGGCAGGGGAGATCTGAAAATTGAACAAAGTAGCATACATTACCCTTTTCATTGTTACCATGAGAGTTGATTGCAGTTTCTGAACTTTGATTGAAAGCAAAGGACAAAGGTTATGGGGGACCTAGGCTTGTATAATTTGTGCTACATAACTCAAGATTGACCAACCATGGAAGTTAATGGAATTGTTCATGATGCTGGTGTAGGAGCGGCGAGAAGGAAAAAGAGAGAGGTGGGTGACAAATCAATGGAAGATTTAACTAAATATGCACTCAGTCCTGCTCACTTGGCTGTTGCGAGACGTGACCATGTTGCCCTGAGGCGCATTGTTAACGCTCCCCCTCGGCTTGCTAAGGCTGGCGAGGTTAACAATGAAGATGAATCTCTTGCTGCTGAACTTCTAGCTGACGAGGTATCGTCTGTTATTGATCGTCGTGATGTCCCTGGTAGGGAGACCCCTCTTCACCTTGTTGTGCGTCTTAGGGATCATGTCTCTGCTGAGATATTGATGGCTGTCGGTGTAGATTGGAGTCTACAGAATGAGAATGGTTGGAGAGAATGGTTGGAGTGCTCTCCAAGAGGCGGTGTGCACTAGAGAGGAAGCTTTAGGGTTCTACAATTTAATTTTAATTTAATTTAATTTTAACAATTTAATTATATTTTTAAAAATATTTCACAATTATTAAAATGATTTTTGAAAATAAAAATTATATTTTTTAATCAGAAATAATATAATAATAAGTTTATTTCACGTAAGCGTCTGCCACGTCACCTATTTATTGACACGTCATTAAAAAAATTACAACTCATCATGATTTGGCATCAAATTCTCTTTGGGGGACTAAAACTAGGGACAAACAAAATGGGGGGACTACTTTCAATTTTCACCTATAATAGAGGGACCAAAAGTGCAATTAAACCTAAATATTTTTTGAAACACAGTTAAATTTTTATATTAATAATTGAATAGTAATTTTTATAACTTATTGAGTCTTATTTATATTTGCACTTCTAGATATTAATTCTAAATTGTTCGTATCATAATTTTAAACTTAATTTTATGAATAAAAATATGTATTTAGGTTCAATATATTTTTGTTTTGATATAAATTTTATTAAAAGTTATCTATTTAAAATTTTTATATAAATAATTTTAATTATAAAAAGAATATGGAGATAGGTCTGTGACCCGTAAAGGACCAAAATCATGTATTAATTTTGTAACACATTTAATTCGGGTTTTTTTAGCTTGATCTTATAAAACCTGTGACCCGAGTAGCCCGATTTGACACACTTAGACGACGTTAAAGTTATTTTATTGAAATTTATAATTGATGAAAGTTACTCTATATCATTATGAAACAAACTAATAGTGCAACAAGACAGAAAATTCAAATAATATTGTATCAAGACGACAAACAAAACAACAATGTACATTGACAAATAAATCACAAAAATATACAAAAGAAAAATTAAATAAAACAATTTATTTAGATAAAATGAGAATAAAAATGACTTAAAGATTGGGGTGTTTGCAGTGTGGTTTGGATCGGTTATGAGACAAAAACTGATCTTATCCAAAATTAAAATACTCGCAGTTTGATTTAGTTTGGTTCGGATGATATTTAAAAGAAATAAAAATCCAACCTAATTTGATTCGAATTAATGCAGTTTAAATTGGATTGATTTTCAGCTATCCAAATTACGATTATAAAATATTGATTGAATATTATTATTATTATTATTATTATTATAAAGTTTCGTTAAAGTAACAAATTTAAAACAAAACATAAAAATTAATATACTAAAAACTAACATTACAAAATAATATTAATGGATTATGTTTAAAATATATGCAATAGTAAAAAATAATAAATTAAACAAATAAATATTATCAATAAAAATTAAAAATAACAAATAATAGACTAATGCAATATCTAATACTAATAAAAAAATGGGTTAAGGGCTCTTGTTAAAAAAATCAAAAGTAGTAATTTTTTTTTAAAAAGATAAAATTTTGAATAAACAATTTTCAATATACTTTTAATATAAAATTTATATATTTAGACCATTAATAAAGGACACTTGTTAACATTGTCCTAAAAAGATAAATAAGTATTAAAATTGACACACATGCGCAATTTGATTTTGTTTAAAGTTTTGAAAATTAAATTCAAAATTTGATTTAATATATACGATTTTTATAGAAGAAAATTCAAACACATTAAATAATATTTAATTTTATGCAATTTTCAATTTTTTTAATCACTATACGAGTTTTTTTTTTTATCGGTTTGATGTGAACATCCATACTAAAAAAAAATAAACCTTAAACCATATTTTTTTTAATAGATGAAGAAGAAGAAAGAACATAAGTTTTTATAGATGAGGCGGCAGCCGATTTGTGACACCCTACATCCCAAAATAATATATATATATATATATATATAATAATTTATATCATATTCCTATAAAATTTGATTCAAATTAAATAAGTAAAATACAAATTAAAACCCTTATTCTCGGTATCACCTATCAGAGCGGGGTTCCTCCCAAACTTGAACTTCAAGACTCATTAACCTGTAATAACTGCGATTTCGCAAATGCAAGGCCCAGCCAGTCAAACACAAACAACGAAGGAGGTGAGTTTTGAAATCATGTTAATAGTATAATATGAGTAAGAAGAACACGCAAACAATCATAATAGAACCGTATCATAATCACTTTACGATATATCAAAATATTTAATTAAATAGTATCCTACTATAACATCAAAGTCACCCAAGTAAAATAATCATCTCATTATAATATGCACCAAATCATCTAATTAATATTACCTTCGAAACACATCAATCACAACAAAACAATCACAAGGAAATGCAATGCTATGCATGAGCTTAGACTCTACTTCACAATGTGGTACCATTCTAACTCTTGAAGTACTTGGTTAGGAGGCCTGATACTATGCCACTACAAGAGTGGACGGACAATTCATGAATGGCCAAGTCCTCATAGATCCCCTCAACTCAACCCGAGACACATACGCGACGGTCGTTTTGGCGTTGGTTTCACTCAAATCGGACTTACGGTTAAGGAGAACGGTGCAAAATAACGAATTCTACAAACGTAGAAGTCGGGTATTTTAGAGAGAAATTGGGGTTGTTAAAAATCTGGAAAATTATGTTTAATTGACAAGTTAAATGAATGAAATAACGTACTCAAATTTGGATGAGAACGGAGAAGCTTTTACGGAACAGTTATCGATCACCGGTGTAAAAAAACGATAGGTTGTTGTTGTGTTTACTCTTGGGTTCTAAGGCTTCCCATTCAACTCCCTTCCCTTTTCTTTGTTTTGTTTTATTTTAGTACAAATCAGGGTTCACAAGGTCTCTTTATTTATGTTTTATGTTTTGGAAAGCGGCGGATATAAAACAAGTAGTAAAACCTAACAAACTCATCTACATATTAGCAAAACCTAACAAACTCATCTAAATATTAGCAAAACCTAACAAACTCATCTAAATATTTGCAAAATTAGTTAACAGCCCATGCCTACCTTACATATATAAATCGGATTCTACAATTTAGCTTGTCCTATATATTTTAATGTATCATTATTATTTATTTATCTATTTATTTTAAAGAAATAATTATATGGATATTTATTTATTTATTTTTTTAATAATATGTTTAATTAGGTTTTATTCTTCTATATGGATCTAATCCATAAAACACATTTTTATAATAACTATAATTATTACTATAATATTTCTCAAAATCAACCCATAAAAACACTATCATCTTTATAAAATAGTCAAAATGATAAAATGAATAAATATAACATCAAATTAATTAGCCATGA
>JBBPBR010000003.1:23424192-23458949 GCA_037974775.1 Cicer pinnatifidum | reverse complement strand
ATTTGATCCACATCAATTTATAATAATTGATGTATTTGATCCACATCAATTTGTATTGACTCAAATTAGTCAAATGTTTCTCATAAAAAAAACCAAAAATATAATTTTATTGTGTTTAAATAGATTAAAATATTTGATAAAAAAACTGTATTGATTTCTTGAATAAAAATAATAAAATTTCCTTTTATGTTAGTTTTTATTAAAATATTTATTTATTTGATAAGAAAAATAGAGTAAAGAAAAAATAAAATTATAAAGAAAACAATTTAAATCTAAAACAAGATGTTCAATTTGATATCTCAGTTGTATATGAGTGTGTATATATTATGTTATATGAGAAGTGTTAGGCATCTTTATAACATTTATTCTAAGATTTACTTGTAAATGTCACTACTTTATGTTAGATTTATTTTTAAAGTGCAGTACTCGTATTGATTTTATTCAATAAGAAAGTAGGTATTAAGAAGAGAGTATTATTTGCATTCTTCTATGTTATGTTAGTATTAGCAACACGCTCTTTAACACAATTTTTTAATATTATCTATTTGATTTGTTTAAATTTATATAGATTTAAGGCATAATTTCAATTTCGGTCCTCTTATTTTAACTGAATCGCAAAAGTAGTCCTCCAATTTTGTTTATCCCCAGTTTTGGTCTCCAAACAGAATTTTAGTCCAAAATTTGATGAAATTTTATTTTGTAAAGCCGTACTACACCATTTATAATCATATATTTCATGTACAATTGTTGCAAATGAGATCTTGAGGCATCGTGTGACTTAAATAAATGCAAAAAAACAAAAAAAAAATTCATGAAGTTTTGGACCAAATTCTGTTTGGGGGACCAAAACCGAGGAGAAACAAAATGGAGAGACTACTTTCGTGATTCAGCTAAATTATGGGGACCAAAACTGCAATTAAACCTAGAATTAATTAAAATAGTAGGTCTTTTATAAAGTTAGTGGAAGTATGTATTTAACCGATCAAAGAAAATATGTGTTAAAGATTATATTATTAGCATTATTTTTATTTTAAAGAAAATATTTGATGAACACTCAAATCTCCATTTCATAATATTAGAAAGAAATAGAGACAATGGAGTGATATATATGTAGATGATATTGTAGAAAGAGAGGGATATAGATTAAAAAAAAAAAGTTAGATTATTGTATGAAAAGTTCTCTTCTTTTTCCCCTCATATTAAGAGAGAGATAAAAACATAAACAACACAAAAATAATTTTTATAAACCCTACATACAAACAAGAAGTTTCTTGTATCTCCTTCTCTCTCTTATCATGATAGAGAAAAGAAAATAGAAAGAATGAAAAAAGAATCCAAATTTTAAAAATAGGGGTGTTCAACATATTTGTTTTATAACCTTATTTAGATTTCATTTTTGACATCTTTGTCATATGTTTTTAAATTTATATTTGAAACAACAATGTAATATTAAAGGATAAATTTCTAAAAATATTAATCCATTTTATTTTGCACCAATCAACATTACAATATTAGTAATTGATATTGTTATTATTTTGATGAAGATGTAGATCGAGCTCGCGACTTCTTTATCACTCCTCTTTTTGACTCTTTTACCCCAATCATCAAGTCAATTTTATATCCCATAAAAATTGATCAAAATTGATAATCATTTTCAGTGATTTCTTCATATTATGGTATAAAATAATAATTAATAGTATATTTTTTATATAAAATTGAAATAATGTTAATATCAATTTAAAAGCTAATGCGATATAATTTTATTAAATCTTTATTATTTTAAGCTTGTAAAAAATATTAAAATTATATTCCGTTAAATTTATAAAAATATTATATTTAAATTTTTATTTGATATCACCATAGAATTGTCAGAATCATATAGTAATTGAGTAATATTCTGACAAACTCATTTCGACATCAATCATACATCAAGTATTTTTTTTTTAAATGACCTAATTATTATCAATTCTTTAAGGAATTGAAAAAGCTATAGCAAAAGCAAACATGCAATAAGTGTGTTAGAAAACAGGTCTTGGATCTGCATGTTGTTGTTCTGAGTTTCAAACTATTTATGCTCTCCAAAGAATGTTTTACTCCATTCGGAAGTAGTTGAGTTGACATTCAAATGAGTCTACAATTTTACCTTTGAAATTTAATAATGCAATGGAAATAATGCCACTGCAGTGTTATCTTAAAGCTGCATAATGCATATTTCTAAAGAATTCTGCAAATCCTCTATTTAGAACAATCACATTGAACACTGAAAAGCATCCTAGGATGTTGCATCATGGAAACATACCCATCCATGTCACAATTTTCCATTCATGTTTTTCCTTCCCAAGATGCTTTAGATTGAAGATACAAATCATCTCTCTCACATTTTCCAAAAGAACCCAACTTAAAAAATAGTGCCAAAAATTGTTAGAATCTTAATAGAAGCGAGAAAATATTTAAATTGAAAACAATTTTATATTGATAGAATGAGAAGATACAAATAAATACAAAATATGAACTATATATATAGTCATAGTGAAGATTTATCAAACTAACCGCCTAGAAACTAATTATAATTAACTTTTACCTCTAATATCCTCTAAGAAGTTAGAATGTGATTATTATAATTCCAGCTTTAAAAATGTCAAGAAAGAAATATATGAAAAAACATCGGCTAAAAAGAATTTAAAACAATGAATATGTGTCAACTGAAAAAAATATATAGAGCTAGTAGAGACTTGACAAACTAACTACCGGTAAACTAATTTTAAGTAATTTTTACATCTAATAAAAGTTAAACCTTTCATAGAGTCCATCCCCATTAATATAATTTAAACTTTGAAGTGGTGTTATTAATAGTAGATTACAGAAAATAATGGTTCGTTCAAA
This sequence comes from Cicer pinnatifidum, assembly GCA_037974775.1. Lineage (NCBI taxonomy): Eukaryota > Viridiplantae > Streptophyta > Magnoliopsida > Fabales > Fabaceae > Cicer > Cicer pinnatifidum. The sequence goes on along the minus strand of JBBPBR010000003.1, from coordinate 23,456,066 downwards.
TTTTGCTAGACAACAATGTTTTAGCGCCTTTTAGCCACAATTTAACAAAATTTTATACTAAATAGCATAATATTGAAGACTAACAATTTGTTTTAATATCGCTATACCATAGCGCTATAGCACCACCATTTAACAACAATGTGTTAGGCTTTTGAACCTGTCACTCGAAAATTGTTGTCATGTCACACACTAAAGGGAGTGAAGCACGTGGTAAAGAATTACATGCAACTGAGAGAGATCAATTTGTGGTGTTGTTGTAAAGTGCGTAATATTGTTGTTGTCTTGTTGGATCAAGTGTGACGTTTAGTCTATTGTTGCCGCACGCTCCCTCGAATTCCTCAACAAGTGGTATCAGAGTCTTGATTTTCCTTGGTGGAGAGCGGAAGTGGATCTTGGTGTTTGATCCTTGTATTGAAAGTCTTTTTAGTAGGCGGGTCCCGTTGGTAATAACGACGATGCAGGTATAGAATGTGAGAGACTCACACTTGAGGGGAGATTGTTAGATTCAAGAGTGAATAATTTTTATCATCAAATAAATGGTTGTAATTTTGTGAACATGTGTGACCAATCATAGTAGTTATAATATCAACTATTATTCATTTATTTTCAACAACTTTTCACTTTAGAGGAATGAAAATAATATATATTTGCTTCTAATCGAATGAAAAAGAATAGGAGAAAAATAAATTTTATAGCAATAACTTCTCCATTTTATACTTATTTCATGTGATTTATATTTCATGATTACCTTCCAATTCCTTTAGTTTTACACTCAAACACCTCCATGTTATACACTCTGCCCCCATCTCCCTTTTTCTTGTCCAAATAGAAATAGGGAAAAGCTACAAGTTCAGAGCAGCAACGATTTTAGGGTCAAATGATAAAAAAATTCAGAATTTATAGGAGTTTCACTTTAGCGGATTGCGACAATTACATCTGCAATAGCTTTGGTGGAACCATCAATGCTTCCTCAGTGTTGGAAGTGGAGTTAACAGCAATTCTTCATGTCTATTTTAGCTAATATCTTCTTGAACTTAGAGATAAACTCTTGTTGTTCTGTAAGTTCAGAGAGAAAAGTCTATTGCATTTTGGTGGATTTGTACATATGAGACGGATAAATTCTTAAGATCAGTCGAATGATGTCTCAAGTTTTATATAATTAACTGTAGTTTTGCAAGTTACAAAGTTAACATGTAAATACACTAAATTATATTGTAGAGAAACATCGGAATGAGTTAAATAATCAAAAGACGAATTATTGTCAAGAAAATATTAATTATCAAAATCATTGTATCACCGTGATTATAAAGATGTAGTAATTCATTCTCGTCTTTCCTTCTTAACCATATTTATGTTCTCCAAACAATCTTTTGTTTCCCCAAATGAATCTTCTACTACTTTTACCTTTGAGATATTAATAAAGCAATGAGATAAAGTGATACACATTCAATTGATTTTTTAAATTCTCAGAAAATACTGGCTTTGCTATTTGTTTTTGGAAACAAGCAACTCCTTCTGTTTAGTAAACAAATGCAATGAAAGAACTAAAATTGTACAAAGAGCTGCATGATACATATTTCTAAAGAAATCTTCAAATCCTCTATTCAGAACAATCACATTGAACACTAATAAAGAAAATCACGTGACAATAAACCTATTTGTTTTGACAGTGAAAAGGAGTGAGTTGTAGACATAGGGAATGTTTGCATTGTGGTTCACGACAGAATATTGTAGATTCTGAGACATGAAATGAAACGTTTCTTTTGTATATATTTAACAAAAATGCAATGAAAGAACAAAAAGTGCACACGCTAAGCTGCATTATAAACTTCCTAAAAATCCTGTCCTGTTAAATCAGGTGCTATGTATAGTGTCTATCAATTCATCTCATTCACAAATAATGTAAAAATTAAAAAATTACATGCTGCAAATTCTCCAATGGCTAGCCTAATATTAAGAAATCTGGTATTCCTGTGTTTGTAATTGCCTTGAACAGTAAGCAATAGTATCCCTACCAAGTTATCTATCTGTCATGTCAGATATAAGCATCCAAGCATGTTACATCATGGATGCATATGCAAGTCTCAATTCGTTTAGAAATGTTTTGCCTTACCAACATGCTTTAGATTAAACGTGTGGATTATCTTTCTCACATCCTTTCTAATCGAAAAGAATGCTGAGACAAGAGCAATAAAAATGGTTGGATAGATTCGGATACCATTTGCATGACTGAAACCAGATTTTCCCAAGACGACTATTCTGATCAGACCCCAGATAACAAGAAGTATTCCGAAAAGTGTGATTCTTCCCGGTTTCATCAGACCCAAGATTGCTCCTCCTACACACAAGTAGCTTCCTGCAAGAACCTGCAGAAAGAATCCAACTTGAAAAATGAGTGCCAAGGCTAAACCCTTCAAAGAGTTCATTCATTCATCAAGACAATTTGAGGCAATGTTGCCAATCATAAATTGCAGAAAATTGCAGTTTGTTCAAATTCTCCTAGGCAACAATGCTATAGTACCACTTTAGCCGCAATTTGACAAAATTTTATACTGAATAGCATAATGCAAAAAAATAGCGATCTGTTCAAATTCTGCCACATTATAGCACCGCTATTAAACAACATTGATTTGAGGCATTGTTTTTCTTTTTCAATTACCAATCTACCTCTAGGCGTTGAAGTTCTGAAGCAGCGGAGATCGTCCTTGAATTGAAATCGTAAAAATTTAACAAATTTCTATAACTTGGGATGGTTTTCTGAGTGAAAATAGCCTTTGCAAATGCTCCTGGATAGAGAAGAGTCTTCACAATGAAATGAGGAAAGACATCACTCCCAATTAATAGAGAAGATGTTAATTCTAATGGTGTCTTGCATATTCCCATTCTGCATGGAACACTGAGAAAAAAATGGAGCCTTTGTTAGTATCAGCACTGGCGCACTACAATACAAAAACATTGTTTTGATTCTTTTGAATTATAATTGAAATAGGATTTGAAACTGAAAGTACTATATCAGAACTCCATTTCAAACTTTTAAGGTTAGTAATTACAAGAATTAAAGAACACACACAAACACACACATGCCATTAGTAAATGAGCATGAGTCAATGGCAGAGCAATAATGAACCTAATTAATGTCATAATTCTCTACATGCTACTTTAATTGTCCATGATACATAGGAGTTTGATTTAACTTTTTGGACGTCTTTTTCAAAGACAATTACAATTAGTCCATCTTGTTTCAAATATGAAAGAAGTATCCTCTGGTACATTTCTTTGTCCCTAATTATAAGACCCTTGACACATTTCTAGATACATTTACTACTATTTTTTCAAATATATCCTTATTAATATTACTAAACTGTCTTGGAATATGAAAAGTTAACATTGAATGCATCTATACACAGTAATTTAGTAATAGTCTATACATAATCACACTACCAACTTTTCTTAATATGCATAAAAAGTGTTCGTAGAATCTTATAAATAGGGACAGAGGAAGTACTTATATTCATTGATCTCAAATATAACCAAATTCAATTACTTTCGCATATTTAATGATGTCATTTTAAATATATGATTAATTTTCTAATGACTACTTTATTCTCATGAACGAAAATTGAGACACAGGGGGTTATTCTCATAGCAAATATATGAATCATAGTTTGACACGTTACAAGAAACTAATTCCTTCTAAGCTTATCAACAAAATAAACTAGCTCCTTCAGTTAGACCCATTAACCCCAATTTGTAGCAAATTATGTAGTACCGACACTTCTGATTAAAGACATGTCTCAATATCCACTCCAACACATTAATTACATTCCATTAATTTATTTTCTCAATTTATTACTGGTTGACATGTCAATATCACGTCTAGTGTATGACTATCTTTCATAGGTAGCAAATCAATTTTGCAACATAATTTGGTAGTTAAGTGATCTAAATGATGATTGTGTTCTATAAATTGCATTTAATCCACACAACAGAAAACTAGTGCACAAAATTGAAAGAAAAGAAACAAACAAAAACCTAAATAATTATTAACCCTAATTTGCAGAATATTAAACTGAAAATGTAATAACTGATTTCAAGAAAGCTATAATAATAATAATAATAATCATGTTACTAACAGAAAAATAAAAAGAAAAAAAGAAAAATAACAAGAAAGGTGAACCGTGAACATAGCTATATTAAAAATACATTTTACAATTTATTTTCCGACAAAGTGAAGTGTTGTTAAAAGCAAAAAGAAAAAGGTTAAAGGGAAATGATGATATACCTGAAAAGGGGAACTTGAAAAATGATGAAAATGAAATAAGTTGAAAATGCAATGGTGGAAATGAGGTTAGCTAATTGCTTCGAAGAACCCATGTGAAACTGTGAAACCTAATTTTCTTTATCTTTTTCAATCAAAGTTGTAAAAAAAAATAAATTAAAATTGAAATTAAGGGAGTATGTGGCAAAACGAAAAGTTTGACGAGTTCAATTTTTTCAATAAAATCGAAATTGCTGTGAAGTTATCGTCTTTTTTTTTTTTTTTTGACAGATTTTATTTTATTTTATTTACTGATCCATTTTATTATTGTTTACAAAAATGGTGAATAAGAGCCTGATCCGGGTAATTATCACTACGAGAGTAAAAATTCAACAAAAGCTTTTGGCTTAATGAACGAATTAACGATTTAAACAGTTTTAAACGATGATACAAATTATTAATTATTTAATTATTATACATTAAAAGTTACAATTATACAATAAAATAATAAAATTGATTTATACTAAGCTATCTCAACTTTATACACTCACAATTTTTAAAAGTTTAAATATATGTTTAATTCTCTGATATTATTTCTACTAAATTTTAATAGCTTGTATTATAGGTGTCTCCAAAATTAATCCTTGTTATTCCAATATTATTCACTACGATAAAAGAAGTATTAATGAGATATGCTACATAGACTTTAAGATGATGTTGCATCTACGTGGCAATTGACTTACTTGAGTATTTTATTAAATTATTTGATTAATAAATAAATTATTTTAAATTGATTTAAATAAAATGTAAAAGAATATAAAATAAATAGATCAAGACGTCGTGTATTTGAAGTCAAAGTAAATATTTTAAAATTTGAAAAGAGATCGCAATAATAGAAGGGAAAGAAGAAAATGAAGAAGGGATAAAGATTTGATGTGTGTTTGGATTAAAGATTTTTTTTTTTTTTTTTTACTTTTTACATTAAATTAATGAAAATTTTACCCCATACCCCCTAATTGTACCTATACCCTCATTTTAAGAATGAAATGACTTTTTTTGCCCTCATATAAATAATAAAACCTCTAAAAATTTACCATTCCACTTTTCAACATTTCTGGAACACGCAAAAGTAAGTTTTTTTACAAAACTTCCGGAGAATTTGTTTTTAAGTTTTCCAGTACAGAAGATGTACTCCGGAAACCTTGATCTAAAGATACTACCAGAAATCATTATTGAAGTTCTCTGGTACAGTGGACTCTTCCGAAAAATGTGTTCTAAGTTATCTGGTACATAGGACTCTTCCTGAAAACTTGTTGTAAGATATCTGATAGAGAGCGTTGTTCCAGAAAACTTGATGCTCAACATTTCCAGCAGTTACCGGAGAACTTGAACATCAAGTTTTCCAGAAGTTTTAAATAAATTTTTTTAATTAATTATAATTATATAAGTAATTTATTTATTTTAATTGTTTAATTTTTCAGTGGAGCAGGTGGTACATGAGCAGGAGGAGGCTGCACCTGCTCATGAGGGGATAACATATTCAGGAGGGGCATGCTGGAGCTGAGGGACCTAGTGAGCTCACACGGTATCCTAGAGGACCTTATGATTTGTCTGTCCTTACACGATAACGTTAATTATTACTTGTAATCTATTAAAAATATTTAAATTAATTATTATTTTTGGTCCATATTTAATTTTAATGTCATATATTTTCTTTGTATACAAGAGCGACTATTGCTGAAAATTGTTGCGCATGAAAAGAAAATGCAACAATTTACTCCGCCGATCTTTCCGCGACCCATAGAGAACTATATAAAAAATATAGTAATATTTAGCCGATAAAATGATGACATTATAATTACTAAGCAAAGGTTGAGAGAAAAAATAATAAGCATCATTTGGTAAAAAAAAAAATGCATCGTCAATATAAATTAATTTTATATGGACATTCAATAAAAATATAATTATTGATAAAAAAAAAGTGTATATGATTATTCTTTTTAAAATACAATTATAAAATAGTACTGCATGACAAGACAGTGGGTATTAAATGACGAAGTAAAACTATTTGGTGCATAGTCATTAAACTCAAATTTTGGAGACTACAAAACTATAACATTATATAACCAAAATTTGAAGATACCTTGCATCTACAAATTATATCTATTTTATTTTTTACTTTAGATTTCTCTTTTATAAATTTTTAACACTATCAAAAATATATTTCTCAATGGATCCATTTGATATACAAAAGAGTAAGTATTGGACATAACATAACAATACATGACAAACACTTTGTATTGTACGGTATTTGATGGACAATAAACAACACAAACAAAATAATGTGAAATTTATTACAATATCCTTTATGGTATTTCTAGACTTTTAAGATGATAAATCTTGATAGAGTAGAGAGGGGGAAAGAGATAAAAGAGAGAGTGAGGGGACATAGAGAATAAAGATAGATAAGGAAAGGGTTGAGAGAGGGGGGAAGAAAGAGATGAGACAACAACAAAGAGACATGAAAGAAAAGTAAGAAAGGAGACAAAGATATGAGGAATAGGAAGAGATGAGAGATGAAGATAAAATATTTTTTTAGTAGAAAATAAAAAAGTATTTTGGTATTTTAGATTGTGTGTCCAGCAGACAAAAAGTTGTCACATGGTTGAGTAAGGGACAAAAATTGTATCTTTTGTCCAATGTCTTGTCCCCTTGTTTTTTGAGTTTCACAGTCAAATTTTATATCAAATATGGTATAACATAAATTGTTTTAACAAGTTCCTCATTTTTCAACAAATCAAACGTAACTTATATGCATGATCAAATAAACCTTCATCAATTTATTTCTCACACCTGTTGTACTTTTAATTTTTTAAAAATTTGAAATAATTTTAGTGGGGCATCCTTTAATTTTTCACAACAAAAATATAATATTATTTAATGTCAAGCAAACTAATGTTGAGTGGGAGCACTCATATATGTTAGACGATTATGATTTAAATAAATATTGAATCTAGGGATGGATGGGTGGCTCTTAATGGAGATTGGAGATGGTGCGTTTCAAAACTCGAATGAAATGATAGCTTGTGGATGAGGGGTTTGTGATCAAACTAGTGCATTCATATTTGGCCACTCTTATGCATTAGCGGTATACACGATCTCAATTGCAGATTTTGAGTCATGTATATATGATGGCTTTTGAGTAGGACTTTTTGGAGTATACACAATCAAACTCTCAAATAGTATTGGAGTCCTTAATTTTGAAGAATTACTCTAATACACATTTATGTTACAATCTTGTCACTGACATAAAGTATGTGTTTGAAAAGTAGAATCACTTTAAGATATCTCATGTCTACTAAGAAGTCAATCAAGTAGCATAAACTTTTGCTAAATTTGGTTTTTCTTCTTCTCAAACCGACCATGTTTTTGATATTATAACTGATTTCTCGTCCTTCGCCATGTTGTGTTTGGTAGCTTTTCTTATGAACTTCTAGTTTTATTTTTGTTTCATTGGGGATGTGACCTCTCACGTTTAACCCAAAAAAATGGTAATGGGCTTCTAATATGCTAATCATGGATCCTTCAAGCTTCCAAATGATTTATTCTTATCTAAAATCCATTAATCAATTGAATTCAATCACTTGTTTCAGCCGAAAATCTATTAACACTACCTTGCTATTTTTTATTTAAAATAAACTATATATAGTTCATATAAATTTTGATAATCTTTATACGATACAACACTATCTTGATAATTTTAATGGTGTATAATTTGTATGGAATTAATTATATTTTTAGTATATAATCTATACTAAGATTAAGATTATTAGGGAATAATTACAAGCAGTCATCCTTTCATGTGGAAGCCTTCCAACACTTTTGTTCTCACGCTAATACCACAATAAATCAATTTCAATTACATTTTTAGTTTGTTATTTTATCACAATTAAATGTCTCAAATCGATTATTATCTTTTATAATGTCTTTCAATTTCTGCCATTTCACCGCATATTATTTTCAGTACAAATTACATCACAGAATAAAAACACCAAACCTGCAATAAAAATTAATTATAGCACTAATATATTATATAAACTTAAATATGTTTTTGGTACCAACAATATAAGTTATTTTCAATTTAGTCCTTGTAATTTACTTTTTTGCTTTATGTTCCAGCAATTTCTCAACCTTCAATTTTGGTCCTTCATGATTTTATTTTTTTTTATAAAAATATTGATGTTGCTAATTAATAATGACATTACACTACATGACATTCATAATTATGCTGATGTGGAACATTTAATGTTAATTCATCACAACACATCATCTCCAAAACAACTCATCTTTAATCCAAAATCCATATCTTCTCCAACTCAAAACCAATAATTTCAACTTAAAATCGAGAATATAACATATTATTCCATAAAAAAAAATGTAGGAATTCATAAAACAAAAAATAGAGATGAACAATAATAATGAAAATAGATCTGAAAAAATAAATCACAACCCCATCATCAAAACATGTCAGATTCAAGGCAACACAAACCACTACGAATAAAAAAGAAATTTGATCCAAACTCTCCTCTATTTGGATATTCTTTCATTCTTGAAATGTAATCAAATTTATCTTGAGTTATAAGTTTAATAGTGTTAATGATTATTTATGAAAATAATATGCTTTAATAGTCTTTTGTTTATTGCTATTATTTTATGTAACAAATGCATACCTTAATTTTTTAATGATAAAAAATTAATTATATAGTTCATTTTGTACTCAAATATTTATAAAACATTTAATTATATACTTTATGTCGTACTCAAATATTTACGAAATATTGATTGAAATGATGATATATGATTTTTATATCTCATTCTTTTTATTTATAACAAAGATTAAAAATTATTGACTATTCGAATTTGTCAAATGCAATTTTTTTCAAAAATAAACTTTTACTTTAACTCTAATATTATGTATTAATATTACAAATAAATTTTATTCATATACAAATATTTTAAGGAATAATATATGGCAGGAGACCATAGTTGAAATATAATTTGACGTATATTTTTGTATACTTCATTGCATAGTTACTAATTTATAATAATGTTTCTTTAAAAAAAATCAAAATTATGTGAGACATTGTTTCAAACCTACTGTAAATCTAAGTCAAATATTCCACACTATCCCTGAAGAAAATCTCTAAATCAAACCTGTTTCATTCTAATAAATTAAAATGTTGAGTATTATCAAATTTGAATTATTTTTTCGTGCATTCAGAGGTACTTTTCTTTAAATGAGAAATTCAAATTGTTGGAAAACCCTATAACATTGTGCTCAACAATCCATGCCAATTACATGATGAATAACCAAAGGCGGAAGCGTACCTGTGGGAACTGCCATTGATGAAATCCTGGGATGATGATGATGATAGAGCCAATGGGTTGGGTGATCTTCCTCAGCAAAACACTCTGAAGACCTTGCTCTCTTGATGGGGATAGAGAGAACCAGAGAGTTTTCTCTTTTAGGGTTTTGTGAAACTGAATAGTCTTATTGTGTTTGCCTTGGGGACCATTACCCCTATATATAACTATTATTAGTTATATCCCAAATTGCAGTATTTCCAATTCAGCCCCTCATTAAATTAGAAACCGCCTGGTATCTACACAATTAATTTTCATAATTATTATGCTCTTTAGCCATAAACTATTATATATTATTTGACCCCTAGATTATTGGCTAATTATATAATGACCCTAACACACTTTATTAATTAATTACATATGTGACCCATAAATCTTACAATCTCCCACTGGTCACACATGTATCCTTAGGAGTGTGTTAGACTTTATGACGTCAAAAATGTCATTATAATTACCTTGAGCCTAATCCAAATTGTCCCGTCCATTAATCGTATCAGCACATGGAACCAAAGAGGCTTTCGTCATAATAAACATAACTAAACCCATCAATGATCACCCGCATTGACACAACTAAATGACATAGACTCATTATGAAAAGTGTAGCATGAAAATTACATGAAATTGGTCAATGCATGTCAATTTTCAACTGGTCCTACTTTACCGAATGAGATCATACCATAACTTAAATATACAAAGTAACCAAAACTGAATATTGTAAACTTTATTTCTGATCAGAAAATCCAAATACAATGTATTTGTGCTTTGCAATTAAACATAGAACATAAATTGCATAATGGACGAAACTCCCACTAAAATCAAGATTCCTCAAACTGTAGTACACCCATGTGAGCAGTATGCTCATGAAAGACCTTGGGTGGTAGACCTTTAGTGAGTGGATCCGCAATCATGGAGTTTGTCCTTAAGTGTTCTATGGATATCTGTCCACTTTGTACCTTCTCTTTAACAACTAGGAACTTAATGTCAATGTGCTTTGACTTGGTTGAGCTCCTATTATTGTTAGAATACAGGATTGCTGATCTATTGTCACAGTACAACTTGAGTGGTCTTTCAATCCCTTCAACTATTCGCAGCCCCGTGACAAAATTTCTCAGTCAAATGCCCTGGTCAGATGCCTCATGAATTGCTACGAATTCTGCTGCCATGGTTGATGAAGCAGTAAGACCTTGTTTGGCACTACGCCAAGAAACTGCTCCACCAGCTAACAGAAAGACATAGCCTGAAGTTGATCTTAAGTTGTCTTGGCATCCCGCAAAATCCGAGTCAGAGTACCCAGTGATCTCTAACTGGTCTGACTTCCTATATGTGAGCTTGTAGTTTCTTGTTCTCTTCAAATATCTCATGACCCTTTTGGCTGCTTTCCAATGGTCAAGACCTGGATTGCTTAAATATCTGCCTAAAATCCCTACTATGAACGCTATGTCTGGACGCGTACATACTTGGGCATACATAAGACTCCCTACAGCTGAAGCATAAGGGATCTTTTGCATTTCTTGAATTTCCAAACTTCCCTTAGGGCACTGTTTGAGACTAAACTTGTCTCCCTTAGCAACTGGGGTGTCCCCTGGTTTGCAATCCTGTAACCCAAACCTTTTGAGAACCTTATCGATATAGCTCTTTTGTGACAATCCAAGAATACCTCGAGATCTGTCTCGGTGTATCTGAATTCCTAATACAAAAGAGGCGTCACCAAGATCTTTCATCTCAAAATGTTTTGATAGAAATTTCTTAGTTTCGTGCAACATGCCTATATCGTTAGTGGCAAGCAGTATGTCATCAACATACAAGACCAAGAAAATATGTCTGCTCCCACTGAACTTATGATACACACAATCATCAACTGTATTCATCTCAAAACCAAATGAGAGAATTACTTGATGAAATTTATGGTACCATTGACGAGAAGCTTGTTTTAGCCCATAAATGGATTTTCTTAGTTTGCACACCATATTCTTTGGGTCTCCCAACACAAAGTTTTCTGGCTGCACCATATAGATCGTCTCATCAATGTCGCCATTGAGAAACGCTGTCTTTACATCCATTTGATGAAGCTCCAAATCAAAGTGAGCAACGAGAGCCATGATTATTCTTAAAGAGTCCTTCGATGAAACAGGAGAGAAAGTCTATTTATAATCAATCCCCTCCTTTTGAGTATAACCCTTAGCTACAAGTCGTGCCTTATATCTCTCCACATTACCATTGGAATCCCGCTTGGTTTTAAAAATCCATTTGCAACCAATGGGTTTCACTCCTTCAGGTAATGGGATAAGTTCCCAAACTGAATTGTCTTGCATAGACTTATACTCCTCATTCATTGCTTCGATCCACTTATCTGAACGAGGATCTTGCATGGCTTGACGAAAGTTGACCGGGTCGTTTTCCGTCATGCCAACATTTTCCTCTACCTCATTGATAAATACTACATAATCATCCGAAATAGCATTTTTCCTTTCTCTAGTGGATCTCCGCAATGGAGCTGGCTCTTGAGGCACTTGTTCTTGAGGATCTTGAATTTGACCTGGATTTTGTTCTTCCTGAACAACCAGATCATCTTGAGTTTGTTCAATAATGGGAAAGTCAATTGGTGGAAGAATCTGTTCTGGAATTGTTACCGATTCTTCCTCATAGACAAAATCTTTAACCTTAATCTTCCCCCCAAACTCAATATCCTCAAAGAACGTTGTCGTTCCCGTCTCAAAAATTGTTTTCAAATTAGGATCATAAAATTTATAGCCCCTTGATTTTTCTGAGTACCCTATAAAATAGCTGCTAATTGTTCGGGGTTCAAATTTCTTTTCATTCGGCCTATAAGGCTTTGCCTCAGCTGGACATCCCCAAACATGAAGGTGCTTCAGACTTGGCTTACGCCCAATCCAAAGCTCATAAGGTGTTTTAGCCGCTGCCTTAGTTGGTACTCTATTAAGAATGTATGCTGCTGTTTTTAATGCCTCTCCCCAGAGTGACTCTGGCAAGGTGGAATGACAAATCATACTCCTTACCATATCCTTAAGAGTCCTGTTTCGTCTTTCAGCTACACCATTCATGTTGGGTGACCCCGGCATAGTGTATTGTGGGACGATTCCACATTCCTCTAGGTACTTGGCAAATGGTCCCGGACGTTGTTCACCTGAACCGTCATATCTGCCGTAGTATTCACCACCACGATCAAATTTGACCTTTTTAATTCTCTTATTAAGTTGATTCTCAACTTCTGCCTTAAAGGATTTGAACACGTCTATTGATTGGGACTTTTCGTGAATTAGGTAAAGGTAGGCATATCTAGAATAATCGTCTATGAATGATATAAAATATTGTTGACCATTCCAAGAAGGAGTTGGAAATGGCCCACAGATATCCGTATGTATCAATTCTAAGACGTCTGTAGCTCTATATGCACCTAATTTCTTATCTTTAGTCTGTTTTCCTTTAATGCATGCTACACAAACGTTAAAGTCTGTGAAGTCAATGGAATCTAAAATTCCATCTGACACAAGTCGTTCAACTCTATTTTTAGAGATGTGACCTAGACGCTTGTGCCAGAGCACTCCTGAATTGAAATTGTCAATTTTTCGCTTAGTACCACGTGATTCCACACTCAAGGTTTCATTATAGTTAGCCACAGTTTCCAACAAATAAAGATTATCATAACCAGAAAGTAAACCGGTTCCAACAACATTCGAATTTAAAGACAAAGTAAATTCTTTATTCCCGAATGAACAATAATATCCTGATTTGTCCAAATAAGAAATAGAGACCAAATTCCGTCTAAATGACGGTACAACAAAAGTGTCTTCTAAAATCAAATAATGACCGAAACTTAATAATAATCTAAATTTTCCTATGGCTTCAACTTCTACCTTCTTCCCATCTCCTACATAGATGCATCTTTCAGTATCATTAGGCTTTCGGAAGTTCAGGCAACCCTGCATTGAAACACTGATGTTAGTAGTTGCACCAGAGTCTAACCACCAAGTGTTTCCAGGTACTGAAGCTAAATTAACCTCAGAACAGACCAAAGACAGAATCATACCTTTCTTAACACGCCATGCGTGATATTTGGCACAATCCTTCTTCACGTGTCCAGAATTCCTGCAGAAGAAGCAGTTGTTATCCTTAGTCTGCTTCTTTTGTTCTGGACCCTTAGCAGCAACTTTGTTCTTGGGCTCCTCAATTCTTTTCCTTTTGCCCTTGTCTTTAGAGATGCTAGTAAAGTGAGCACTTTCAGTCCTATCTTGCTTCAGCCTGTCCTCTTCTTGCACACATAATGAAATGAGCTCATTAAGAGTCCATTTCTCCTTTTGACAGTTATAAGTCACCTTAAACTGACTGAATTGCGAAGGAAGAGACAGCAATACTAAATGAATGAGTAAGTCATCTGACAACTCAAGCTTTAGTCCTTTAAGCTTAGAAGCAATGTTGGACATCATCATAATGTGCTCTCTTATATTTCCCTTGCCTTGATACTTCATGGAAATTAAATTCTGAAGCAAAGAACTTGTTTCAGCCTTATCACCTTTTTCAAAGCGTTTTTCCATCTCAGCAAGGAAATTTTTAGCTGTAACTATCTCATCCGAGACAGCACCTCTAAAGACCTCAGGAATGCCACGCTTTATGATCATAAGACTTATGCGATTTGAGCGATCCCATTTCTCATACTCTAATTTTTCCGCAGAAGAACTAGAGTCCTTAGGAGTAGGGGGTCAATCAATTCTTAATGCAAGGTCTAGATCCATGCAGCCAAGAACAATCAGAATGTTCTCTTCCCATTCCTTAAAATTTGTTCCATTAAGGACAGGAATAGAACTCAAATTTGCAGATATGGAAGCAATAGATGCTGTGAATTAAATAAAGAACGAAACTTAGAAACTCACATTATAGGAAAATAAATCAATAAATAAATAAGTACATATGTTCAAATCATGGAATTTAACCCATCTCAAGATACCCAGTGCACCATTGGTGTTAAGTCTTTGGACAGTAACACCAACTGCTAGTGGTACTCTTGCTGCAACGATCAAATATTGACAATAAGACATGTCAAACAATAAACTTTCCTTTGGGCCGATTTACTGCTCACATGTATACCAAATAATTGCCACACATTTATCATCGCATGTGTATATGTAATTCTGCCAAATATTAACCTTCCTTTGGGCCGGTCAATACCCGCATGAATAAACATATACGCAGCCATTTGACACTCTTTACGAGCAATTTAGACAAGAGAGGTCACTTTGGCGACGTCAAGTTTCAATTAACTCATTCAAAATGTCAAACTTGACTTGAACATATATTTATTATATCCAAATAAAACAATATTTAAAAAAATATAGTTCACTAATATAAACTATGTTTCATTAGTATTTGATAATTAATAATATTTAATTTTTATTGTAACTATTTATAAAGTCACTCATATAATAATTATAATTTATCGAATGTGTAAAACCTTTTACACTAACCGTATAAAAATTAAATATTATATTCAAATAAAACAATATTAAAAATTTTCACATGTTTGGAGGTGAAAGAATGTAATTTTATATGGACAGAGGAAATATATGGTGTCTGTGCCTTTTTTGCTTAATATCAAAAGTATCTACACCGTTTCGTACCTTAGGTATTAAAATTTTCATGTATTCAGGTATGTATGCTACCCGTTTAATATTCATAATAAGTATCCAAGCTTCACAGAACACATAATATCACTAAATTAGGCTGCTTCACATACATCAAATCTCCTTTATGCTAATACTAGTATTTGAGATCGGAGTAGTGACACAACCTAAAACCAAGCAGTACTCTATCGCAAAATCCACACAGTTACTATTATCGTAGTAGCTACAAGACTAGTAATCGAACATTTATTGGCATTAATATTTATTCAATAAACGATCCAGAAATCTATTCAAAAGCAAGTTCATGGCAAAGGATTCTAAATAATATATATATATCAAAATTCCCAAATTACAAACCCTAATTTTTTAATCATGTCAAAATTCCCAAATTGAATCCTAAACCAAAGACAATAACCGAATTTCATCATGAATTAAACATGGTAGGCTCTGATACCAATTGTTGGAAAACCCTATAACATTGTGCTCAACAATCCATGCCAATTACATGATGAATAACCAAAGGCGGAAGCGTACCTGTGGGAACTGCCATTGATGAAATCCTGGGATGATGATGATGATAGAGCCAATGGGTTGGGTGATCTTCCTCAGCAAAACACCCTGAAGACCTTGCTCTCTTGATGGGGATAGAGAGAACCAGAGAGTTTTCTCTTTTAGGGTTTTGTGAAACTGAATAGTCTTATTGTGTTTGCCTTGGGGACCATTACCCCTATATATAACTATTATTAGTTATATCCCAAATTGCAGTATTTCCAATTCAGCCCCTCATTAAATTAGAAACCGCCTGGTATCTACACAATTAATTTTCATAATTATTATGCTCTTTAGCCATAAACTATTATATATTATTTGACCCCTAGATTATTGGCTAATTATATAATGACCCTAACACACTTTATTAATTAATTACATATGTGACCCATAAATCTTACACAAATATAACATGAAATATGAGATTACAAATATTATAAGAAATAATATAATGGCACAAAGATGATAGTTGAAATATGATTGGACTTAATATTTTTGTACACTTCATTGCATAATTACAAATTATGGATAATAGTAGGAAGAGTTGTATCTATTACTACCTCTTACAACATGAGCCACCTCTCCCAAATTCAAATTTGTTATCTTCTTTTTCCTCCAATAGAGAGCTGTGGTGTCGCAATAGGTTGGGGTTGCGGCAAAAAAGAGCAAATCGAAAGAAAATAGTGGGTACAAATCATCAAAAATATTTTAGTCCTGAAAATGATGCAACATAAAAATAATCCAATAATATAGCATTGAAATTATTAAAAAAAAGTTTATTTAAATTCTTTATGTTGTGCTTTTAGATGCTAAATTCACTTCCTAGGAGATGTCAATACATATTTTAAAATTGAACTCAATATATACACATTATTTCATAATGACTAAGTATTAACACTAAAAACAAAAATCAATCATGAATTGATAAAGATTTTATTGAATTTAAATCAAATACATAGATTTTCTCCACCACTCTACTAAGGATTTAGTGAGAGACGTTATTTCACTTGTTAGAGCTTTATATTGCTGAGCATTCTCTCTCTCTCTCTCTCTCTCTCTCTCTCTCTCTCTCTTTATATAGCAGTATTTCCTATTTGATAATTGTGTTGTTGATCCTACTTATTGGAAAAAGACACATTGATAACTATAGACAAAAGCTTGCAAGAATCTAGACACAATTTAGTTCGGGTAACTTCAATTATTTCATAGCTCTTCGAAAACATTTGGCTCATTTATCAGTGTAGTATGAGATATTTTGGAGACATTGTAGTAAAACTTTTGGTTAAAAGATAGTGATCAAAATACTCGTTTTTCCATGCCTTTTCACGACACAAGGTTAATCAAGTCTTGTCCTTAGAGAACTCAAATGATACTATGGTTACTAATTTAGGTGATTTGTGTCAAGTGGCACATGACTATTTTATTGAGCTTTTTCAATGACAAGACAATGTTGAATATCTAGTGCTTAATGTGCTATCTCCTATTGTTACCATTGACGATAATGTATCTCTCACATTTCCCTTCCGATTTGTAGAATTTAAAGATTCCATGTTTTCCATGAAAGCTGATAAAAGTCCCACCCTGATGGTTTTGTTTATGGTTTTTACCATAACATCTGGACCATATGTGGCCATGAGATTTTTCAAGAATGTTGTTCTTGGCTTGAAACTGGTATCTTCCCTACTCACCTAAATTTAACTAATATTGAGTTGATTTTAAAAGGTGATTTTCAAGCATCAATGAAAGAATGAAGGCCTATTACTTTATGTAATGTTATTTACAAATTGGTTGCAAAAGTCCTTGCTAATAGACTTAAAAACATCCTTGATAAGTGTATATCTGCTTTCATTTTGGGATGTTCCATTCTTGACAATGTTATGGCAGCTATTGAGCTTGTTCAAAATATGAAAAACTAAGACTCGTAGAAATGTATGAAGATAGACATTAGCAAATTTTATGATAGAAATTATTGGAATTACCTTTGTGATGTTCTCCTCTATTTGGGTTTCTCTCAGAAGTGAATCACTTGGATTATGTTTTGTGTCGAGACTGTGGACTACTTTGTGATTGTTAATAGTAACATGGTTAGTCCTATCACTTTGAGGAGAGGGTTGCACTAATGCAACCTCTTTCCCTCTAATCGTTTCATAATTTGTATTAAGGACTCTCGACTCTAATCAGACAAGCCGAAAAAATATGAGATATTTATGGAGCCAAGATATGCAGAAATTCTCCTATTATTTCTTATATCCTTTATCCAGATGAATGCTTTTAGTTTTTTAGAGCCAATGACAATGAGGCTCTAATAATGAAGAGCATTCTTGCAACTTATAAATTTGCTTCAAGACAATGGTTGTTGTTAACGAAATGGTAGCAGTTAATGATGAAACCCAAAAGTTTAATAACATGACTCATCAAATCTAGATACTTTGGTGAGGTGAGAAAAATGGCCTATACACCACTAGGTCAAAATTCTGCATACACCACTAGGTGAGTCAGTTTAGCAAATGTCAAAATTCAGTTCAGTTCAGACGACATCACAAATGTCAAAATTCTGCATACACCACTAGGTGAGTCAGTTCAGCAAAATAGAATAATTTGGTGAGGTGAGAAAAATGGCCTATACTAAGTGAATGGTGTGCATTATCTATGTATGAATGAGTTCATTGGTAATTCAAATCTAAAACTGATTGGAAATTGGCATATCATATGGAAAACAAAATTGTCGCCAAAGGTGAAAAGTTTATTGTGGAGGTTGCTTTGTGGTTGCCTCTCGACCATATTTCGATTTGGAGAGTGTGGTGTTAGTTGTCCCAGCACTCGTGCCTTATAGGCCACAATAGATGTGGACCATATACATCTCCTCTTTAATTGCCCATCTAGCATAAGAATTTGGAAGCTTGTTGACTTATGGAATACCATTAATGCCATGGTCAATTTGCACTAGAAAATTAAGGTCCATGAGTTGCTAGTCTTAGTTCTGCAACAACTCAATATTAATCAATTCAAGAATTGTGCAATCCTATTTGAGAGCTAATTGAAAAAGAGAAATAACAGAGTTTGGAACCACACAACTGATACCATTGTATATGTTATTGATAGGGGAATAAATATTCTGCAAAAATGGTCTGTAGCGCAACAATTGTGACGTATAAAGCAATACATTGCACCACCCAACTCTAATATAATAGCTTAGAAAAAGCCTTCACTCGGTCGATATAAGTTTAATGTGGATGCATATTTTCTACCTCTCTAAATAAGGTGGGTGTTGGTATGTGAATTAGAGATGAATATAGTATATTTGTGGTAGCATAGACAAACTAGTTATCGCTTATTATTAATGTTGATGGAGGATAAGCTCTTAGACTTCTCTCTGCTTTGAATTGAGCATAAGAACTTTAGTTGGAATCTATTGACTTTGATTTAGACTTTATGAATGTAGTCGACGACCTTTAAATTTAGGAATTTACTAAATATTCATTTTCATATCTATTATATTGAGTTTGTAAGGAGACAAGCAAATGAAGTTGCTCGTGCTCTTGCTCAAGCGGTTACATCTTTAACTTGTATCCATATGTTTATCGATATTCTGACATGAATCCAACAATTTATTATAAATGAAATGCTATAAGCATTCATTTTTCAAAAACAACACTGACAAATAAAAATCATGAAAAATAAAATAAAACAAGAAGGACTTTTATATTTTTTCATGCCATGACGTAATGGATTCTAAAACTATCACTTTAAAACAATTTTAATAGTTTAATGATAACATGACAAAAAAAAAGAATCTAATCATAAAACAATGAACATATAAGGCATGTTCTTTAATAGACAATTTCAAACTTACATATCCCTAAGCATAACAAGTTCTAAAACTATCTTTTTGAAACAATTTTCATAGTCTAATGATAATAGAACAAAGAAAATGAATCTAATCATTGAACAATAAGCATATAAGACATTCTTTAATAGACATTTAATCCCTTATGAACATGTGTACATATGTAGTTAAAAATTCCTTCATAATAAATAAATTCTATTTCAGATCTTGATCAAAATACATTGTAGATGAAATGCCTCTACTAACAAATACATTGCATAGAAATAAGAAACAAATAACAAGATAGTTCTAATTAATAAAATGTATTTCCTATTGAGAGGGACAATAATTTGAGACGATGTCACATTCTATTAGTAAAATGGTGGTCGTTACTACAACAAGAAAAAATATATGGAAAAAGCAATCAAATTCAAATTTGTTACAAAAACAGTTGAACACATTGTCACAAAGTTTGATCAAAGTTGTTTATCAATTTTATCATATAGTTCCATAACATTTTGTTTGTGTAATACATCTTGGAATGTTTCTAACTTCATCGTTATATGATTTGTAAAGAACTTCATATATAGCACCTCTCCTTATAAACTTGAAAAACCTTTCAAACAAACAAAATGTTAAAAGCAAAAGCGTAAGGGTTTGATTCACATCTCAAAAACTCTATTTTAGTATTTTAAAATTTAAAAACTAAAAAACTTGTTTAGATTACTTGTTTTTTAAAGCTCTTTTGTAAAATTATTTTTAATATTATACTTTTTAAAAATAAAAAAGCAAAATAGATAACTGATGTTTTACTTTTTATTTTTCAATTTTTTTAACTTTCTAATCAAAATATGTTTTAAAAATTGGAGTCGTTAAACAGATTTTTAAATTTAAGAAAAAAAAACAATATTCTAAAATTTATTTATTAAATAGTTTTCAAAAACTAAAAGTAAAACACAATCAAAGAAACTCTTAGTTTTAAGCTGGAAAACAAATTTCCTCAAAGTTAAATAAAGAAAAATAGAAAATAGAAGGAAAAAATTAACTTTTTTTGCTATCTCTTCTTCCGTATGATTTCTCTCTTATTTGTTGCTTGTTCAGGTTTTGATTCTTCAATATCATACACAAATAGACAATGGGAAAATGGCCTCTTATTTATGGCTTGTTCTAGTGTTGATTCTTCAATCTCCTACACACATAGACAATGGGGAGATAGCCTGAGCAACAAAATAAAAAATTGAAAGAAAAATTGAAAGATATCAAAAATAAAATATTTTTAATTTATTGGGGGTGGTAAAGCAAAAGACATAAGATAAGTATCAAACAAAAGTGGCTTAAACAAAACACCAAAAAAGAAACAACAATGGTGTTATACAACCTAATTTTATAATTGACTAATTCTAGTAATATTCAATAACTGATTTATGGAATCATACAACAAAATTTTAGAATTGATATATAAAATATTCAAATATTTTCCGGTATGTAAAAAAATAACCAAAAAAAATAAATTTATACTGCCGGTATGTAAAAAGAAATTCATATCGTAAATTTCAAGTATGTAAAAAAATTGAGAAAAGATTTTACATACTGGATATTTTGAAATTTCTAATATTGTATATAAAAAATTTTAAAAACGAAATTTCCAGTATGCAAAACAAGAAAAAAAGAAAAAAATTAACATATCAGAAATTTTCGGTACGTAGAAAAACATAGATGTAGGATACAAAAAATAAATTGATTTTGATTAAAAATTTTGTATTTTCTACAAGGATTTTTTTGAAAGTTTATACAAAAAAAAGTAAAATATTAGACAAAATTGGGTATTTACATGAAAAAACCAATTTTATGAACAAAATTGTTTAAAAATTTCGACAAAATTGGATATTTACATGAGCATTTTGATAATTTTTTGATCTAAAATCATCCTTCGAAACTGTTTTCCCTTCAATTTATCTAAATAAGTGGCTTACACATAAATAGGTTGGAACAACATAATGTGGTATGTTTAATAGGTTGCTAGGTGTTTGGAACGTATTGCATTTTTGTTAAATGCTAAAAACTATTAGATTTTATGTAGTCTGACTGTTCCTTGATTTTTTGTGCCGAAGAATGGTGTCACTAGTTCCATCATGCTGCAACAAGTGACATATATTGTACCTGGTATTGACAATTTTGACCAAATAGAAATTGCTAGTTTCTTTCAGAAAGCTTCAGGACAACATGGTAAGTTTCACAATTGGATGGTAACAAATATCACAAATTATAACTTCTCTCTTCAATCGGTAAGTAAATATTGCATGATATGAGCTACTTGAAAATAATAAGATTGTGTGACCTTTGAAGAGATGGCTGAGGTAATATCAATATAATTTCTGGACTGGATATCATAGTATGATTCTATATCATTACATGAAATGCTTGTTCTGCAGATAATTTATGGTAGTGTTGAGCCTCTTGAGAGTTATTTTGTTCATCTATTGCTATCAAAAGTTGAAGTGTACTTTACTGTGCTCGAGACAAAAGGATTATGTTGCATTTATGGACCTCGACCTAGTGAACAAGTAGATGTATTAGTTTCAGGCATATTGTAGCTTTGAAAAATTAATGTTTTCACTACTCATCTAAGTTAACATATAATGTTCTTTGAGGATTGCCTTTTAGGAGGCCCAAATACTAGGTACAACACAAGTACAACATGATATCGGAATTAACACAGGAAATTCTTAGAAATTAAAGATACAATGTGACCTAGATACGTTAAGGAAAGATTGTAAAAATAAATATATTTTACATAAATGCATAATGATTGTTAGGGGCATTGATATTTTTTATTAATAAAATAATTATATATGCAGATGACAAAAAATCCTTTCAAAAAGATACCTGAAATCCTAAAAAAAAAACATATACGCGTACAATTCTCTTATTGATCTTAAAATGTATTATTTTCATTGTACTTTGTAAACATGTAACAAATGTATATATTCCCTAACCAATATCAAAATATC
The DNA here is from genome assembly GCA_037974775.1 of Cicer pinnatifidum. Lineage (NCBI taxonomy): Eukaryota > Viridiplantae > Streptophyta > Magnoliopsida > Fabales > Fabaceae > Cicer > Cicer pinnatifidum. The sequence continues at coordinate 23,433,362 of JBBPBR010000003.1, read as the reverse complement.
ACTAAATATCATTAGTCCTATTTAAAATAAGTCTTAGATTTTATTTCTTTGCTCACTGCATATGATAAAAAAAAAATTGTATAACTTCATCTCCCCATTCTAACCATTCAAAAAAACATAATTTGCAAGTCTAACTCATCATGAGACTACTCTGCCAGTTCAAGAATTCGATCACCACTACTATCCTAGAGGCCACAACCACGTCTCACTTATTTTGATATCCTAACAAAGGAGTATATACTTTATTTTCGATGTGCTCTGTTCAGATATTATTCATTTATTTGAGTTATAAGTTTAGTAGTACTAATAATTATTTATGATAATATGACAAAAAAAAAACTTATATACCTCTTAACATAATGGGTTCTAAAATTATCACTTTAAAACAATTTTAATAGTTTTATGATAATATGACAATAAAAAAAAATCTAATATTGAACACTGAACATTTAAGAGATGTTCTTTAATAGACACCTTAAAGCTATTATAAATAATGTTTCTTTGAAAAAATATAAAAAAATTAATTCAAATAATTAAATATATTAATTAGTATTTTAATAGTTTTATAATCTGTTTATGAAAAAATATAATAATAATAATAATAATAATAATAATAATAATAATAATAATAAAATGTTAATAATAATAATAATAATGATGTAATTAAAATAAAGTACAGAGGCAAAAGTAGTAAAATATTGGTATTGAGTGTGACTGAGTGAGAAGTCGTAGTATCATCCGGCTCACTAAATGAGCGATAAAACACCACAACCTCACTCCATTGGACCGGTTGTTTTTGGGCCCAATGAATGTCTGGCAGTATAATAATGAGAAGCAGTAGTGTTATTGGTATAACGCAAGAAAAGAGTGAACGCAATAGTTGTCTAGTTAGTGTCTTTCGTTCTTCTCGTTCTCTCGTTCTTCTCGTTCTCTCGTTCTTCTCGTTCTCTCGTTCTCGTGTTTCTGAAGATGGCGCTAACAACACTACCTGAAACATTCCCAATTGGTCTACGGGTTCTCGCCCTTGATGTTGACACAACTCACCATCCCATACTTCACGCAATGGGTAATCGATTTCAATACCAAGGTAATTACTAACTACTCCTTCAATTCTTTATCAATTCTTGATCATTTCTTCATCAATTCTTCATTTTCTTTTTCTTTTTTTTCTTTTTTTTTTTTTACATTTTATATTTTGTTCCTTCAGTTACCACTTGTTGTATGCCTTCTGTTGCATTCAATCTTCTTTCCCAAACAAATTCCTCTTTTGATCTCATAATTGTTGATACTGATATGCAAGAATTGACTACTGCTTATCACATTCTTGAACATGTTCTCTTATTCCACAAAATTCCTGTTATTTGTAAGTTTAGTTTTTTTTTATTGTTTCATCTAAAAATGAAACGTAGCTTATGTACTTACTACTTTTAGTTTTTGTCATCTTGCAGTCATGTCTTCTCACTACTCTACCAATTCTGCCATGGAGGCTATCACAAAAGGTGCTTCTGATTATTTGAGTAAGCCATTGAAAGAAAAAGATTTCCAGCATCTGTGGAAGCATGTTATTATTAATAAAAATCAAAATATGAATAAAAATCAAAATATGAATCAAAATCAAAATATGAATCAAAATCAAAATATGAATCAAAATCAAAATATGAACCCTGTGAACAACAAACGTGGTAGAGAACACCAAGTAGATGTTCCAAAACAAACAAATGATGATTATCCACCCCCGGAAAAGAAGTTCCGGTGGTCGTGGACTCAACAGATGCATAGTCAATTCGTAACAGTGGTCACTGAATTAGGCCTTGATAGTATGATTCATTACAATTCTTTTCTTTTCTTATCCTTGTTTGTATTCTTTAATAATTGAACTTATATGCGTTTCGTTCTGTATTTTTCAGATGCAAAGCCTAAACAAATACTCAAAATAATGGATGTTCCTGGTTTAACCCGAGAACACGTTGCTAGCCATTTGCAGGTTAGTTTCTTTATTCTTTCTTACCTTAAACTCCAAATCGTTTCTTTATTCCTTCATATCTTAAATTCCAAAAATTGAGACATTAAATCGTTTCTTTATTCTTTATTTCTTTATTAACATTAAATTGCATTACTAATTAACAGAAATTTAAACATAAATTGGAGAAAGGAGTGCAAAAACGTGGCAGAAAAAAAATATCGAATTCATCAGTTCGGTCTTCGTCCGTCGAGTCCGTTGAAACACCTTTTCACACACTTCAGGAACAGAAACAAATACATTCTAACCAAATTTCTAATAGACAGCAAGAGGAATTTTGCGATACTTCTGACATTTTTGACGAAGATTTATCTTCGTTATTTTTTCAACCTTGTCCTCCCACTGAAGTTGAATTTTGCGATTATGATGCTTCTGACATTTTTGAAGACCTACCAGAAGATTTATCTTCGTTAATTTTTCAACCTTGTCCTCCCACTGAAGTTGAATGTTACGATAATGAAAAATCTGACATTTTTTACGACCTTCCAGAAGACTTGTCTTCATTATTTTTTGAAGAGTCTGTGTTAGTTTAAAAGCTGCTGCTGCCGATAGTAAAAATAATTTGGTTTATTGTAATTAGGCAGACTTTTGAACTAAAACATGTAATTAGGCTTATTGTAACGTATTATTGTGAATCTAACAATGTAATACAATGTTATTATTTCCCACAGTTATTCAGAGTGTTCTATTATTTTTGTATTTTTTATTTTTCTCAATTTATTTTGATTTTGTTTCTAAATGATTTTTTCATCGAGTCGTTGGATAATGATATCATAGGTAGAGTGCAATAAACGTAAGGAAAAAAATCTATTAGTGTAAAAGATTATTGTTTTTAGATTTTTGTTACTTCTATTATCTATAAAAATCACCGCACGTATCACAATCTAGCAAATTTATTATTTGTGTTTAATGGAACAAATTAATTAGAGGCAGAGAATCAGATCTGTGTCTTTTTCGATGCCACCACTGCAATGCAATATTATTTCTATGAACTACATATGTGACTCATCATTTTGCTCATGTGACAAACTTTCTGCATTTTTAGAAAGATTGTTTCATTTCTGTTGCTTGAGCATAGACTTGGTATTTTTCTATTTTCAATTTAAAGGTATAATAAGATAAGATCATAAAATATTTTGCTTTCTATTCGAGGAGTTGTTCCTTTAGGTTGATCGAACATGATTGTTGGATGGGAAGAGACATTCGGGTTTACAAAAAATAGTCCTTAAGAATGTTTGATAGTTTTATTCTGATTTTGGTTTTATTACATGTTATATACTATACTGGTCTATGTTAGAATTTTCTCCTATGTAATTCCTCTTGCATAGACTAAAATCTTAGAAGGACTGATTGGAACGTTATAGAGACATAAACCAAAACAATGAAAAAGAGAAAGCAAATTAAGGACTAATTCTGCAAATTGATCAGTATTATGGAGACTAAAACCAAAACAACTAGTGACAAAAACTAATTTTCGAATATTTTGAGGACTATGAGCCGCAATATTTTTTTTTTCAAGGATTATACGCGGAGGTGTATATTTGTGGATGAAAAAATTTTTTAAACCGTATGGCTACTTTGGTTATTTATGAATGAGTTTTAATCTGTTAGAAAGTTCAAATTTTGAATTGATTGTTATTGTGGTTAGTAATGTTGCTTAGGCTACAGAACATGGGGGCTCTTGATGTGAACAGGGTGGTTCACAGGCATCAGGGTTGGCGTCTCATCACATGTATGTGACTACATGGCGGAGTTTTTCATCTATTTGCAAATATGTTGGGTATTCTTTTCATTGGAATTCGTCTTGAGCAACAATTTGAGTTTGGTATGTATGACATATTATGCATTAGTCGTTAGTAGGATTAAATATATATTTTTATTCTTACATCAGTAGTTAGTCATTATTAGTATACCAAACTTCGATCGTAATCTATAAATTTGAATTTTGCTTTTTGTTCCTTTAAGTTTCTTTTTTTGTGTTGTGTTATTGTTTGCCCAGTTTAGCTTCAAGTTCTTTTGTAACTTATGTATAGTTGTGTTACAGTGCTTATTGGACTGCTATATGTCATTTCGGGATTTGGAGTAAGCCTTTGAAAGAACAAGATTTCCAGCATGTGTGGAAGCATGTTATTATTAATAAAAATCATTTCTGTTTCATTTCTGTTGCTTGAGCATATACTTGGTGTTTTTCTGTTTTTAATTTAAAGGTATAATATGATAAGATCATAGAATATTTTGCTTTCTATTCGAGGAGTTGTTCCTTTATATTGTTTACCATTCATACTAATAGTTCTTCATGTTGGCAATGATATTAAATTTGATATTATTAGTTTTAATTTGCTCATATTTAAACACAGTTTATAAGCAGATACAATGTGGTCTTTATGTTTAAAATTATTTTAAATTGTATCGAGGGATGTGTGAAACGAACCAAGAAGTAATAAGGAAGAGTAATGTCATTTGGAGTTATATTACTCGATTATATTGGTCAAGTGATAGTTAATCTTTATAGGAGAATGATTACAACCACTACCTGCTTGAGCTACATGGTTAGGAATCCCTTAAAATTGTTGAAAGAGTTCTGTTCCAACACACTTGGTGGGAGGTAGTTTTGGTTGTGGATTTTCTAACTTCATTGATTTTCCTAACATTCTCTGTCAAAAATTGTAAAAGAGTTAAGAAAGATAACATAAAGAGATTTAAGAAGTTTAGGTTATGTTATTAAAGAGGTAATTATGAATGAATAAGTAGTGTCCATTGGCTTTGCTTGCTTTTTTGCTTCTTCTGGCATGTTACTTTGTTTCTATGGTTTCATTTGAGCATAAAATTAGTGGCTCTTTTGTCAATCTAAAGTAAACACTTCCCAATGTATGTTTGATAATGATATCATAGGTGGAGTGCAATAGACGAAAGGAAAAAATTTATTACTGTAAAAATATTATTGATTTTATGATGTGAATGTTTAGAATCAAGTGTTAGCCTCATGACATACAATATACTAGATTGGAAGTTTGGACTGTATAATGCAACTCTCGATAAGATATTTCATTTTGCATAATACTCTTGCATTGCATCTCCATACAATTATTTTAGACATTCTTAGGTTAACATGAGAATGAATCCTTTATCTACACTAGAAGTTTGTTCAAATGCCGCTACACAACAATGTTATAGCGCCGCTATAGCCGTTATTTGACTATATATTCTAACTGGTTGTTACTTCACTTAGAATGGGTGCTACAGCCCATCAGTTTCTGAAACATTTTTACAGTAGATGAGCTATTGGATGAGTTGCATGGTGCTCAATACTTCTCTAAACTTGATCTCAGATCAGGGTATCATCAAATACTTGTGCAACCAGAAGACAGGTATAAAACTGCAATTGATGCTAGCAAGTTTGTTACTTCACTTGATTTCTCTAAGTATATGTTATATGGTACTTAAAGTAAGTTGATTTGTTTTGTAGTTCACCAAGTTTCTCACTGGACTTGCCTATGAGACAAAGTAGGCTTCATATTGATGAGCTCCATCGATAAGGTTAGCATTGTTGAAAGACAATTTTCATGTCTTGCTTCAATAATAAGATATGATAAGCCATGAATGGTGACTGATGATTTTTCTAGATCATTCGTTTTATTTACAACAAAGATTATAAGGGACAAAAGCAGACTATTCGAATCTGACAAACGTAATTGATCAAAAACGTAGTTTTATTTTACTATACTATACACTGATTTACGGATGTTACAAACAAGTATTATACATATTTTAGAGAATAATATTATAACATAAGATCATGATGAAATAAGATTTGATGTATGTATTATACCTTTGTACACTTCATTGCACAGTTACTTGATGGTATCAGCAGCCTATATCATTCACAAACAGCAGCCCATCCTTCACTTTATAGTTATTGGATGCTGACCATTTTGAACAATCTCTTTTAGAGTCAGGTCTGCCATCACTCCTTCTTTTAGCTCTTTGAAGAATTGGAATTGAGGCTCAGACCAAGTCATCATGAAGACTCTTGATAAGGCAACAGCATCAATGTTCTCTTTTCCTGGCTTTTACTCGATTTTAAATCGTAGCCAATGAAATGAATTTATCTGACCAAGCTTGTTGTTATGGTGTTTGTAGAGACTGGTCTAGTAGGCTTTTTTTGATCTGTCTTGATAAAAAATTCATGGCCCAAAAGATAATGTCTGAACTTGGTCAAGGCTTCGGTGATAGCCAGCAACGTCTCTGCTGTAGGTTCGATACAGTCCCTATTCCAGTCCCTGATGCATCAGTTTCTAGAATGAATAGTTGAGAAAAATCAAGCAGAACAAGTACTGGGGCAGAAGTGATAGCTTGCATCAGCTGAAGTGATCCAATTAAAAGCATATTTTTTTAACAAGTTGGTGAGAGGAACAGTAGTGCTCGCATAAGATTAAAAAATCTTCGGTAGTATCCTGTGAAGCCTAAAAACCCCTCACTCCCCCACTGCCATCACTTTAGTTTTTTTCCATTTTGACCCCTTCCCTTGATACTATGTGTCCAAGATAATCTATCTCCAACTGACCAAACGAACATTTTGACAATTTAGCAAAACATAGATGCTGCTGTAGTGCCTGAATGTTCACATTCAGCTCCCTAACTAGTCCTTATGTTAGGAACCCAATAATTGGATTCCTAAGAAATAATGCTTTTATTGAGAACTAGGAGAGAAATCTCTCCTCCAAGGGTTTCCCCTTCACAATACAGCTACTACTCTATTCAACAATTGATTACAATATTCAATAGAGCTTATACTTAGCACTAAAAGTTCATTCAATGATTTAGATCCATAAGCACAAGGTCCAAAATCAACCTCTAACTCTCTTGTGAAATGGATTAGATCTTTATATCATTGGAAACCAAGGTACAACTTCTTGGTCTATGTCAATAGAGGTAATGATCAACGTTATTTTTAAATAGGGCATGATGTTATTTTTTCTTGATTTGGATAAACTCACATATGGAACATAGCTTATACTTAGCACCAAAAGTTCATTAAACGATTTAGCATGAATCATGACCTCAAGACATGTCGGGTGGTGTGTTTGTGATTTTGTTATCATATGATTACAATAATTTACTGCAAAAGATTGCTAGCAAGTTTGTTACTTCACTTGATTTCTAAGCATTTGTTATTTGATACTTAATGTATGTTGATTTGTTTTATAGTTTACTAAGTTGCTCGTTGGACATAAGGTAAAGCTGGCAATGATCCTTTCTATCTTCTTGAAAATCTCTTCCTTCTTTGTTGTTAATGCTTATGCTTAGATGAAAAGTAAAATGTATTTGTTCTTCAATTTTTAAATAAGAAAAGTATCCAACAAGAATTTAAAAGTTAAATAATAGTAGTATTTGTAATGATGTGGAGAGTGAAGAAATAAGTCATGAACGTGGAAAAAGTGAATCAGATCTTCATGTTACTGAGGATGCATTTTGCATTTCTGATAGAGTTGATGAAATGATAAATACTCCCTCCGTCCTAAACTATTTCTTATTTCTTACTTTTATGGTTGCAGCAAAGGGTTTCATGGTCAAGTTTGTTGACTGCATATAGAAATCTTTCACATGCTTGGTATACAACATTGTGTCTTTCCTATTTTTATTATATGTGATTGAAGATTGTTGGCACAAATTGAAGGTACATATTCATATATAATATTAATCAATCAGTGCTTCAAAAAGGAGAGAACATTTCTTTCCACACTCTGTAGACACTTTCGCGGTTGGAATTTAACTTGTATTATGAGACATTGCATTTGCAGGTCCTAGCGCTTGGATGTGAGAACTCACAAATGTCCGATGTGTTGTATCATGAAAGGACAAACAAGGTATCATGCATTAGTTTTTCATATGTTACAATGTTCGATTGAAAAACAGTTACTTTCTTCGACAGTCAAAGGTTATATGATAGCTTACATTTCTTGCCTTATATTTCAATTCGTTTCAGAGGATCAAAGTAAGTTGCTATTTATTGAATTTAACATTTTTTAGTATTAATGTTTGCTTAAAGGGTTAGATTACTGCTCAAAGAATAGTTGGGAGGATCTAACTTTAGTTTTAAAGGGCAGAAACGTTGCTCTATAATAGAATTGTCATAATTAGATATTGAAACTTCATTGCTAATAAATGTATTCGCAATAGAAAATAAAAACGCATCTAACAAATCAGAGGTTGGAAATATGTATATGTAAACTTTGTCATTTGAGAAAATTGTATTTTGGGTGACATGAATTATTATTGATTTGTTATAGTTTTTTTCTATTACCTACTAAATTCAACTTTGTCATTTGTTTATGTTTAACCTGTCGCTCTAACCTATCTCTTTGAATTACAGCCTTTAATATGAAAGACTGACTCTTGCAATTATCTTTCTTGAAAGTCTTTTGTGTTGTATGATCAACTAATTCCTGAATTTTATTACTCTCTACTGAAACAATAACATTACAATATGGTTTTCTCTAAAGTTGTTGTTATATTCTTATTTGATGTGTATTGATTATGACATATTATGTTGTTCTAATATTAAATTAATATGAGATTTTGTGCACCAAAATGACACAATATCAGTTTGTGTAAAATAGTTTAAAATTATATAGTTAAACTAGGCGTAATTGAAGTAGAATGTTATATAGTCTTCGAATCATCAAAATGTCGGTTAGTTTAATCACTGATGAGAAGTTATAATGTTTATCGACCATTTCGATAGTAAATTTTATCTTTTAGTGACTCTTATTTCGTTAACTAATATAAGTTTTTTATTAAGTCAAAACCAAAATTACTGACTCGAATACGAACTAAAATTAGAAACAAAATATCAAGAAGAAAGTCTTGTTAAAAAAATTAAAGCTTAATGATTTTAGAAATTTCTAGAATTTTTAACAAAGTGAAATATCTATACATTTTAGATAGACCAAAAGGAACGTGATTGTTGTAATCTACCTTTTGTTAAAAAAAAGTTTGATTAATTCTTTTATATTTTAATTATTTCTACATATTTCCTTCTAATTATAGTCAACTTTATACTTTACTTTTTTTTACCGAAAAATGTGATTTAATTATTAATTAAAGTTATATATTTTTTATTTTCACATTTTGCATTGTTCTTAATATT
>JBBPBR010000003.1:23354223-23391163 GCA_037974775.1 Cicer pinnatifidum | reverse complement strand
GCTACTAATAATGAAAGAATAATAAAACATGCTTTGATTGACACTACGTTCATTTTTTTTCTATAATAACTTTCTTTTTTTAATTAAAGAAGTCCATGATGTACTTAACAATTTATAAAAATTCACATTACATTGTCACAACACAACCCAAAGGATTCACATTACATTTGTAACGATTGACTTAAATATTGAATGGACTGAAGATGACTTTTCAAAGTATTTAATTATTATTTAGTACTTAAAATAAACTAAACGTTCTTCATAAATATTTTACGGTTCAAACTATATACCTATTTTTAATTATATTTCTGTAATTTTTCTAGTAGGATACTCATTCTTGATGTAGTTAAAAACCATATACTTCAATTTTATTCTTACTAAATTTTATTATTGAGAAATTAAAATATCTACTATATTTGTGTCTATGTATTCATACTATGATATTCAAACTAAGAAGAGTGCAAAGATGCATGCGGTTGTGTTTGTGACTAGGACAATCTTATATACAAACATTACTAAGCTACAAAATTACACACACGTTCTTTATTTTAGATGCTTGTCATTTTTTAATGGAATTTTTTTTTGCTATTGCAAGTTTTGTTCAAAAGTTACATATTACTTTTATTTAATGCTAATAGCAACGCGAGTTTCCATTCATGAAATTTAGAATGTAGAGACAAATAATGATTTTAGATAGACCACATTGACAATTGCATACATGAATGTGTAGCTAATTTGCTCAGTTTTCTCTACACTTTCAATATATTATTCTTATCATTAAATCTATTCTTTTGATATTTGATAGTTTTACTTTTCTTTTAAGTCATTTTAAAATACCCACTTTTGTGGAAGATTGTTTGCTATTATTTGTTATTGTTTGATTTTCATCTTTGGGGTGATGGCTATTGTTGATTAATGTTGTAACTAAAAAGACTAATGTGTCCATTATTTATTATATTCGGAGGTTTTACTAGAATATATCTTGTAATTTTTATTCTCTCATTTTGAGTGAAGTTTTCCATATTAAAATTATGGTGTCTGATATTTAATTTTATTGCCATTGTTATTGCTATATAGAATTGTATTTCTATTTAGTCATTTATCTATACAAGTGAGGAAAAAATATTTCGATTTTTGAGATAGTTATCTCTAGTTTTTTTTTTTTCCAACAAATAGGTATATAGAGCCTTAATTGGTTTAATTTATGCATTTATCTCTGAATATGATTAAACTCAACTATACTAATTATACACTTTGGAAGACTCTCACGGAATACATGTTATACAATAAAGATTTGTATGACCTTATTGAAGGGGACATCGCTAGACCCAAGGATAAATCTTATGGTGACTGGAAGAAGGAGAATAAAAGGCAATAGCCTTGATCAAGTAGTGGTTGGATTTTGAGTATATATCCAATTGTAGAAATTGAAATAGATGCTAAGAAAATGTGAGATAAATTAAAAGTTATATGAGCGGAAAAATCTACAGAATAAAGCATGCTTGATTTGAAAGTTGATGAATATGAAATATAAAGACAAAAATTCAATGACAGAGCATATGAGTATTTATTTAGAATACAATGAATCAGTTGACAACCATATATATTAAATTAAATTAAATTAAATGATGAGTTGCAAGCGTTGTTATTGATTGATGAGTTCCTTGTTGGATAATTGAGAAATCCTTGTTATGACATTGACTATTTCAGCTTCAAATGAGAAGTTGAAAATGTCACAGTAAAAGAGATAATGTTAAATAAAGAAGCTCAAAGAAAAGAGCGTAGTTTGGTTGGTTATTGCTCAAAATTAGAAGCACTAGTTACATACTCGTGGGGGGAAGTCAATCCTGACACTTCCATATAGACGCAACAACTCAAAAAGTAATAGCAAGTGAAGAAGTAAGTCAATGACTAGAAAAAAAGTGACATACTACAATTGTGGCAAAGTGGGGTCACATAAAACGAAATTGCAAGTTTATCAAAGGGAGATCAACCAAGTGAAAGAGAAGAAAACAAATAGAAGAAAAATGTTACAAATACATCTATAGTTGAATCTATTAGTGATGTCTATATTGTTGTCTATATTGTTTGTGATGATAATTCAATAAAGCTTGCATGTTAGAATTCAAATTGTTTTATTGATTCAAATGTCTTATCATGTTACTTCTAGACATGATTTCTTTTCATCTTATACCGTTGGCGATTTTGGCACGGTAAAAATGGGAGATGAAGAAGTAAGCAAAATTATTGGTACGAGTATGTTTGGGTTGAAACATGTTTTAGATGCAAACTTCAATTGAAGAATCTTAAACATGTTCAAGATATTTGTCTCAATTTGATTTCGGTGTAAGCCTTAGATATAAAGGGCTATCATATTTACTTTGGTGGTGGCAACATATGTAAGATTACCAAAAGGTTTCTAGTTATAGCATATGAGCAAAGTTTCACTTCTCTCTACAAGATGTTTGTCTAGCTATGCAAGGAAGAGCTGAATGCAATTGAAGATGCACCTTCTAATTTATGACATATGTGCCTTGGTAACTTGAGTGAAAAATAACACAACATACTTGCCAGTAATAATTTTCTTATGGTAAAATGTACGCCTCAAAAACTTGCACTCATTGTTTTGCTGAAAAATAATGTAATGTTTATTTTTATAGTTTTGGTCCTAATATAAGGAAAAATATTATTGATTTAGTTCATACTAATGTTTGTATGATGGATAGTAAACCTCTTGTTGGTGGATCATATTTTGTTACTTTTATTGACAACCAATCTAGAAAAGTGTGTTTTTTCTTTTGAAATAAAAAAAAAAAAATTCAAGTACTTGAAGTCTTCAAGCCCTTTCATGCAAATGTTGAAAGATAAAAGAAGCATAATGGAGTTGTAAAAAGAATGAATTGTAGAATTAATGACATAATTATGTGTATGCTTTCTCATGCAAAACTATTGAAAACCTTTTGGGGTGAAGCAATGAAAATTATAGTGTATTTGATCAACATTTCTCCTCCTATTCCACTTGATATGGATATTCCAAACAGAGTATGGGCAAATGAATATGTCTCTTATGGCTATTTAAAAGTGTTTAATTGCAAATGTTTTTCTTCAAGTTCTAAGAGATAAGAGGTCTAAGCTTTATAGCAAATTCAAATAGTGTGTCATAATCGATTATAGTTATGAAGAATTTGGTTGTAGATTGTGGAATCTGATTTAAAATAAAAGTTACCAGACTATTGAAAACTTTGATAAAGTTACGAAATAGAAACCGAACTCTATAAGTTACTTTGATGTTGACATATGCCCCTTGATGAAACTTTTGCTGATGAAAGATATACAGGTAGATGATGAGAATGTAACTAAAGACCATATACCTCACCATTATGAACCAAACGAGCAAATTCCACATGAGAAAGTCTATTCGAGGACATCATTCTTCCTAAAGATATCCTCAACATGAGTATGTGGTGATCCCTGATATTGCAAAGCCAGAGCATTGCCAAGAGGCCATTACAAATTTTGATAAGGAAAAATGGTTGAAGGTCATGCAAGAAAAGATTAATTCCTTGCATGAGAATCACACATTTGAGTTATTGAAGTTTCATAAGGATCGAAAAGCACTCAAGAACAAATGGATATACAAGATAAAGGTAGAAGATAATAGTTCTCAACCAAGATACAAAGTAAGATTGACCGTGAAACAATTTAATTAGAGAAAGGGTATTAACTTTGAAGAAATTTTCTCACATGTGATGTAGCCGTCCTTAATCCGAGTTGTGCTTAGGTTAACAACTAGTTTTAACCTATAGGTTGAACATCTTAATGTGAAGAGGACGTTCCTTCATGGTGATTTAGAGGAAGAGATATACATCGAACAACCTGAGGGCTTTGAAGTAAAAGGTAAATAATATGGGAACAAGAAATTTGATTATTTAATGGAGAAGTATGAGTATGGAAAAACTACTTTTGACCATTGTGTGTTTGTTAAGAAATTCTCAAATGTTGATTTTCTCTTGTAATATGTGGATGACATGTTGATCATGACACTAAAAATATTTAGTCTCCAAAGAAAGATTTGAACAAGTCTTTTGCAATAAAAGACTGGGGTCCATGAAATAAAATCTTGGGCATGAGAATCACTCACGATAGTGAGAATGATAACTTGTGGTTGTCTCTACATAATTACATTAAGAATGTTTTAGAGAGGTTTAACATGAGCAGTTGTAAACCTACTAGTACTTCATTTGCTAGCCATTTCAAATTGAATTATGATCAATGTCCTACAAGTGAAGAAGACAAAGAAGATATGAAGAAGGTTCCTTATGCATTCATAGTTGATAGTTTGATGTATGATATGGTATGCACAAGGCCATATATTGCTCATGCGGTTGGAGTTGTTAGCCAATTTCTCTCTAATCCTGGTAAATATTATTGGCAAGTTGTGAAGTTGATTCTCATAGGAACTTCCAAAAGGTGTTTATGCTTTGGATGTGGTCAACATGTGTTAGATGATTACATTGGTATATGGCAGATGGTATTTATTCTAGAGAATCTATTTTCAGTTATATGACGACTTTTACATGGGGAGCTGTGTCTTGACAATCAAGGTTACAAAAGTGTGTTGCTTTATTCAATATCGAGGTTGAGTACAATACAAGAACTGAAGCTTCCAAATAACTTTTGTGGATGAACAAATTCCTACAAAAGTTAGGCCTCAAGCAAGATAAGTTTGCCTTATTTTGGGATAGTTAAAGTGCAATCCATATCAACAAGAACCCGAAATTTTATGTAAAGTCGAAGACATTGGGGTGCATTATCATTGGATACGAGATGCGCTTGAGATAATATCATTTTCAGTTGAGAAGATTAACACATATGTTGATGGTTCATATATGATGAGAAAGACATTACATGTGTTACAAATGATCTGTTGCATAAAGAATACATGCATGATTGAGTAGTACCTTCTTACTTGAGTCATGAGGGGATATTTGATGGGTGGTTCACTCCATAAGAGGGACTCACTTGTTTATTATTATTATTATTATTATTATTATTATTATTATTATTATTATTATTATTATTATTATTATTATTATTATTATTATTATTATTATTATTATTATTATTATTATTATTATTATTATTAAAGAAAAAAAACAAAATGACTATTTATATGCACAAATGAAGAAAAAATATTATACATTATTGAGATAATTATCTCTAATTTTTTTCCAACACATACATGTCTTTCCCCTTATTTTTGCACCACTGGAGATTGATCACCCTATCCCTTCATGCTATTATAAGTACTACAATTTTTTTTTTAATGAAGTAGAATATTTACAATGAAATATAGTTTGGAGAAAGTAAAATTGCGATTGGATTATTTAAACGCACTATATTTATTATTTCTAAGAAACTCTTTATCACACTTTTTCTAACATATTTTTCCTTATTAGTTGAAATTGACACTACAAAATTTAAATCAGACTCACATAATTTGATGACTCCACATTAATTTTAAACAATAGAAGATAGTTTATTGAAATGTGTATTATATATTGTAATGACAATACTCCTCTTTTAATTTGTAAAATCTATAAACTCCTCTAAAAAATCTTGTAAATATGTAGAAGATAGTTAATAAGAAGATTCAAATTTTCATTCTACATATTTAAGATTATAAAAACTAAAAATCAAATACACAATTAAATTAAACAGACCTTAAGTTTATAGCTAATAAAATGTTTTAACGCACATTAACGACTCATGTTACTCTATGGAAATACATGCTCATGATACTCCACGTAATCTCGATTAAGAATTGACTAAATAAAATCTATTACAATATAATAATTTTATTAATTTACTCATTAATATAGATATTCGTAAATATAAATATCATCACATCTATCTCCGTATCTATTAAGTAATGAAGAGTCAAAAATCTATTTATTTATTTTATCTCAGAACACCCATTAATGTATTATCCCGTGTTCGTCACAAATTTTATCCGCATATCGGCGACCATTTGATGTTTGATTGAATGGTCCAAAATTTAAGGACAATATTTTAAATTATAAAATAAAAATTTAAATTTGAATTTTTATTAAACCGTTAGATTAGACGAAGATCGAACGACCACCAATCTCTTTTAGGAGTAAATGCTGGAGAACCAATGCAGAACTCCTATTTCCTAACCTCTAAACAACAAGGCCGAACCAACTCTTAGGGATCAATTTTAAGAATGCTGTTGTGATGCAAGCGACAGCCGACAAGTAAAACTGAAAGGGTATTTTCGTCTATTAAAAATATCACGCTAGTATTTCTTATCGCTCACAGTCCCAATCGCTGCTTCACTGTTTCACTTCCTAAAACCCAAAAATCAGATCTAGGGTTTATTTTCAAGGAGAAGCTACTATTTCTTCGCGCTCTCAAAGGTTTTCTACTACTCTCTCTCTCTAACCAATTCATTTTACAGTTTACACTCTCTTCATTTCTCACTAACTGAAAACCCTAACCCTAACCCTAACCCTAATCAACAGAAATCAAAGATAATGGGTGAATTGAAAGACACTGAAGCTTACGAGGAAGAACTCATCGACTACGAAGAAGAAGATGAAAAGACTCTTGATTCTACTAAACCTGCTTCTGAAACTGTCAAGAAGTTAGTTTCTTTTTCACTCTTATGAAATTAATCCATTTTTTATTTTATTTTGTTTATTTGTTCACAAATAATAATAATAATTGTGATTTGTCGGTTTATATGCTTCTATGTTATTATTACGTAGATGGATTACTACAGAGTAATTAATTTTCGTTCATGAAAGTGATTTATGATCAATTCATTTATTTCATTTTATATTTTTTTATAATAATTTATATATTTTTAATTGTTATAATAATAATAATAATAATAATAATAATAATAATAATTTGGTATTGTAAATTTTGTAGATTAGAGACATATACTATGGAAGTAGTTATAATAGTTTATTTTTTTGCTTCAATTGGCATTAACTGGTAGATCTAAGGGAGTCTAGATGATGATGGACCTGGATTTGATGCACTAAAATAATTAATAGTGAACTCAGTAAAGATTTTGCTTCAAACCGAGTTATTGGATGAAGATTGGATGACTCATATTCGATTATAGTAAATTGGATTTGGAACACAAACTTTGAATGTGAGCTGTCCGATCTTCATCTAATGGTTGTCATTTGCAAATTGAAGTGATGGTATTGTTGTTTTTTAACAGTAGAAAATTCAGGTCCCACGATGATTTAACTCTTTTTTGATACCCTGTGATGATTTAGCTGTTTTTTCATTTCATTGTTGTTTTATTTTGTAGTAATTAGTATACTGGTTTTGTCTAGAGAACTAGTATTTATTACACATTTCATTAATAAGTATGCTTCAAGCATGGTACAACGTGATTATGTATGGTAAGTAATCAAGAACACTAATTCATAATAATTCCCACCATCTGCTATCCTGCCGTTAGTTTTATAATCTTGTATTTGTGCAGAATGCACTAACTAGGGTTTATACTAGCGAGTTAACCCTTGAAACATGTTTACAATTGATAATAACAGACCAACTGAGTATCAGCTAGACAGATACTACTTCTAGAATAATCTAGAGAATCTGAACATACTGTTTTGCTTCATATAATAAGCGATAATATTATCCTATAGCTGTTAAAAAGTGTTTTTGGGGGAGCTGTGATCTGGACTTGACAACTATTAGTAGGATACAGTATGTGTGTACTGAAATAAGTATTAGTGTTTCATAAGCTTGTTTATTATTTCATGCTTAAATCTAAGAAAAAAGTTCTATTTCTGAGTATTGTAAAGGATATTGTGTGATGTATACAATAGGTCTATTAATATTTTGCCGGAAGGTTCTTGTAACATGTTTATGCAATTTCTTTATTATTATCTGATAAGGTTCTCAAGCCACTTTTTGTCTTTATATTCCTAAAATTTGTATATATTTTCTTTTGTGTTGCAGGGGCTACGTTGGGATCCATAGTTCGGGATTTCGAGACTTCCTGTTGAAACCAGAGCTTCTTCGAGCCATTGTTGATTCAGGATTTGAGCATCCTTCAGAAGGCAAGTTATACCACATGCTATTGTTATCTGACTCAGTATGGGCGAAGAGTCAAATGAATTCTATAGACTTCTCATGTTTTAGGCTTTGATTAACTTGTTCTTTTCTTTCTATCATATTAGTTTCCTTATTTATCTGTACTCGTGTTCTATTTCAAATGTATTGATCCTGATATTTTCTACTCTCTGTTACCATTCTCAATATATTTTACACTATGTCAATGAAAAAATCTTGCTAATTAATGTGGGTAAAGGAACAGCTTGTGCGACAACAGAAAAGAAAAGAACAAAGATACAAAGTGTATTAACTTTTCCAAGGGGAATTCCCCTTTTAACGCTTACAGCAGTTCAACATACAACTCACTAATTAACTATGCCCTATCCTTCTCATCCGATTTTAAATTATCCTGCAATCTTTAGTTCCCCGGCTCCCTAAGCTTTCTTCTATAGTAAACTTATAATAACAGCATTTAAGCCTTTTGGTCTCTACCAGTCAAGTAATCAAGTTCCTTGGACAAAAATTTCAGTGATCATTGTATATGATTTAGTCTTTTTATCACAATTCCTCTACTATATTATTATTACAGTGAAGTTGAATTTCACATGTTCACCTTATACACATGTTTTGTTGCTTGTTTATCTCCTTAGTTCTCATTTATGTTTTTGTTGCTTTATTATTATTATTATTATTATTATTATTATTATTAAATGTTCTTTCCACTATTCTCTAATTTTTATTTTTATGGATTAATCAGGTAATCACTACTAGCATATTATGAATACATCACAAAAATTGGTTGGTAAACCTTTACATTAAAAGGATCTGGCAGATCATATATACTTACTGAGGATTCGTCCACTACAATTTTGTTTGCTTCTTCATTAGTGCAACACGAATGCATCCCTCAAGCAATTTTAGGCATGGATGTCATTTGCCAAGCAAAGTCTGGGATGGGAAAGACCGCTGTTTTTGTTCTGTCATCACTTCAGCAAATTGATCCTGTTCCTGGTCAGGTTG
Organism: Cicer pinnatifidum; assembly: GCA_037974775.1. Taxonomy (NCBI): domain Eukaryota; kingdom Viridiplantae; phylum Streptophyta; class Magnoliopsida; order Fabales; family Fabaceae; genus Cicer; species Cicer pinnatifidum. Next base: position 23,382,034 of record JBBPBR010000003.1, on the reverse strand, counting down.
CAGCACTTGTTCTTTGCCACACCAGAGAACTAGCTTATCAGGTATGTCTGCTTTAATTTGGACGTAATACATCTCAACTGGTTTGCAAGAGCATTATATTTGCGAATCTTGTGTCTCTACTTTCAAGGGATTTGGCTGTGTTTCCAATAGACACTATCACAAATATATATGTATGTGTCTGCTTGTGCATACTTAGCAAAGTTTTCATTTGTTTTCTAAATTTGTCCAGATTTGCCACGAATTTGAGAGGTTCAGCACATACCTTCCAGATATAAAAGTTGCTGTTTTCTATGGTGGTGTCAACATCAAAGTTCACAAAGAATTGCTCAAGAATGAGTGTCCCCACATTGTTGTTGGAACACCTGGGAGGATTCTTGCCCTGACAAGAGATAAGGACCTTGGCTTAAAGAATGTGAGGCATTTTATACTTGACGAGTGCGACAAGATGCTGGAATCACTTGGTCTATTTCTTCCTCCTTGTCTCTGTAATTTTGTGTGTGTGTGTGTGTTTTGTTGAGTTTGCAAGTTTTGTGGTATCTAATCTAATTCTGCTTTTCGTATTTCTTAATATATATATCTGCTATTTGACCTTTGCAGACATGAGAAAAGATGTGCAAGAGATTTTCAAATTGACTCCCCATGACAAACAAGTGATGATGTTTTCGGCTACACTCAGCAAAGATATCCGACCTGTTTGCAAGAAGTTTATGCAAGATGTAATATTCTACTTTTGTGGTGATTTTTGAACTGCATACTGGAGGATGGTTTCATTGTTTCTCGTCTTTTTCATGCTGCTGTTGTTTTTATATCATATTATTACCCTTTTAGTTGAATGTCATCAATTTTTTTGTTTCAAATTTTTGTAGTCATATTTGTGTTAAGTTTTGAATTTTTTTTATCGTTTTTCATATTAAGTTCCAAATTCTGTTTATATATCTAAATAACTGATTTTTTAATGGATGTTGTCTTTATCTCCTCATTAATAATCTTTTTCCTCCAGCCCATGGAAATTTATGTAGATGATGAGGCCAAATTGACACTTCATGGTCTTGTTCAGGTGTGTTTTGTGGACATTGTTCATTCCCTGTTTTTCTTGTTATCTTTTTTTAAAATTAATTATGCCTTACTAAGTTTTACTCATTATCACCTTTTTCAGCACTACATCAAATTACAAGAGCCAGAAAAGAATCGTAAGCTGAATGATCTTCTTGATGCTCTGGACTTCAACCAAGTTGTTATTTTTGTCAAAAGTGTTAGCAGAGCAGCAGAATTGAATAAGTTGCTCGTTGAGTGTAACTTCCCATCAATATGCATACATTCTGGAATGTCACAAGAAGAAAGGTATTTTATGTTCTTTCGAAATTGATGGCATATACCTACTCATATGTGTTTTTTGCTGGATGTCTCTTTATTAAAACAAAATATTCACTATTCTTGGATCCTATGATGCAAGAACATCTGTTAGGCACTTTTGGAAGCTGATCTAACTATTAAATAAACGGTTTGTGTTGTATTTTTTATATTGGTGTCATGCAACCCCCTCCTGATGCTGGGTAATTTTTTTGGTAGCATCTTACAATCCTTGTTATGATATTATGTTTTCTGATCTTGATATGATCATTAGATTCCATTTTTTTGGTAGCGCAAGATATTGTGCAATCTCAAGTTATGTGATTTTGCATGCTATTCAACTCACATAGGGGTGGTAAGATCGTAACATTGTAAGATTGTGCGGTCTTACGATGTAGATCGCAATCTTGACAACAGTGCCAGCAATGGTCATCAAAAAAACTATTTTTCTAGGATGCTAGATTTGAAATCTTCTGATGATCGAATCCTTTCCCATTGCTAGATTTTTCTAGGATGCTAAATGAATTGGAAAACCAGTAGATTAGAAAAGAAATAATAAATAATGAAAAAGGAATAGACTATATATTTGGATTTGGAATAAAAATGGTACTAAAAAAGGAGAAAGAAAGAAATATTTTAAAAAAAGATGAACGGTTTCTAAATGGCGGTAGATGCATGGGTGGTGGTCGTTGCGGGTAGTGATTGCTGTTGATGGTGGTGTCCGGAGGTAAAGTTTCTTAGAGGATAGAGATGCGTTGGATGAGAAGAGAAGAAGAGATTGAGATAAACTGTAGAGCAAGCCTGGTCTTATCCTTTTGGATATGTTGCTAATGTGAACTGTCATTATGTTCCTGTCCTTGCATTGGTATAGTATTGGTCAGGGACCAGACGTCCATATCAAAAACAGGATAGGCCAATTGACATTTCTGTTTTCATTCAGGCTGAAATAGGCCACACAGTTGCTTTAGGACTGATCTGATCTTTATTTTTCTTCACTGCCCGTAAATGGGCTAGATTTGCATTTAGACATCGTTCAACCTGTGAACACGGACATCACCTCATTTTTTGCTGGGACATGTACTCTTTTTATGCAGTGTTGGATTATACGAAGATCTTCTGTCTCTACAGATTTATTTCCTCTTATTTTTACACCTCATTTTTATGTTTTATCGTCAGCACATATTCCAGTTTTAGGATAGCAGTTAATAGAATTTATTTACTGTAGTCTATAAATTGTAAATTGTGTTTTTATATAAAGGGGAATGATCCTTTTTTATGAAAGGATATCAACACAATACAGTACAACCCCAATAACTGGCTAACTAGTCACCCATCACCCTTTGTTTTCCGTCAAATACGGAAGTGACCATTTGTCCATTGTCAAAGAAAAAGACTGAGAAATTCATATGAGAAATTTATTTCATAAGAAATGGCGTTGCTCTTATACATAATTAATTACAAATAATCTTCAATAAATTTTATTTCAAATGTCTCAATTTAGGATTAGGATATTGTTTTCCTTGTCAAAACCCTAGCCACCGTTATTCCATATTCTATGATCTTAATTTTGCTTCATTATCATTTGCCCTTAGAAGTGTCGCCCACCATTGACATCAGTGTTTGTCTTTTGTCAATCGCCTCTTCAGATGTAGGGGCATTTCCCTTAGATCAGCCTGTCCTTAAGTACTGGCCACTGTTTGAGGTTTTTGAATTGTTGAACTTTTACTGAGTGATTCAAGCTTAGTTCCCAGTGCATGCATGCTGTGAACATGTTCTTGATCCTGTCCTTCAAACCATGGACATAATAGCCAAAATGCTAATCGTCCGACATCTGCGAAGACAATTTCTTGAAATTGTAGTGGTAATCCTCCTTACTTCCTTGTTCAACTCTTTTGAAGTTGTTCCCAAGTCAATTCAACATTCTCATCAACGAGTGATTTGAAAAAGTGAATCATGGTTTGCTTCCAAACTTGATTGTGCGAACAATCCAAGTCCTCTGCATCAAACAAGTGTAATTCTACCTTGACTGATTTACAGTACTCCTCCATTGATTCATCAGACATCTTCGCCAACTGCTTCAACGTCAAGCAGTTGATGCTCTCATCCTCACCATTCTTGGAAAGAAGCAAGATCAGACGCGGATGATTCTCCTCTGATTGAAGTTGCATCGCTTGCAACGTTGTTTTGATAAAATGACGGCAAACCTGTATTATTGATGTAAAAGAACTGAGAAATACAATTGAGAATTTCAGGAAGGGCTATGGAAACCCTTCCTAACTTGCATAATACCCCACCCCTCTTTTCTCCCACTCACTATAATCGAGTCATACCATACACACGGCCTCAATGGGTTACGTCATGTGCCACCTCATCCCTATTCATAACTCCCTTTTTCTCACATAAACCCCCCATACACACGACTTCAATGGGTTACATCATGTGCCACCTCATCATCCCTATTCATAACTCCCTTCTTTTTTCTCACATAAACCCTCCATATTTTGGAACTTAATTTCTAACACATGTTCTCTAAACCTACGGCCCTGTCAATTATTCATAACTTAGGATAATTGTGGAACTTCTGTTGCCACTGTCCTTTCTTGCCTCTGTTTCTTTGCAACACCAACAACATTTGCAAGCTCATATGATGCCTCATTTACGTGGTAGGTTGTTGGGACTTTGTTCATTATGAAGTATCTTTTCTTCCTCCTCTAGTTGTAGTGCCACCGTGGTTCAATTGATTTGCATAGTGTCAGCGTCCTATTTTTGGTGCAACAATTCAGTTGTGTTCAGTGATTTAGGGGATAACCAAATTTGTAACTGGATTTGAGAGGAGTTAGGTTTGGTTTTAAAACCTATTCTACTTAAATGGTTGATGGTGGGATATGCTTAGGTATTTTTCAGAAACCTAACTGTCAACAACCCTACTAGCAGTTTCAAGATCTAACTTGCAAGTTGAGAGTGATAGATATGCAATCACCAGTTTGAAGAGAGTTGTACACTAGGTATAGTTATCAAATTGTGGATTGTAGCACTCAACGGCCGACTCCTACAATGCTATAACAGGATGGCCGCTATTCAAATATAAAATTATTTACTTAACTTGGCTGGACCAGGAACCGGGCATATTACTGTTCTGAGCCCATATTAGATCTGACAAGAAAATAGTGCTGAGCAAGTCGTTAGGATAACAACTAATAATTTTTTTTAGTAAGAATTAATTGAATTTATGTATTTGTACAAAATAATATTCAGCGAAATATTTTTCCAGGACTAGCTAACATTTGTCTGTTTTCAGATTGAAGCGGTACAAGGGCTTCAAAGAGGGGAAGCAAAGGATTCTCGTTGCAACTGATTTAGTCGGAAGGGGGATTGATATAGAACGTGTTAATATAGTCATCAACTATGACATGCCTGATTCTGCTGATACCTATCTTCACAGGGTAAGTTTGATCTAATGAATTTTTTTGCTCGTGATTCTGGTATGCTTACCTGCTAGTAGTAAACAACCTATGTTCCCTCTATCTTATGTACTTTATCAACATGTGAATTGGTAGGTTGGAAGAGCTGGTAGATTTGGCACCAAGGGGCTTGCAATCACCTTTGTGTCTTCTGCTGGTGACTCAGAAGTTCTTAATCAGGTTTGTTAGGTCCACTTTCTTGGAGATTTAAGAACTTTACGTTTTGCACTTCCATTGGGGAAAATTGAGGGAAACATGGCCAACAATGCTTTTATTAACAAATAGATAAAACTATGATTTCAGGTGCAATCTAGGTTTGAGGTTGATATTAAGGAGCTTCCTGAACAAATTGACACCTCCACATACAGTAAGATGATTTTTCCCTTTACTTTATGGCTTAAGTCATTCGTGTAGATGCCCAAAGTTCTCTAGAACTGCATGTGTCACGTTTGCATATAATAAAGTTGATCAGAAAGGATGAATTTGCATATAATGAATAGAATTCCATGTGTGATGTTTGCATATAATGAATAGAATTGCATGTGTGACGGTTGCATATAATAAAGTTGATCTGAAAGTCAAGTATGATATTTGCATATAATACTTAACACTGAGACATGAAACAGAAGCTTAAAAGGTTGAGATGATTAATATTATTCACAAGTGAGATGCTTTATAGTGGGTTTTACCTTGGTCATAAGTGTAATATCTTTTTGTTTCCTGCAGTGCCTAATTGATGAAGTTTTGGGACGATTTGGAGGCATAATGCAAGATCTATTTCCAACTGGGCATGGAAGTTAGCATGTCATCTATTTCAGTGTTTTGATAGAATATTTAAGGAAAGACATTCTTTAAACTGTAAGGAAGATTAGAGAATTTGATAGCTCCTTGAGTTTGGGAGTTAGATTGTATCAGTTATTCCATATCTTGTATGCTCCTGCATCCACTTTTTATTTACATATACAATTACAATGTAGGGTCAGCATAATTTATTTGTATTTGTATTATTCACGTAATTTTTTATAACATTTTCCGTAGTCGCAAACTATTGTTCAGTCTTAAAGTTTAAATTAAAATCCCCAAAGTATATTTGTTTGGTCGTGGTTGGATATTTTGTGCTAGATCACATGTATCGTAATTGCTTGTTTGAGGCTCAAGAACATGTCTGCTTATACTGCTTGTTCGTGAATATATTTCAATGTTAACGTTTTTATTCTTTCAAATTCTATTGTAGTTAATGTGTGGTTCTGATTAATAAATTTTTGTATTATTGTAATATTAGTTTTATCAATTTTTCTTTACGCACAACTTTCAAATCATTTTTTTCTACTATTGAAATCCCTAGTTTAACCATAGAGGGAAGGGTAAACGAATGATTTTAATGAAGTGGAAATTATATTTTTTAGCTATATATTATTTGAAAATTGAATTTTGAATACATTATTAGTTTTGTAAAATCAATTTTTGTTTCACAGTTAAACAATAATTTGTTTTTACTTAAACAACATTTCAACCCCTCATTTCAATATAACCAATACTATATCAATAACAAGATAAGATTGTATTTCTAAGTTTGTAATACTTCATATCGAAAACTAAATGGGTACATTCATTGGAAATTTGAATATTCTAAATGTGTTTTCACTTTAGAGGATACAATAATCTGTTTTAACAATTGCTCATAAAGTCAACAATTAATATGCTAACATATCTATATCTATATCTATAATTTGTTATGTATGTAAACAATATACTAATATCAGCCATTAAAATTACCAACTTCAACACCTTTCTAAGTAAATTACTCAGTTTCTCTGTCAATTCACTAGTGATAGAACTTCAAAAACATTACATCAATACAAATAATAAACAAGATGAAAGACGTTATCGAATGCCTTCCTAAAAAGTTAAACACTAGAACTTACCGCAATGGAAAATTAAGCGTGTTTGAAACCACATCGAAATCAGTCTCATCGTGAAAACTACAACATGTAGCTTCAATATGAAAGTGCATCCAATACTTTCAGACGCAGGTCCAAACACTCGCTAAATTAATAAGTAAAAGTAATTAAAAAAATGACTAATCAAATATCCAAAATCACAACTTGAATTCACAAAAACACTCAGGAAGAGCAGATCCTCTTCCCATAACAAACTCATCTCTATGAACCTTCCATAAAGCTTGCATCAATTCCTTTCCTCTAAGACCTTGTGAAGTTAATTCAGCAAATCCTCTTCTACTCAAAAATAGAGTTTTGTACAACCCTTGGAAAGCTCTCATTGCTGCAACCATCTTATCCATGTTCCCAAAATATGTAGCTATATAAGAATCACTATTAATAGATATATAGTAATCCAAAGCGGCTTTTGTATTTCCATGCATGCTTGTGAAGTCTTCTTCACTGAGAAGACTAGACTTTGTGAATATGTTAGTGTAAATATCCGACAATCCTTCGATTTCCATGAGACCATCTCCGGCTGCGAGGTAAATATTTGTGGTTGGTGGAATAGAAAGTGATTGAAGTATTAAAGCTGTCTCATTAGGTGTGAGGGGACATTTCCCCCGTTGTCTCCAAACGCGGGCTAACTCTCCAGTCCATGGTTTTCTCTCGACTAGTGCTATTGCTGCCTCTACAGCTTTGACAGAAGAAGGCGAAAGGTCTGAATATTGGCACTGGCTGTATGCAACCATGTCGGGCTCGAAACGAAGATGGAGAGACAAAAAGGGTTTAGGTATTGCATCTAGAAGCTTAGAGGCTTTTGTTTCCAAGGGTTTGGCGAGACGTAATGCCTTGTAACAAGCTTGACACAGAGCAGCTTTTGCATACAAAGGATATCTGCAAAGGCAGAAGAAAATCAAAGAAAAACAAAATTCAACTACAAATGCGAATCATAGGGAAATAGAAAAAAACAGATACATGCAAGCAAAAACTCATTAGTCATGAATCAACAAATTCCGAAATTTTTATGTTTTCAAAACAATTAATTTGTGGTCTTAGAACTAAACATGCGAGTAGTTGTCACATAATTGTAAACAGAAATAAGATACATAATCATACATACCTGTCCCTTCTTTGAGACATTGCTGGTGTGATTGAAATGTATTTGTGTTTTAACAGAGACGGGAGAACGCTTTCAACATAATCAAATTGTCCTTTTCTTTTGCTACAGTCGACTTGAACAGGTTCTTTTGTTACAATCTCTGGTGGTAATGTTTTTACCACTTTGACAAAGCCATTCATATGTTGAATGAAGTAGTCTACATCGTATACATCCGCAAAACCACTGTAATAGAACCAATCATGCAGAAATCTTTTCATTCCAATCAAAAATCGCATATTAAAATAATTCCACAAAAATGGAAAGATAAATTACCTTGTTTCATTCCAATAAGAAGCCACTTCAAACTTGGGCAGGACAAGTGTTGCATTTAACAGCCGAGCAATGCCGACACCATCACAGAACTGCAATCACGTTACGCTTTATTCAATTTCAAGAAACAAGCAAAAGAGTATCAAACAATATCTAAGTGTTTCGAGTTAAAATTCAAGAACTCACATCTCTTCGCATCTGATTGAGACCTCCGTAGCAATCCACTCGGATGTATCCATTGGTTTCCAATGGTAGAGCTGCACCATTTCAAGAATAAAAAAAACGAAAGCAATGTCTGCAATGAAAGCCAATTAAGGTTGATTCAGAAAATAAAAAGCCAATCATCAACCCTCATCCCAAGGCTCAACCTAACTTAATCCTATCCATTGCATATTGGATTAGCCAAATTAAGAATCCCTCAGTTGAACTTCCAAGTTCCAACATCATCGAAAAGCTAAGGGACAGTTTACTTCAGGTGTTTTCTGTTTCCATTTCTACTGATAAAATAAACAATAGAGAAGACATTATGTAAGCTTTGAAAATGCATTTTAAAAATCGATTAAATATTTCTGAAAATCCGGAAATAGAGCCATTCCAAGTAATTTCAAAATGTTTAATACCTACGAACAATTATTTATGGCTATCCAAATGAGAATCCTGTACTATGTCCTCTATAGCACCAACACTTTTGATCAAATAGGTGTCTCGGATGCGACACCGACACTTCTAATCAAATAGGTGTCTCTGTATGTGACACCGACATATTGATTCCATTTAATTAATTCATTCTCTCACATTATTGCTGATGTCACTATTGCAGTATACTATGTGGTGTCCGTGTCAATATTTGTGCTTCATAGTTCATAGTCTATCTTATGAACTCATTTTCACATAATCACTCTACTAATCACAAAATTTCATTAAAAAAAAAAACTAATTTTAACCTTCAATACAAAGTTATATCTATTTTCCTCTCTTTCATGCTTAATATCAATATTTTGCATATTCTATTAGTTAATAAAATAAAACCAACTATGATTTGATGATTAAGCAAAAAGTACCTGTTTGATGACCTTGTAGCCACCAATTGCAAGGTCTCCATTCCATGAGTCTCCTTACACTCCATATATCTACCTCCCCTCTACAATCCCAACAATTCATAGATCAATAATAATAATAATAACATAAAAAATAAAATAAAAAATTGTTACTTCACTAGATACAAAAAATTTCATATTGAAAATACCCAGTTGAAAAGTTAAAATCTTTTTGGCATATTAAACACAAAAAGAAAGAGGGAAATTGAAATTGTGAAACTTACAGTGAGGATTGTCGAGAAATCGGATTTTGGGAGAAAGGGTAATGAGGCGATAGCAATGTGAAAACGACAAGGAGAGTGAGTGAAACGACAATGATGATGAATAAGGGTTTTACAGAGAAAACGACCATTTGATTTCACAGAAACTTGAACTGAAAAGAGGATCTCTCTCTGTGTGATTGGGATGAAGATGGAAAGAAGGTGAAATAAATTGTTATGTGCATTTTATGATTTGGTTCTTCCATGTATTTATTTTATTTTTAAATAAATTAAATTAAAATGCAACTTTTCTTTTTCTAGCTAGACTACAATATTTTTAAACCTGATTGGTTTTTTTTAGGGAATAAACAAATTGGTTAAGCCACCGACAAAATAGTTTTTGATTTAGGTGAATTAATTAAGAAATACATTCTTCAATAAAGTACAATTGTAATGTATTAATGTTTTACAGAGTATATTATCAAATTTTATTTTATAACAAATTTGGGTAATGACTTGAAGTTTCCTGAATTATAACTTGCAGATTTAAGTGTATGTTATTTTACTGTTAGACTAAGTAATTGGAGTTATAGTATAATTCAATATTAACTTTCATCATTAGAGATTAATTATTATTCTGTGATTTTTTACTTACTAAACTGCATAAACTATTTAACGAGTTTAAGTCTTAATGTAGCCGTCTTAAATTTGGCACAAAATGTATGAGTTTAATGTATAAGATAAATTTATAATAATATAATATTTATATGAGATCTATGTTGTAGATCAATTGTTTATTCAATGTGTCACATCAAAACTTCTAACCAAAATGTTAACAAATAAACCATTTTGATTAAATTGTTATAATTTTAAAAATATATTTGTTAATTTATAAAATTTAAAAATAAATTTATACTGTATATAAAAAAAATAGTCTGTTTGTTCATTAAAAATGTATAAAATATTTCATGTGATAATATTTAATTAACATTTTGTACATTAATTTTGATTTATAATAGAAATACATCAATAATTAATAATTTTTTTGATAAAATCATAATTTTTTTTCATCTTTTTTAATTCGTGGGATGAATTTGAACAATACTCCTGATTTTGAATACAAAATAAACTCAGGCATGTGGTATACTATACATTCATACAACAATTATTTGTAGACAATTTGATATAGATTTGTGTCTTTTTATATAATTTGAAAGATATAATTAAGTGATATTTTCAAACAAAGTATCAAGTAAAAATGGAGAACACAAATAAGAAAATATGGAGAAGGAATGAAATGGAAGAAATCATCACACTCCACAAGAAATGATAAGATCAAAGTAAAATTACCACAACAGTATGAGACTCTTGATAATATCTAAATTTGGTTCAAAGAAGAAACTTAGAGAGCGTTTCTCTAATCACACACTAAGTGTTTTCTTCTTTAAAAAAAGTCTCCCTATGTCTTACAATAAAAAAGGCATATATAGTCTAACACAAGATAACATGGTATTTAGACTACACACAACTAATTAAATTGTGCCTAAGCTACCAAATATTTAGGGACACACACAAGTCAACATAATTCATAATTATAAGGTATGAATATTACATCCCAAAATTAAAATTAAGTCTTAAGATATTTCTATGACCAAAAGATTAATATAATATGGATCAATCTTTTCATAGGTCTTTAAGACTAAGAAAATTAACAACTTGTTTTTCTAATTGTTCTTTTAGCTTCCTAGTTTTTCCTCTAGTCAATGGTCCTTCTACTCCTAGTTCTTGAAGCTCATTAGCGTTCATATAGGGTTGGTCAACATCATTTCCTCCCTCTTGAAGAGAATTTGTCCTCAAATTTAGCTCTTCATCAATTGTTTCATCTACATCACAAGGAGACAAGTCACTAACATTAAATGTAGCACTAACTTGAAACTCACTGGAAAGGTCTATCTTGTATGCATTATCATGTATCCGCTCCAACACCTTGAAGGGGCCATCACCCTTTGGTTGAAGCTTGGATTTCCTTAAGGAGGGAAACCTCTCCTTCCTTAAGTGAACCCAAACCCAATCACCGGGTTCAAAGACCATTCTCTTTCGAGTCTTGTTGGCATTCTTTGCATAATATTCCATTTTCATCTCAATATTGGTCTTTACTTTAGCATGTAGGTCCTTGACATACTTGACTTTTTCTTCGGCATCCCTAAGCAAAACATCATCACTAAGAGGTAAAGGAAGCAAATCAAGTGGAGTTAATGGATTAAAACCATATGCAACCTCAAATGGAGAAAATGATGTGGTCCCATGTGGAACTCTATCATATGCAAATTCAATAAATGGCAAACACTTTTCCCAAGCCTTTGGATTTGCATGCAAAAATGTTCTAAGCATGGTGTCAAGAGTTCTATTGACCACTTCGGTTTGTCCATCTGTTTGAGGATGACAAGTAGTGGAAAATAACAACTTAGTACCTAGTTTATCCCCCACAAGGTTTTCCAAAAGTGACTCAAGAATTTAGTATCCCTATTTGAAACAATGGATTTATGTATATCATGCAATTTACAACCTCTTTGTAAAGCAATGACTTGCATCATCAACTTTATGACAAGAAATGAAATGTGACATCTTAGAAAAGCGATCTACAACAATGCTATCACGACCACTTTTGTTCTTGGGTAGCCCTAACACAAAATCCAAGGAGAAATCAACCCAAGGAGATGGAGGAATAGGAAGAGGGGTATACAAACCATGAGGCATGTTTTAGATTTAGCCTTCTTACAAATTATGCATCTAGAACAAATTAAATGCACATCATATTTCATTTTAGGTCAATAAAAATGTTCATGCAACATGTCAAGAGTCTTATGTTCCCCAAAATGATCCATTAAACTGCTCTCATGCACCTCTCTCACGAGCAATTCTCTCAATGAGCACTTAGGAATTCATAGTCTAGTGTGCTTGAACAAATAACCATCATGTCTATAATAAGAGTCATGTGCCATAAATTCACAATCACGAAAAAGAGAAGCAAAACCAACATCTAACGTATACAAATTTCTAATATTATCAAAACCAAGAAACCTAGTTTGAAGAGTAGAGATTAGTGAGTACCGCTTTGGAAGTGAATCAGCTACCACATTAGCTTTGCCTTTCTTGTGTTTGATGATAAATGGAAATTGTTCTAAGAATTGAATCCACTTTGCGTGTCTCTTATTTAGCCTACCTTGCCCTTTTAGATACTTTAAGGATTCATGATCACTATGTATCACAAATTCTTTAGGAAACAAATAATGTTGCCAAGTATGCAATGCTCTATAAGTGGAGTAGTTCAAGTGTGCTCCACTCAATTTCTCAGTAAAATATGCAATTGGATGAACTTCTTGTAGCAAAACATACCCTATTCCAATATTAGAGGCATCACATTCAATTTCAAAAGTTTTTGCAAAGTTAGGCAAGGCCAACATAGGTGCATGCATCAATTTTTCCTTTAAATTAGTAAATGAATCTTCTTGATCTTGTCCCCACTTAAATGCAACATTTTTCTTAACAATCTCATTCAAAGGAGCGTCCAAAGTACTAAAATTAGGCACAAAACGCCTATAAAAGCTAGCAAGACCATGAAAACTCCTAACCTCACTCATGCATTTAGGTGTTGGCCAATCCCTTATAGCCTTAATCTTTTCTTCATCTACTTTAACACCTTGTGCACTTACTACAAATCCTAAGAAAGTAACCTCACTTTGGCAAAAAAAAAAAAGCACTTTTCTAGGTTAGCAAACAACTTCTCTTCTCTTAGGACTTGTAAAACACTCTTGAGATGCTCAATATGATCATGCGTGTTGAAGCTATACAAAAGAATATCATCAAAGTAAACAACCACATATTTTCCAATGAAATGTCTTAAAACATGGTTCACCAATCATGAAAGTACTAGGGGAATTAGTTAGGCCAAATGGCATCACTAACCATTCATAAAGGCCAAACTTGGTTTTAAAAGCCATTTTCCATTCATCGCCCTCTCTAATCCAAATTTGATGATAACCACTTTTTAAGTCAATTTTGGAAAATACACATGCACCATGCAATTCATCTAACATATCATCAAACCTAGGTATAGGATGTCTATATTTGATGGTAATGTTATTAATAACACGATAATCGGTGCACATGTGCCATATGCCATCTTTCTTTGGTACTATGATTACCGGCATGGCACAAGGACTAAGGCTCTCTTGAACCCAACCATTTTCCAAAAGTTTATGGATTTGTCTTTCAATTTCTTTAGTTTGTTCCAGATTACTTATATAAGGAAGCCTATTAGACAAAGAAGCACTAGGAATGAAATCAATGTGGTGCTCTATGCCTCTAAGATGAGGTAGGCCATGAGGAAGTTCTTTAGGGAACACATCATTAAACTCTTTTAAAAGACAATTTAATGAAGAAGAAATATCATCATGTGACGTAGACAACCATAAATCATTGCAATATAGAAAATATACCGATTGTCTAGTCAACAAAGCTTTCCAAACCAAATGCTCTCTAGCAAATAAGTTTTCGACCCTAGGTAAAAAAATTTGGTTACTTGAATCATGAGCATTCATAATATATTTTCCTTTTTGTTCTTTGACCTCTTTAGATTCCATTGAGTTTGATCAAGATAAACTTCCTTGAGACTAAGAGGTAAAAAAGACACTTTATGCTTTTTCTGGACAAAAGAGTAGATGTTAGTGTGACCATCATGATGAACGTTTCTATCAAATTGTCATGGCCGCCCTAACAAAATATGGACAACCTCAATAGGCGCAACATCACACAAAATTTTATCATGATATTTGCCAATGCTAAAATTTACCAAAACTTGTTTATCCACCAAAATGTCAACATCATCCTTTAGCCATTGAATTTTATATGGCCTTGGATGTTTAATGGTTTTCAAGCCAAGTTTTGTGACTAATCTAGTGTTATCCACATTGGTACAACTACCACTATCAACTATCAAAGAGCAAACTTTTCCATCAACAAGACATCTAGTATGAAAAATATTTTCTTTTTGAGAATCATCATTCTTAACTTGGATTTCAAAGAGTCTTATAACCATGAGAAGATCTCCTTCAACGGGAGTCAATTCATAGTCACTCCCTATTTCACTTGGGGATGATTGTGAAGAGTAAGAATAAAAGGAAGAATAAATTTCATATACATCTTTGGCCTTTGAAATCATAGACTTTTTATTTGGACAATTAGATGCTATGTGACCTCTTCCTAAGCATTTAAAACATTTAATTGAAGAATGAGAAGAAGAACTAGGAAGATGAGCTTTAGGTTTAGAAGACTTACCTAGCTATTATGGCATTGTCATCCTCTCTAATATTGGAGCGAATTATCAAAGTCTCAAAGTCCTTATAATAATCGTCCACACTCTTGGAGCCTTGTTTCAACCTTTGTAGTTTTTGATGTAGCTCCCTTTGATAATGTGATGGTACATACCTCTTCCTCAAAAGTGCTTTTAATTCATCCCAATCATTTTGTTGCTTGGCACCACATCTCCTCCTTTCCTTGACATTTTGGTCCCACCAAAATAAAGCATGATCCTTAAACTCTAATGTAGCCAACTTAACTCTCATATCTTCCCTAATATCATGAGCTTCAAACAATTGATATATCTTAAGCTCCCAATCAAGATATGCTTCCGGATCACTTTCCATGAAATGAAGGGAACTTAATTTTGCCACCGACATATGTATCATCATGTCTTTGGTTTCTCCTCTCATTTCCATGACAATCTCTATGGTTTGTCTCATGATTCCTATGATTCCCTATCTCATAATAGTCTATATGGTTCCTCACATGTTCTCTTTGTCTTCTACTTCCCATGATTTCAAACTCATCTTCATTTTGAGAAAACCTTCCAAGATGAGATCTCCTATCTCTTTGATTCACAAACTCTTCTCTCAAAGCATTCATTTGAGTATTCAACATTTTTATAAATTGATCCATAAGAAAAATGGTTCTAAGAGAAAAGAGGTTTGGTTCACTTCCACTCATGATCTCAACAACAACAAACAATAAGTACCACAATAATCAACAAATGACAAAAACAAGTGAACAAAATAAAAATAAGGCCCTCACCGCTCACTAAATGTTTACACTCAAGAAATGTATCACTCGTATATATCAGACAATAATGGCTTTTTTTATTTATTTATAATTTTCACTCTAGCCTTTTTTCACTCCCTAATGCAACTCTTTAAGTTCTTCAAGCAACCAAACAAATCTCAATCAAGTTTGTGGTAAACCTCTAAACAAATGTGACAAAACACACATGAAAGTTATTATTCAAGAGGCTAAAAAAAATGGCAAGAGAAACTTGAAATACAAAACCAAAGAATTGAAAAGACAAACAAGAAAATATAAGCAAAGAAAAACACACTCAAGTAGATTATTACATAAATAAGAAAAATTAGAATTAAATGACTAAGTGATCAAAATATGTGGGAGGTAATATACTAAAATCAAACTTGCAATGTCTAAAGGAGGTAAGAAGAATCAAAAGATGTTTGGTGTTTCATTAAGAACAATTGTGGAATTTTTTTTCTTTTTCAAAATGCATTTTTTTCAAAAGTGCTTTTGTGCAGAATCACTTATTCGCAGCACTTATATTTCCAGATTTTTCTCTGCATATTTGAATTCCTCTCATTTTTTTAATCAACTTATGTTTTTGAATTTCCATAATCGGACTTGTATGAAAGAAATAACATCAAAAACAAATTTGTAAGTGAAATTTAGGATCAAACAATTGCAAGTGAAGAATGATGCAGTTGAAAACCAATTTTTTTTTTCCAGCTCAGTTTTCAAATTTCACCACAAATGAAATAAATAATCACAAGACTAAATATTTCCGCACATATTATAACACTTATAAACAACCAATAACTCAAGATTTAACAAGATTTGAAACAAAAAATGAAACTAAAATTTCAAATATCTCGAGAACACAAAACACTAAAATAGAAATTAAAAACAAAAATTACCACTTAATGGGAGGCTCTGAATACCACATGATATGGATTTGAGTGTTTCCATATGATTAGGATCTAAGCAAGTGATATTTTCAAACAAATTACCAGATAAAAATGGAAAACACAGAAGAAAATATGGAGAATGAATGAAATGGTAGAAATCGCCACACTCCACAAGGAATTATATGATCAAGGAATTATAGGAGACTCTTGATAAGATCCAAATTTGATTCAAAGAAAAAACTCTAGAGATCATTTCTCTAATCTCACACTAAGTGTTATCTTATTTAAAAAAAAGTCCCCCTATGTCTTACAATAAAAAAAAAAACATATATAGCCTAACAAAAAATAACATGATACCTAATATACACACAGTTAATGACATTGTACCTAAGCTACCAAATATTTAGGCACATGCACAAGTCAACATAATTCATGTAGGGTTCCTAGCCTTCCCTCTAGTCAATGGTCCTTCCGCTCCTAGTTCTTGAAGCTCATTAGCCTTCATGTAGGGTTCATCCACATCACAACTTTTTATTCTAAGCCAATGTTTGATTCAACCATCCACGTTTCATGCATCCAAAATTGATTTTCAAAGTATAAAATTAATTTTAAAATGTTTAATTGCTCTCGAATAGAATTAATTTTGTCTCTAAAATTAATTATAACTTAAAACTAGAATTTATAGCTTTTGAGTATATTTGTGTTTTGAGTATATTTGTGAATTGAAATGATTCAAACTCAATTTTATCATTAAATTTTATTGTAATTTTACTGTGCAACTCACATTTAGGTAAATGCATCCAAACTTAAATCATTTGCATTCAACTAACATTTAAGTAAAATCAATTTTACAAAATCAATTCTTTCAAAATTAATTTTTGTCCCAGCAAAACCAAACATGCACTAAAACGTGGAACTGAAACCAACAACAATCATTGGTGACATGAAAAATAAAAGCCTCTATTTATATAATAAATAAGGAAAAGAAATGAAGGAATTAGGTAGCTCAACATTGCATGTCAGTCTATAACAAATTCTATGCTTGTCTGCTAACTACTAACAACAATTAAACAATTCATTCAACAGAACAAAGATTCACCCAAAACAGGTGTTATACTGATGAACTTAAGCTGCATGCTCATCAACATCTCCATTTTCACCATCTTCGGCAGCAGCCGCTGCAGCGGCCATCAACTCATCGAAGTTTGCAGTCTTCCCAAGTAATATTTCAATCTAAAACACAATTTAACACAACAAATGAGGCTTAAAAAGAAAGTCATAAATATAAAGCAGAATCCAAAAGCCACAGGCTTGAAGGTCTTCTTACCTTGGCCTTTTGGACAGGTCTTCCTCTAGAATCATCTTTTATGTCAACAGTTGAGGTCATGATTTCTGCCATAAAGATTCAGAGAATCAAATTTGATTGTTCAATCATTTGAGTACCAGAAAGAGAAAGGGAGACATTTTCCTAAAGAAGAAGACATAGTATCTCACTCTTTTCGACGGCAAGCCCGTTGTTTTTCAAAATTTCAGCAACAGTAACCACTGTGGCAATAGCTGTAACAATCATGTAAAAAATGAAATAAGAAATAAGAAAAACATAACCCAAGAGATGGTTCCAAGAAGTAGAAAATAATCAATATATAAATCAAGAACATACTAAGACCCAGTTTAAATTAGTTTCCAACTTAACCAACGGAAAAACTCTTAATAAGTTTACAGCTAGGATCTGTTTAGTTGAAATGAGGGGAGAAAACGGATTTTAGTGGAAGAGAGTGAAGGAGAGAGGAGGGATTTAATTATATATATTTTTAATTGAGGAGGGGAGATAACCCATTTTTTGTTTGGTACACAGATTTTAAAGGAGGGGAGGGCTAACTTACTCTTTTGCCCTTATAACTCATGTAGAAAGCTATTATTGATTTGGTACAATGAGGCCAAAGAAAGTATTATTTAAAAAGCTTATAATCATTAAAATATTATTTCAAGTTTCAACTTTTCTTTTCCTACAAGCATTTATTAAAAGCATATCCAAACCGACTGGGAGTCATTTTCGGGATGTTATTATCCAAGCCTAGGGAATAATTATATTATCTTTAAATCCTAGATGAAAACTATAAATAGAAACTTATAATCCAAGGGGCCTTTGGAAGCAAAACTTCAGGGTAGTCAATAGTCAGAGACATATATCAAGGTGTCTACAAGATGCAGAGAGGTTCAAGTTCCACAACTAGCTAAGACAATTCATCTTCTAAACTTATGTGGTGTTCACTAGCCCAAAGATGAAATGTGTCACAGTGTCACAAAACCTAAGTAAGTTTCAGCTTATTTGGGGCTAAAAGGGGGAGCATGGAGAGGGAAGATCTGCAATCAGCATTATTAGCAAACATTGACAATAAGGGTACAGGTCAAAGTACACTTAAAATATAACCATTCTTTGTTGAAACTCGGTAATTGGGGTTTGTATGATTTTCAAGTTAGCAAAGAAAGAAATGAGTAATGCATCAAACAAATCAATAACATCCAGAGTCAAGATTCAGGGTCAAATTTCATTGTTTCCATTTTCTCAGAATTCATTATGTTCCCATTTCCAATACAAACCAAAACAGCATACAACCAAGTTACTTTGAAGTCCTATTAAAACCTGTCGTACGGAATTTAACAACAAATCCTTCTATTAATACAAGTTACATTATTTATCTTCAAATATAAATTTCTCTTAGCATGTGATACCATTTGCACTAGCAGAATAAAAGTTATTTTTAAGAAACATGCTATAGACCCCAATAAACTAATACAATAGAAACATACCTAACTTTATCTTCCCATGTACAGGGCAGACAGAAGTAACCACACTTACCTACAGAACACTTTAAACGGCAATTCAACCTAAGAAGGCCTTAAAACACTGTAATGGACTACTATGATAAATGGTCTACAATGGACCAACACTTAAAAATTACTCGAAATTCTAACAATAACCAATGTCACCTCTTGGAAGTAGAAGCTCATGTTCGTCTTTGTTCTCATGAGTGAGGTGGTGATCTCATTAGTGTCAGTTTGACAAAAACAAAGAGAAACAAATATGAATTGAGTTTTAAGGCACTCAAATTCGTTTTCCCTTTTTTTTTTTAACAGATACCAATCAATCAGATCATTGTGTCACTGTCATTAGCATGAGCGGGACGTTAGATTCTATTTTCGGAAGCTAGAGTGAGTCATGGTTAGAGTTTCAAATGATTTTGAAGTGGTGGTCCATCACAGAATTTTGGCCTTAGAACATATAAGAGATTGCCTACAAGATAATCATATGTACATAGTCTAATATGTAGTTATGTAACCATTCTGCTAGCAAAAGTAACATCTACAAATCAATTTATATTTTTTTTATACCATTCTTCAGTGTGTAACAATTCTTATTATTAATCTCACATAGTTAAAGTGATAAATATAATCAATAACTCAAAAAAAAAAAAAAAACAATTAAAAGCCCAATTACAAAATGACCAAAATTAAGGAGAGTGATTTAGTTCCAAGATTTAATACCCATTCCTAGTGCAGATAACTCAACTTCATTATGCTGTTGCATATACCTCTGCAAAAAAAACCAACAAAATATCAACAAAAACCTAACGTGTCCGCAACAAATAAAAACGACCCAGAACTAAAAAAGCTAAAAAGTTCTAAAATTTAATATCAAAAGCTAAAAACAATAAATCGTTAATTAGATTACCTTAGCGAGATTAACGTAGAAGAAGAGTGGTTTTTTGGTGTTGGAGACTTGAATGCGATTCTTCTTAATGGAATCGGAGATGTTGATGTTGTTTACTCCTTCGGTGATTGCTTCCATTGATGTGTGTGTGACTGTGATAAGACAATGGAAGATGGCTGAAATGTAAAACCCTAATAAATGAAATGTTCCCCAAATTAAAAAATAATATTCTGTTGCTTTGTGTTGTGTGTTGTTGTGTTGCGTTGAAGGAAAAAGGTTGAAATAATTTGGGCTTTGCGTAGGGCTCTTACTGGGCCGTATTATGGCCCGTTAATTAGGGCAATAATGTTTTTCGCCTAAAATTTTAATATAGATATATGAAGATAAAAAAATCTGACCTCTACCTGTTCTCAAAATCTTCTGAATTTTATTCAAATTAACTAATTGGAATGTGTATTTTACATGTCTAAATTGACTAATACGAATATATATTTTTGTAAATTTAAAAATATTAGGGGTAAGAGAATAAACATTTTAATATATTCAATATAATATATAATATTTTTTTAGAAAAAATTCAACAAAATTCAAAATTCAAGTAATTGAATCAGGTTATATTTTCATGATAATGATGACACTATTGACGAAATAATTGATATTTGTGTCGCATCACCTTTTAACTTAGTTAACGAAAAAATGTGACGCATGAGTTATTTATTTAAACCAAAAAAATAATATAAGACATTAGTCTAAAAAAATAAACATCTAAAATAAATTTAATCAATATTTAAGTAATTGATGAAGGTCATGTAGAGTATGGAAAAATATTTCCTAAGTCTAATAAGACCAAAAAGGGTGTGGAAATGTTAGAATCAATCAAAAGTACATGAAACATAACAATTTAACTAAAAGAAATGAGTTCCATATTTTAGCTTCTATTAATTGAATCAGCTATTTCAAAGAAGTTAAACATGAGTGGGAATGCATAGTAAAGCTAGAATAATAAATTGGTTAATATCACTCTCTATTTTTGTAATATGAGTTAAACAAAATATAAAATCCTAATAATAATTATAAGTATTATTTTCTCAGTGTCCAGTCATTAAGTGAAGGAAACAATTTTTTAATGTCAAAATGCTAACAAAGTAAACCAAGTTGTTTTTGTGCTCGTCTACTGTATACCACGTAATCTAAATGAGAATCGTTAGTTCAAAAAGTTAGGTAAGAGTGTGATTACAACTTGAATCTCTGAATTTAATTATTTAAATTACAAATCTTAATTAAATTAATCTTTAAATTTCAAGAATAGACAAATAAATCTCTAAAATTATAACTTTCGTGGAATATAAAATTCATTCATTTTAATCTTATATTATTGTCATTACAACATAAAATAATTTTTTTATAAAATTTAAATATTTTATAAAATAATTAATTTATAATTAATTCATATACAATTATAACTACTCACAAATTCATATATGAGATGATAAAATATTATCAATAAATTTATCTTAAAAAGTTGAAATTAATGTGAGGTCAATTTAGATAAATCTTATATTCAATTATAGTGACATATCAAATCACTTAATGGCAAAAGTTTTAAAGAGACTATTCCAATCGATATTATATAATTACAAGAATGCATTTACAAATTTAATAAATTTAAGAACTAATATGGATGATCGATGGTTACAATTTTATAGAACAATTTATCTGTTCACTCTTATGTAAGTATTTATTCATATAAATTATTTTCGAGAATAATTCTTAAATAACAAATGAATTTAAACACTTTATTTAAACATGTAAAAAAATCTTTTAATTATTTTAAACACTATATGTTACCTAATTATCCAAATTCTTGTCACCATTAAACAATTATTATGCGCTTTCGAAGCTTTTGTTTTGGTCTTGCTGTACACTGAATAGGTACTTACCAAAACCAATGAATTGACACCCTTTAGTTTCATCTCGATCTATCAATAGAAGTGACATGTGACACACAGCTAAAATTTAGAGAAACAAATATAAATATAATGTTCTATTGGACCCTTTTGTACTCCGATGAGAGTTTTTTACATATATATATATATATATATATATATATATATATATATATATATATATATATATATATATATATATATATATAATTTCTTTTTTATTTCTGTTTTTCTTAAATGTCCAACTCTCAAATTAAATTTCTTCAATGCTCTACTTTTTAGTTTTAACAGGAAGTCGTGGGGGAAATGACCTCCTGAAGAGGAAATTTTGTTATGCCAATAGGAAGTCATTTCCGGAGAAGCAACCTCCAAGTACATTTTTTATATTAATAGGAACGTTTTCTGGGAAAACGACCTCCAACTACGTTTTTTTAATATAAACAACAACAAAAATACAAAACGTAGTTGAAGGTCGCTTCATCGAAAAACGACTTTCTATTACATAAAAAAATTTCCTCTTCAGGAAGTCGCTTCCCCAGGAACGACTTCATGTTGAAACCAAAAAGTAGGACATTCAGTGAATTTAATTTAAGAGTGGGCATTTAAGGAAAATAAATAAAACAAAAATAAAACAAGTATATATATATAACTCCTCTAATGAACTCTTTTTATAAAATATAATTGAATTATAATATAATAATTGAAATATTTAATTAATTTATATTGATCAAATTATAATATAATTGTTTTTTATAAAAAAGAACAGATGAAATTTTTTTTTAAATTCATCACTAAATTTAGCAATAAATTTTATTTTAATCACTAATTCATAGTTTTTTATAATATTATTATGACTGTAAATAATCGAATGATATGTGTGTTTGGCATAAATAATATATTTTTTTCTCTATTTTTATTGATTCATAATATTAGTCTTTTTATTTTTAAATTCAACAATTTAATTCCTCAATAAATAGATAGATGTCAAAACTTTTTCTACCGCTGAATTTGGTAATGTTATAGTGTTTATTTGGATTTGTTGTATATACAATTGATAATGTGTACGTCTGGGTATAGTACTTTAATACTTATCTTTGTATTTGCAATATAGAAAATTACTTGTACCAGATCTGTATCTGAAAGGTTTACGATCTTAATACAACTACTCATACCCTTTGAAGTCCCAATATCTAAGTATTCATATTTGTTTCCGTTATCCACGTTTGAATTACAATAAATCAATAAAATATAATATATCATATCATTTTAAGCCAATTAAGAAAATATTTAAAGGTTTAAATATATTTTTTATTTTTACAAATATATTTTGTTTTGGTTTTAGTCCTTGTAATTTTTTTATTATATTTATATTTTTGCAAATTTTAATAAATTTAAAAAAAAAAATCATTTATTAATATTTTTTAGTAAAAATATTGTGACAAAACTAATTTTTAGATGAAGTAACACATTGTGAATGTGTAATTTTTTTTCACTAGATAATATTTAAAATTAAAATTCATTTTATTAACTTATTTTATCATTTTACTAAAAACTTAAAATTAATTAAATAATAAAAACTCAATAATATTCATCTTTAACCCCAAATTTTTTAATAAAGACTCAACAACCTTTATCTTCAATCCTGATTTCTTCATCTTTAAATCACAAATTCTAATATATGATTCAGACCCTAAAAATTATGATATCTCATTTTTCTCACACCACACCTATTATGGACATATTCGTCTTCTTGTGCTTTGATTATGGCCTCCTATTACTATCTTAGTCTCTCTTATCTTTTGCCCTTTTTCATCGCAGTGGTTGCAATTTTCCTCCTAAAATTTCTTTCATTTTTTTTTTTTATTTTACTTTTTCGTGTAAGGGTTTGTATAATTTGGAGTGATCAATAGTTTGACATTTGTGTTTGTAAGATTAATTGAAGGTTGAAAAATGTTACACAAGATGAATTTAGTACTTTTATTGTAAGTTTTTCTACCCCCATAGATTTGGCTGCGAACCCCAGTCCCTTTCCATAACCGAGATAATGCATATTTAGTTAGAATTATAGGTGTGATGTAAGAAAAATGAGAGACTATAATTTTTAGGGATTGGATCAAATATGAGAATTTGTGATTTGTAGATGAAGAAATTATGGTTGAAAATGAAGGTTGTTGAATTTTTAATAAAAAAATTGGGGTTGAAGATGACGATTATTGAGTTTTTATTATTTACATGGTTTATTAATCAATTAATTAATTTTAAGTTTTTAATTAAATTATTAAATGAATTAATAAAATGAATTTTAATTATAAATATTAAATATTGCATAGTGAACAACAATTACACGGTCGCCATGCATCACTTTACCCAAAAAATAGCCATGTCACCATTGTTTTACTAAAAAAGATTCAAAAATGACTTTTTTAAAACTTGTTAGAATTTGCAAGGGTATAAATAAAAAAAAAAGAATTAAAGGGACAAAAATCAAAACGAAATATATTTACTGAAGTTGCAATGTTAATTTACAAGAAAGGGGGATTTGAGTTGTAAATTCACCCTTTTAAAATTCTTGTTAAAAACTTAAGAAAATAACTCAAGATTGATCTTGGTTGTGAAAACATAAAACGGAAAACATTCTTGGTTTTAACTAGAAAATGGAGAACGTTCTTGGTTAGTTAAAATCAATATTTCAGTTTATGTATTTAACTTGATAATCAATTAGACTAAAAGTAAATAGATAAGGGAAGAAATACCACACAAGGATATATATTGGTTTACCCAACTCGGGATACATCTAGTTCTCACAACTGTGAGATTTTCTACTAAGTGTTGAAAACAAAAAATATTCTTGGTTTTACAGTACCTAGCTCAGATCAACTTTGATTCGTTACAAAGTTAAAACCTTTCCACCCAGAAATGAGTTCAATCAAATCACCTATCAACCTTTAGATAGGATTTTATAGTTCACCTTTAAATCATAAAAGGATTTCCAACAAGCTTACTCAAAACTATACTTCACACTATAGCCTTGAGTTTACAATGATATGATTTAAAGTCTTTTGTAAGAATCTGAGAAGGCTCAAAACTTGTTTGAGTTTTGATTCTTTGACAGAGAAATAGACGAGAATGATTCTAGGAATCGAATGGGAAAAATCATAAATGATTTGACGTGTGTGGGAGAGAGAAATTCAAGTATGATTGAAATGAGTACTGAATTGCTTAGTACTTGAATTTCTAATTTTTTTTCTTGAGTTTGGCCTTCCTTTTATGTGTTTTAGAACATTTAATAATGGTCAAAAGAGCTATTGGTAGTGCTCTATCAGTTTTGACCAAAAACCAATTTATATGAATAAAAATATTCAAGTCTTTGAACATTTTTTAGTTATGTTTGACTGGTCTGGATTTCTTCATTTTTGGACAACTATGATCTTGTTTAATGATCCTCTAATCTTTAGATATATGATTGATGAGATCAGTTCAATATAATGTTTTGATTCGCACAAAACAAGCTGAGGAATGATGATATAAGGCTGAAGAATGATGTAATAAAGCTGGACAATGATGATCAGTAAGCTGAGAAATGTTTGTATCATTTTGGACTGATGTCATCATACTTGGAGAATGATGTTGATATTATGGAGATAATTGTTAATCATTTTAGAGAAAGATGTTTGCTGTTGTAGATCAAGTGTAACAGGCTGAAGAATGTTTATCAATCTGGAGGCTGATGCTACACTGCTGGAGAATGATCATTTGACACTTTTGCTTTGAGTTATGTCTTTGATTCTTTGATCCTTTTGAGTGATTATTTTGCCTATATGAGAGTTGTACATTCCTAGTATAATCCATTTGCGATTTGCAAGAGCTTTCCTTGCATCAAAAACTGATTTGATCTTGCTTGTTAGTTCTTAATGCTTAGCTTTTACCTTTGTTAAGCTTTTGTAGTAGATCTTTCTGGTATAATCTGTGTGTACCTATTTCTGGTACCTTTATAATAGGGATTGGTTTATCAACAAACCAGAAATGTTCTTGTCAATTGCAAGCCATCAACTTTGGGGATTAATCTTCCTTTTTATTCTTGATGCATTGCTTTGCTTTTGTTGATCATTTTCTCTTGAATCTGTCTATAACTATCTTGAGTATATAATTATGTTTCTTTGTAGTAAATACAGGAAATTTTCAATGTAGATTGATGTACTTTCATTGTCCAAATCGATCTTAAACTAAAGAAGAATTTGTTATTTGTAAACCAAAATGTTTTTGGGTTAATATTGTCAAAATCATAACGTTCTTGGATTAAAAGTTGTGAAAAAGAGAACATTCTCTGGTTTTCTGTACTTCTGTTTTAATAACCAAAACATTCTTCATTTTTCAGAGTGTTGTCCAGAATGATCAAAATGATGTCAATAATATTCTTCGTTCTTGACAGTCAAGCAAGAGAAGATTCAGATCTGTTTGGTTTTGCTAATTCGTGATCTTCTCTCTTTGTGATTCGAGTAGTTTCTTTGAATATGATCATCTCAGTTTATTCATTGTCAAGTGCTGATGATATAGATGTAAAATCCAGAGGCAAACACTTCTTTTAACTAGTGGAGATTGATTAACCTTGGAGATGACTTGATAATTCTTGAAACTAGAGAACATTATCCGTTTTCCAGAATTTGTCAAGAACGTTATCCATTCTTGTTTGTTTAGATTTTGCTTTTCATGTTGATTTATTTTTGCTCTACTTGGATCATATCTTTGATTACTACACTCAAACACACTTGTTAAATACCAAACACTCATAATCATAATTATAAGTCTTAATTAACTTTTGTTTAGTCATCATCAAAATATTAATTTGGGATTTTGTCTCTATATTTGCAAAAACCAAAAATATATTTAAATATTTAATTATAAAAATAATAAACTAAAGTATTTAATTGTAATAATCATATCATAATTTATATAAGAAAAATGATTATTGTAATTGTAAGGCGTTTTCAGAGTTAGTTCATAGTTTTTTTACTTAGTGTTTTGGTGATGTCAACTTACTTAATTTAGATGTTATTTGTTTTCTCATATTCTCTAGTTCTTGTTTAAACTTCTTGATCAAGAAATAATTCATGGAAAAGAAGTATTTTTTTTTTTATCATACAAAAGCTTAGTTACATGTTGCTTTAGCATGCATGAACTTTGTAGCATTAATATATTGCATTGGTTTCAAAAATATTTTGTAAGTGGCTTTTAATTTTGTATAAATGATAGGTGTGTTCATAATTTAGAAGATTGTTCCAAGATTATGTGTCAATTAACGTCTAGGAAGAGGTGTTTGTGTACAAATTTTTGTAACATCCGTCAATTGATCTTGTAAACATTTATAATTAAAAATAATAATAAAAGAAAAAACTCACATTTGATTGAATACATAATCTTATTTTAATTTTGTGTGTTTAATGAATTTAAGATTTTAAGATTGAATTCAACACTTGGTTCAAATTGAAAAATTTGATATCTTAGTGTTTCTATTAATTGTGATTGATAGAGTCTTTGTTTAATATTTTTGTAAATTTAATTAAAGTATTAAAAATATTTTTCAAATTAACTTCAATCAAATTTTATATTTTCTTGTATAAGCTCCCATGAGATTTGTGTTGTTTAATTTTAAT
>JBBPBR010000003.1:23330532-23345539 GCA_037974775.1 Cicer pinnatifidum | reverse complement strand
TTTTATTATTCAAAATAGAAATATTGAATATATTTTATGATAAAATATAAAAAGATAGTATAATAATTATAAACAATAAAATTATAATTTTTCAAATGGAATTATATTTTTTTGTACAAATTGACAAATAATTTATTGATTTAAAAAATAATATATTAAATACTTCAACTTTTAAATTTACCGCAGAAATTGACTCTCCTATAGAAATACCGTTTTAATTATAAATTATTATGAAAAATTTAAACGAAATAAATTCAACTTATACATGTAAGAGTACGGTTTTTTTAAATAAAAAAATAACAAAAAAATGGATATGGAGTCATAAAATTTTATTTTGAGCTGTTTGGTGCTTAAGCCGACTCTATTTATGCAAAATGTTAGTTAGTTTAAAAACCAATTTAACAAATACATAATTATTTCAATTTTGTTTTTCTATAAACTACTTTTTTTGGAAGAAAAAAAAAGATTTTTTTACTAAAATATCATCTTTTTCAGAAAAGTTAACCAAAATGTCATACTTTTTAGGGTTAGTAGGAAAACTCTCCCTGGGGGAGCGACCTACTGAAGTGCCTAAATTTTTCCCCTAGTAGGAGGTCGCATCCCAGGCCAGCGACCTCCCAAAGGGAGTTTTCAAAATTGTTTTTTTAATTATTCGTATATAATTTAGGATCTTTAAATAATAATAATAATAATAATAATAATAATTATAATAATCATAATACATTAATAATAATAATAATAATAATAATAATTACTGTTATTAATTATTTTTTATTATTATTATTAATTATTATTATTATTATTATATTATTATTATAATTATTATTATTTAAAACTGTTTTAGTTAAAAAATAATTATAATTAAAATAAGAAATTATTATAATAATACATTAATTATTATTATTATTATTTAATAATACATTAATAATAATAATAATAATTACTATTATTAATAATTATTATTATTATTATTATTAATATTAATTATTATGATTGTTATTATTATTAATTATTATTATTATTATTATTAATTATTATGATTTTTATTATTATTATTATTATTATTAATTATTATTATTATTATTATAAATAAGAAAATACATTAATAATAATAATTATATTAAATAGAAAAATTACATTAATAACATAAAACAAAATACATTAAATTAAAATAGGAAATACATTAAATTAAAATAAGAGAATACATTAAATAGAAATTATAATCAAATTTGAGTAGATGTGCCTGCAGCGTTTGGACAATGTTTCCTAGTATGACCAGGTACCCGACATAATCCACATTTTTTTTTGTACTCTTTCTGTATTGTCCATTTCAGTTCTAATGCGTTTGCTTTTTGGACGACCTTTCTTGACTCTCCGCATTAGTGGATTGTGACACAACTTAATACCTTCATATTGTGGCCAATATCCTCTGTTTGGTATGGGTGTTAAAGGCTTCATCGTAGACTTTTAATATTGTTTCCTCTTTGTACACATCAGGTATAAGGCTCCAATAATCATATTTTATGCTAGAACATGCTGCTATGACATGTGAACAAGGCATATGTTTAGCTTGATATTTTCCACAATCGTACCACTTGTTAGGAAGATTTACACTAAAGTGACCAATTGGTCGTCCTTCCCTTGGAACTACTGTCTCGTGGATCATGAAAGTATGGTTGCTCCGATCAAAACTATCTACTCTATGACTATTAGATTTGCTTATTTCCAATTTCATAAAATTTATGCAAGTTTCTGTGTATATCTAACCAGAAGTTAAAATTGACGCGTGTCGTTTTCCCATGGTTGGAAACAGTGTCCCTGTTTTAAAATAAGTTGATTGGACTAAAGCAGTGATGGGAAGGTTGCGCGTGCCTTTTAATACTCTATTTTCCGTCGACCTCCCAATCAAGCCCACAACAACAAAACATGACACAACCGTCTCTATCATCACCTCTTATACACGTCCCTACCACAGAAATTGATGGTATAAGTAACCTCTGTTTGATGAAAAATATGCGGAAGAATGCTTATTCTAAGAGATATGCGCAGCAGTTTAACAAATTGTAAATTTATTAAACACAACATTAAACAAGGTCCCTAATATACAATTCTAATGAATGCAAGAATATATGGATCATGGTATATATGGAGAAATGCATCAGAGACAATTATTCAAGATATTGATTTTCATGCAATCATGTTAAGATAATCAATCATGTAAATTCACTTAACACATAATCTTTATCATGCATTCAATCAATATCAAAAACGTAATAATTGCATAAATTTAAACGAGATAAGGGAAAGAAAAGTGTACGCGGATATTTATACTGGTTCAGTCATCCCGTGACGACTTACATCCAGTCCCAAGATCCAAAAGGATCTTAGCCTTTCTTATAGAACTTCTTAGAATCAGTTTACAGATTATACACAGTGTCTCGCACCAATCTTAAACTATTCTATTTGTTCTATCTTTCCCTCCCTGAATTCCCAAGTTTAAGTCCCATAAACTTGACCAAGAATTCAGTCAAGCGTCTTCTTGTTGACTACCTTCAACCTCGAAGAACACCACCAGTTACAACTGAATTTTCTCAAAGTAATTAGGTTGCAGAAAATGGTTTACATAAATTGAAACATATCAATTTTACAAAGTTCTTGATCTTTCTTCTTCTCAAAGCAATCTTTCTCAATTCAGTCTTTTTCCATCCTTGTTGATCACAAAATGTATATTGTTCATGGCTGAAAAGGATATTCAAAGTAATATCAGTTGAGAAAGAATTAGTGGTGTATGATTGCAATTGATATTATCAAGTTGTTGAACTTATTATGAGAAGAAGTGAATGAAAGCAGTTTATATAGTTTCAAGAAAAACAACATATGAATCGATTTACCCAATCGATTCATTAAAGTCATATAGCATGCTAATCGATTTCGCGAATCTTGTTTTCCTTGAATCTTGAAACTGCACACACTAATCGATTTACCCAATCGATTATTTTAAAGAGTTCTTCAGACTTTGATGAATGTATATAATTGAATCGATTGTCATAATCAACTTGAAGTGTTTTGTTCAAACAACGAGATCAAAACAATCGATGTACTTAATCGATTCAACCATTCAGTCATCTCTGTTTCTAAAACTTTTTGTACCAATCGATTTGGTCAATCGATTGTGGACTTTAAGTCTGAAGCACCTTTCACCAGTTGGTTCATTCAATCGATTTACCAAGTCGATTGATCCCAACATTTGTATCAAAAGAAGTATATAAGTCGATTGTGCTAATCGACTGTGTATGTTCCAGACCAAAGTTATTTTGAAACTTGTTTTAGTGAATCGATTTGCCTAATCGATTTAGTAAACATTGGTTTGGCTCTGGGACATTTACAATCGATTGTGTCAATCGATGTAGACAAAACAAAATAAAGAAGTGATTGGTTTAATCGATTTGCCAAATCGATTGCCTGCAAAACATGTCACTGACTTGCACATTTTAATTTCAGAAAATGTACCAATCGATTTGTCTAATCGATGTAAACAATCAGTTCAGTCTTGGTGATTTAAGCAATCGATTTGCCTAATCGATTTGTGGCAAACTGGCTCTCTGACTTGCACAATTTATTTTCTAGTAAGTGTACCAATCGATTTGTCTAATCGATTGATAGCCTGTTTGATTTTTCCAAAGTTGTGCAAATCGATTTTGCCAATCGATTGGTTAATCCCAGACTTCATAAAATCATTCCACCCTGTTACAGAATCGATTTTACTAATCGATTTGCTCATGGATCTTCAAGCTTTTGTTGATTTCTTGAGTTCCAAGCAATTGTTTCAAGTATGTAGGATTGAATTGTTGTTCCTGAAATTTTTCTCAGTTTACAATGTTAGATTTATTTCAAGCTGTATGTTTGTCAATAACATCAAAAACGAACATATGTCTAACAAATTTCATATCCACCAACGACTCAATACTACATTTCGGTTCCAGAAATACCAACCCCTGATCATCCAATAGAAAGTGGGCTTTTCTATAATTTGTTTGGAACTCAGTGCACAACCCCTGAGTCGGCTTATGTTGTGTTTGACTCCATGTATAATAATTCGTCTCAAATGTATAATAATTCGTCTCAAACTTATATGGAAGTTGGTAGTGGTTCTAATCCACCTACAACTAACGTTCAGGATAATGATCAGGATGAACCACAAGAACCTCAACTCGTTCAAAGGGCTAGACGAGTTCGACGAAATCCTAGATGTGGAACTGGAGGTCATTTAGGTGGACATTAATAAGATGTATTTTTTTTAATGAATTTAATATATTTTGTTTTATGTTATTAATGTAATTTTTCTATTTAATGTATTTTCTTATTTTAATTTAATGTATTTCCTATTTTAATTTAATGTATTTTGTTTTATGTTATTAATGTAATTTATCTTATTAATATAATTATTATTATTAATGTATTTTCTTATTTATAATAATAATAATAATTAATAATAATAATAATAACAATCATAATAATAATAATAATAATTAATAATAATAACAATCATAATAATTAATATTAATAATAATTATTATTATTAATAATAATAGTAATTATTATTATTAATAATAATAGTAATTATTATTATTATTAATGTATTATTAAATAATAATAATAATAATTATTATTATTAATGTATTATTATAATAATTTCATATTTTAATTATAATCATTTTTAATTTAATTATAATTATTTTTAACTAAAACAATTTTAAATAATAATAACAATCATAATAATTAATAATAATAATAATAAAAATAATTAATAACAGTAATTATTTTTATTATTATTAATATTAATGTATTATTATTATTATTATTATTATTTAAAAATCCTAAATTATATACGAATAATTAAAAAAATAATTTTGAAAAACCCCTTTTGGAGGTAGTGGATGGGGATGCGACCTCCTACTAGGGGAAAAAATTTAGGCACTTCAGTAGGTCATTTCCCCAGAGAGAGTTTTCCTACTAATCCTAAAAATAAGGCATTTTGGTAACAAGATTTGAAAGTAGGGCATTTTAGTTAACTTTTGTGAAAAATGGGATATTTTAGTAAAAAATCCAGAAAAAAAAATGCTTAATTAAATTAAGAAACTATGACTAAATTATTGACTAAAAGATAATAGTTATAAAATAATCATACGATTACTTGTTTAGAATAATCATGAGCTATGACTTTTGAAAATGACTAGGATTCTATCATATGCTTGATAGATCCATATCAATCCATTTCATTTATGAATAGATAGGTATAATACAGCCAAGGTATTAGATATGGTAAAGATAGAGAATACAAGTTAGCTAGCTTAACTTTTTTTACTAGAGTTACTCATCACTTAGCTAAAGTTTCTTGTAAAGCTGACACTCATATTAATCTTGTTATCACATAATTTAATTTTTTATAAGAATACTGCTTGATGATATGAAGTTCTTGAAATTGCAAATAACCCATTGGAGAGACTAATAACGTTTACTATCTCCTTCCTATAATAATTAATTAATTTAAATATTTCAAAAAAATATATAAATATTAAAAAAAATTCTTTTATTAAATTATTTTTAGTTAGACTCGATAATTATCTAAATCTAAAGGTGAGTGAATAGATTATTGTACATAACAATAAAAAAATATTTTTAAAAATTTTTTACAAAAGAAAATTATGCTTATTAGAACTATTAATGAAATCTTTAAAATTCATTGCAATACAATATACTTTAATAATAAAAGTTCAATGTGTTAATTTCATAAATGAATAGAGACTTCAATTAGAAGATTATTAATGATCAATTGAAAATTAATATAAAAATTGAATAACAATTTGAATATGAACTAAACCAAATTTGATAACTCAAAAAACTACCATCAAGAATTACAACGATACAAAGATTTTTATAAGCATTAACAAAATATTTTAAATTGCATCAACACTAAACTTTATTTTTCACCTTATGTTTAAAAAGTGATAAAAAATCAATTTTCAATACAACTAAAATCCACATCATGAGTATAATTATTTTAATGTTCTTCAAAGTTGTATTTCAATTAATTTTTAAATAATTTTCTACACACCACTAAATCAGAAAATTCACCAATAATTTTAATCAACACTTATGCATAATTTTTTTCATATTGACCAAAAATAACTTTTCAAGAACCAAAATTTTGAATTAAACAATTAATTTGAAGAAATGGAAAGATTGGGTAAAAAAAAATATGACACCATATTCTATTTTGGTTCAGTCACTTCGTTTTCGCTTGTGACCTACATCAAATCCCTTATCTATTGATGAAAGATTTTCTTCTACTAATTTGATTATGAATGGTGATGTCTGAATACAATAGAAAACTCTCTCGAATCATATGAATCTAAAGCAATTTAGCCTTCAAGATTTCAATTTCTAATGATTCTTCAAAAGCACAAAATCTTGATTAACAAGATTTGGCTACAATCTTCAATTTTATTTGCTACACTCTAATTGATGAAATTGTAAGATTTATGGGTCACATATGTAATTAATTAATAAAGTGTGTTAGGGTCATTATATAATTAGCCAATAAACTAGGGGTCAAATAATATATAATAGTTTATGGCTAAAGAGCATAATAGTTATGAAAAATTAATAGTGTAGATACCAGACAGTTTTTAATTTAATGAGGGGCTGAATTAGAAATACTGCAATTTGGGATATAACTAATAATAGTTATATATAGGGGTAATGGTCCACAAGGCAAACACAACAAGACTATTCAGTTTCACAAAACCCTAAAAGAGAAAACTCTCTGGTTCTCTCTATCCCCATCAAGAGAGCAAGGTCTTCAGGGTGTTTTGCTGAGGAAGATCACCCAACCCATTGGCTCTATTATCATCATCCCAGGATTTCATCAATGGCAATTCCCACATGTACGCTTCCGCCTTTGGTTATTCATCATGTAATTGGCATAGATCGTTGAGTATAATGTTATTTAGGGTTTACCAACAATTGGTATCAGAGCCTTCCATGTTTAATTCATAATGAAATTCGGTTATTGTCTTTGTTTTAGGATTCAATTTGGGAATTTTGACATGATTGAAATCTTAGGGTTTGAAATTTGGGAATTTGGATATATATATATTATGGAATCCAAATTTTGTTCTCTTCGGTTATAATTTCTGTGTTGATTGTTTTGGATGATTGGAACAATTAATGAATCGTGAACAATGCCATGAAATTATGTTCAATATTTTGTTTTTTATGGCCATGGTTTATTGTTTCATCATGTATGTCACAGTTCGCTTCATTCAATCGATTTACCAAATCGATTAACGCCGAACTTATTCCAAAAGAAACTAATCGATTGTGTCAATCGATTGCATATGTCCCAGGCCAAGTCCAATTTGAAACTTATTTTGTTAAATCGATTTGCCCAATCGATTTATTAATTACTAGTTTGGCTCTATGACTTTCACAATCGATTGAGTCAATTGATTTAAACAATAAAATTAAAGTTGTGATTGGATCAATCGATTTGCCAAATCGATTAGCTTGCAAGGCATGCTACTGACTTGGACAATTTAATTTCAGTAAATATGTCAATCGATTTGCCTAATCGATTTAAGCAATCAGTTTAGTCCTTGTGATTTAAACAATCGATTTAAGCAATCAATTTAGTCTTTGTGATTTAAACAATCGATTTGCCTAATCGATTTAAGGATAACTGGCTCTCTGACTTGCACAATTTATTTTCTAATAAATGTACCAATTGATTTGCCTAATCGATTGATAGCATGCTTGATTTTTTGAAATGTGCAAATCGATTTTGCCAATCGATTGATTTATCACAGACTACAAATGAGCAAATACATATTATATGCGTGTTATTATTATTATTTTTTTGATAATTATCATTTTTGTGAAACAAAATTATCAAATACTAATGAAACCACAGGTTATATTAGTGAACAATATTTTTTTTTAAAAATATTGTTTTATTTGGATATAATGAATATATGTTCAAGTCAAGTTTGACATTTTGAATGAGTTAATTGAAACTTGACGTCGCCAAAGTGACCTCTCTTGTCTAAATTGCTCGTAAAGAGTGTCAAATGGCTGTGTATATGTTTATTCATGTGGGTATTGACCGGCCCAAAGGAAGGTTAATATTTGGCAGAATTACATGTACACCTGTAATGATAAATGTGTGACAATTATTTGGTATACATGTGAGCAGTAAATCAGCCCAAAGGAAGGTTTATTGTTTGACATGTCTTATTGTCAATAGTTGATCGTTGCAACAAGAGTATCACTAGCAGTTGGTGTTACTGTCCAAAGACTTGACACCAATGGTGCACTGGGTATCTTGAGATGGGTTAAATTCCATGATTTGAACATATGTATTTATTTATTGATTTATTTTCCTATAATGTGAGTTTCTAAGTTTCGTCCTTCATTTAATTCACAACATCTATTGCTTCCATATCTGCAAATTTGAGTTCTATTCTTGTCCTTAATGGAACAAATTTTAAGGAATGGGAAGAGAACATTCTGATTGTTCTTGGCTGCATGGATCTAGACCTTGCATTAAGAATTGATCGACCCCCTACTCCTAAGGACTCTAGTTCTTTTGAGGAAAAATCAGAGTATGAGAAATGGGATCGCTCAAATCGCATAAGTCTTATGATCATAAAGCGTGGCATTCCTGAGGTCTTTAGAGGTGTTGTCTCGGATGAGGTAGTTACAGCTAAAAATTTCCTTGCTGAGATGGAAAAACGCTTTGAAAAAGGTGATAAGGCTGAAACAAGTTCTTTGCTTCAGAATTTAATTTCCATGAAGTATCAAGGCAAGGGAAATATAAGAGAGCATATTATGATGATGTCCAACATTGCTTCTAAGCTTAAAGGACTAAAGCTTGAGTTGTCAGATGACTTACTCATTCATTTAGTATTGTTGTCTCTTCCTGTGCAATTCAGTCAGTTTAAGGTGACTTATAATTTCCAAAAGGAGAAATGGACTCTTAATGAGCTCATTTCATTATGTGTGCAAGAAGAGGACAGGCTGAAGCAAGATAGGACTGAAAGTGCTCACTTTACTAGCATCTCTAAAGACAAGGTCAAAAGGAAGAGAATTGAGGAGCCCAAGAACAAAGTTGCTGCTAAGGGTCCAGAACAAAAGAAGCAGACATAGGATAACAATTGCTTCTTCTGCAGAAGTCCTGGACACGTGAAGAAGGATTGTGCCAAATATCACGCTTGGCGTGTTAAGAAAGGTACGATTCTGTCTTTGGTCTATTCTGAGGTTAATTTAGCTTCAGTACCTGGAAACACTTGGTGGTTAGACTCTGGTGCAACTACTAACATCAATGTTTCAATGCAGGGTTGCCTGAACTTCCAAAAGCCTAGTGATACTGAAAGATGCATCTATGTAGGAGATGGGAAGAAGGTAGAAGTTAAAGCCATAGGAAAATTTAGATTATTATTAAGTTCCGATCATTATTTGGATTTAGAAGACACTTTTGTTATACCGTCATTTAGACGGAATTTGGTATCTATTTCTTATTTGGACAAATTAGGATATTATTGTTCATTCGGGAATAAAGAATTTACTTTGTCTTTAAATTCGAACGTTGTTGGAACTGGTTTACTTTCTGGTTATGATAATCTTTATTTGTTGGAAACTGTGGCTAACTATAATGAAACCTTGAGTGTGGAATCACGTGGTACTAAGCGAAAAATTGACAATTTCAATTCAGGAGTGCTTTGGCACAAGTGTCTAGGTCACATCTCTAGAAAC
Source organism: Cicer pinnatifidum (assembly GCA_037974775.1). Classification (NCBI taxonomy): domain Eukaryota; kingdom Viridiplantae; phylum Streptophyta; class Magnoliopsida; order Fabales; family Fabaceae; genus Cicer; species Cicer pinnatifidum. The sequence continues at coordinate 23,335,726 of JBBPBR010000003.1, read as the reverse complement.
AGAGTTGAACGACTTGTGTCAGATGAAATTTTAGATTCCATTGACTTCATACACTTTAACGTTTGTGTAGCATGCATTAAAGGAAAACAGACTAAAGATAAGAAATTAGGCGCATATAGAGCTACAAACGTCTTAGAATTGATACATACAGACATCTGTGGGCCATTTCCAACTCCTTCTTGGAATGGTTAACAATATTTTATATCATTCATAGACGATTATTCTAGATATGCCTACCTTTACCTAATTCACGAAAAGTCTCAATCAATAGACGTGTTCAAATCCTTTAAGGCAGAAGTTGAGAATCAACTTAATAAAAGAATTAAAAAGGTCAAATCTGATCGTGGTGGTGAATATTACGGCAGATATGACGGTTCAGGTGAACAACGTCCGAGACCATTTGCCAAATACCTAGAGGAATGTGGAATTGTCCCACAATACACTATGCCGGGGTCACCCAGCATGAATGGTGTAGCTGAAAGACGAAACATGACTCTTAAGGATATGGTAAGGAGTATGATTTGTCATTCCACCTTGCTAGAGTCACTCTGGGGAGAGGCATTAAAAACAACAACATACATTCTTAATAGAGTACCAACTAAGGCAGCGGCTAAAACACCTTATGAGCTTTGGATTAGGCGTAAGCCTAGTCTGAAGCACCTTCATGTTTGGGGATGCCCAGCTGAGGCAAGGCCTTATAGGCCGAATGAAAAGAAATTTGAACCCCGAACAATTAGCAGCTATTTTATAGGGTACTCAGAAAAATCAAGGGGATATAAATTTTATGATCCTAATTTGAGAACAATTTTTGAGACGGGAACGACGACGTTCTTTGAGGATATTAAGTTTGGGGGGGAAGATTAAGGTTAAAGATTTTGTCTTTGAGGAAGAATCGGTAACAATTCCAGAACTGATTCTTCCACCAGTTGACTTTCCCATTATTGAACAAACTCAAGATGATCTGGTTGTTTAGGAAGAACAAAATCCAGATCAAATTCAAGATCCTCAAGAACAAGTGCCTCAAGAGCCAGCTCCATTGCGGAGATCCACTAGAGAAAGGAAAAATGCTATTTCGGATGATTATGTAGTATTTATCAATGAGGTAGAGGAAAATGTTGGCATGACGGAAGAAGACCCGATCAACTTTCGACAAGCTATGCAAGATTCTCGTTCAGATAAGTGGATCGAAGCAATGAATGAGGAGTATAAGTCTATGCAAGACAATTCAGTTTGGGAACTTATCCCATTACCTGAAGGAAAGAAACCCATTGGTTGCAAATGGATTTTTAAAACCAAGCGGGATTCCAATGGTAATGTGGAGAGATATAAGGCACGTCTTGTAGCTAAGGGCTATACTCAAAAGGAAGGGATTGATTATAAAGAGACTTTCTCTCCGGTTTCATCGAAGGACTCTTTAAGAATAATCATGGCTCTTGTTGATCACTTTGATTTGGAGCTTCATCAAATGGATGTAAAGACAGCGTTTCTCAATGGCGACATTGATGAGACGATCTATATGGTGCAGCCAGAAAACTTTGTGTTGGGAGACCCAAATAATATGGTGTACAAACTAAGAAAATCCATTTATGGGCTAAAACAAGCTTCTCGTCAATGGTACCATAAATTTCATCAAGTAATTATCTCATTTGGTTTTGAGATGAATACAGTTGATGATTGTGTGTATCATAAGTTCAGTGGGAGCAGACATATTTTCCTGGTCTTGTATGTTGATGACATACTGCTTGCTAGTAACGATATAGGCATGTTGCACGAAACTAAGAAATTTCTATCAAAGCATTTTGAGATGAAAGATCTTGGTGACGCCTCCTTTGTATTAGGAATTCAGATACACCGAGACAAATCTCGAGGTATTCTTGGATTGTCACAAAAGAGCTATATCGATAAGGTTCTCAAAAGGTTTGGGTTACAGGATTGCAAACCAGTGGACACCCCAGTTGCTAAGGGAGACAAGTTTAGTCTCAAATAGTGCCCTAAGGGAAGTTTGGAAATTCAAGAAATGCAAAAGATCTCTTATGCTTCAGTTGTAGGGAGTCTTATGTATGCCCAAGTATGTATGCGTCCAGACATAGCGTTCATAGTAGGGATTTTAGGCATATATTTAAGTAATCCAGGTCTTGACCATTGGAAAGCAGCCAAGAGGGTCATGAGATATTTGAAGAGAACAAGAAACTACATGCTCACATATAGGAGGTCAGACCAGTTAGAGATCACTGGGTACTCTGACTCGGATTTTGCGGGATGCCAAGACAGCTTAAGATCAACTTCAGGCTATGTCTTTCAGTTAGCTGGTGGAGCAGTTTCTTGGCGTAGTGCCAAGCAAGGTCTTACTGCTTCATCAACCATGGCAGCGGAATTTGTAGCAATTCATGAGGCATCTGACCAGGGCATTTGGCTGAGAAATTTTGTCACGGGGCTGCAAATAGTTGTAGGGATTGAAAGACCACTCAAGTTGTATTGTGACAATAGATCAGCAGTCTTGTATTCTAACAATAATAGGAGCTCAACCAAGTCAAAGCACATTGACATTAAGTTCCTAGTTGTTAAAGAGAAGGTACAAAGTGGACAAATATCCATAGAACACTTAAGGACAAACTCCATGATTGCAGATCCGCTCACTAAAGGTCTACCACCCAAGGTCTTTCATGAGCATACTGCTCACATGGGTGTGCTACAGTTTGAGGAATCTTGATTTTAGTGGGAGTTTCGTCTATTATGCAATTATGTTCTATGTTTAATTGCAAAACACAAATACATTGTATTTGGATTTTCTGATCAAAAATAAAGTATAAAGTATTCGGTTTTGGTTACTTTGTACATTTAAGTTATGGTATGATCTCATTCGGTAAAGTAGGACCATTTGGAAATTGACATGCATTGACCAACTTCATGTAATTTTCATGCTACACTTTTCATAATGGGTCTATGTCATTTAGTTGTGTCAGTACGGGTGATCATTGATGGGTTTAGTTATGCTTATTATGACGAAAGCCTCTTTGGTTCCATGTGCTGATATGATTAATGGACGGGACAATTTGGATTATACTCAAGGTAATTATAATGACATTTTTTACGTCATAAAGTCTAAACACTCATAAGGATACATGTGTGACCAGTGGGAGATTGTAAGATTTATGGGTCACATATGTAATTAATTAATAAAGTGTGTTAGGGTCATTATATAATTAGCCAATAAACTAGGGGTCAAATAATATATAATAGTTTATGGCTAAAGAGCATAATAGTTATGAAAAATTAATAGTGTAGATACCAGACAATTTCTAATTTAATGAGGGGCTGAATTGGAAATACTGCAATTTGGGATATAACTAATAATAGTTATATATAGGGGTAATGGTCCCCAAGGCAAACACACCAAGACTATTCAGTTTCACAAAACCCTAAAATAGAAAACTCTCTGGTTCTCTCTATCCCCATCAAGAGAGCAAGGTCTTCAGGGTGTTTTGCTGAGGAAGATCACCCAACCCATTGGCTCTATCATCATCATCCCAGGATTTCATCAATGGCAATTCCCACAGGTACGCTTCCGCCTTTGGTTATTCATCATGTAATTGGCATGGATCGTTGAGCATAATGCTATTTAGGGTTTACCAACAGAAATCCTTTCTTTGAGCCTTCAATCTTCCTTAAAATCTCCAATCCAATTGAGCTAGCTTTCCTTCAACCTTGAAGATTTCAAACCTAACTCCTATAATCTCCTTTCTAGGAGAAAATAATTAAGATTGTTTTCCTTCTTCAATTGCAACCTTGAAACTCTCAAGATTTACAACACCATTAACACTCAAAGAACAAACAATCCCAACTAAGTTTTCTCACAATCAATTACTTACACCAAAGGATTTAAAAGAGTTTTTAAATAGACTTTGTATGAGAGAAAAATTGATAGAAAATGAATATTTCATTGTTATGAATGAATGAGAAATATTCATTTAGTATGAGGTAAAGTGTGAACCAATCTGTAAAAAATCATAGGTGATTCAAATCACACCCAACTAAGTGATTCAAATCAATCTTAACGTGATTCGAATTACAATTTTCATTCTTCCTCCTTATATTTATTCAAGTGTAATGTTGAGACAATTATTTTACTAAAGCGACACTCATTATAAGACAGAGGGAGTAACACAGTTCATCTTTAACCTAACATACCATCTTCATCAGCAGCTTCAGCATCATGTTGACCACCAATATACTCTTTACCATCTCCTTGGTGTTGATGAATGTCACCCAGTTTAGGCAATCGCCTCTGCAGTTCTTCAACAACATGGACCACATTTTCATCTGTCGGATCTCGCAGCAATACCTATACCAGAACGTAGTTACTTTCAGAATGCGAAAGTAAAAGCCATCTCAAATCTCTATGAACAATTACACATTCTCAAGAGGACCAAAGGTTTGATACAGGGATTCACAAATATACAAAGCATGTTATAGAAAAGAGTAATGAAACCTATTAAGAGAGACTCAAAAGTATCCTAGCTCTATCAAAATCTGTTCTTTGTTACTAAATTAGTAAACAAAATCACGTAGTTGTATGCTCTTACAAGACAGTTAAGGTTTGTGCCATCACATTAAGTAAAAACTTTGATACTAAAACAGGAAAAACAAGCCAACAAGTAGGTTATTGTCCTTGTACTTGTTTCCTTCAATGAACATGACACAGTAATTTTAATATATGTTTTATAATTCATGTCCCTAACTGCATGTATAACATAACAAGCTCAAAACACGCCGCATCTACCATTCCTCTACGGTATGTTTGGGATTGGGATAGAGGATTTCTAAAGAGGAGGGGCTTGTTTTTCTTTTTTAAAATAAGGAAGACATATAATGTTTCTAAAAAGGAATTAAGTTTAATTGAAATGTTATATGATCCATTATCATGTTATTCTTTCAATTTTTTCAAAATATCAAATACACACCAAATGGTAGGCTTATCCCTTCAAAACCCTCCCCTACAAAACCCCCAAAATCCAACTCTCAAACATGTCCTCACTCGTTATTGTTCAATCAGTCTATTATTTTCAACTATGAGTATCTTAAAACTAAAAAATAGAAGCTTGTTTCTTATAAAAATACATATTGTTTCGATATATTTTTCTTTCCAATAGATAGAAAACCATAATTCTTCATTGTAAAATGTTATAACAAAAAA
>JBBPBR010000003.1:23310517-23322977 GCA_037974775.1 Cicer pinnatifidum | reverse complement strand
TGTTCTATTAGACATATACAATGAAGTAGCATCGATAATTTAGTATATATATAATAAGAAAATACAGATAATAGACTCATTGGTTACAATTCGTTCTCCCCTAATGTAATTGAAGGGAGATAAAATTTATAAAAGTAATATAATAATTTTTATGATAAAGACAATAATATAAACCTCCATAAAAAATAATAGTGAAGTATTAAATCATATATATTTAAATTATTATATTTATTTGATTAAACGTGCAAGACTCTCTTGCAGTTCTCTCGCTTGATATCAGTGAATATATTTTAATTATCAATGTAAAATTTTGAAATGTTTAAAATAAATATTGAATTATATTCCCAATCATACAATGATAACATCAAGAAACATTATATTAATAGAGTATTTGTCACTTGCATATTAGAAATAAAATTGCAACTCATTCCAATTGAAGTTTATTTAAAAGAAAATTTAATTAAAATAGGTAAATGGAAATTTTTTAGTATAATTTTGGGTTGCACAAAAATAGACAAGTAAAACTAAAAGTTTAACAATAATGTATTATTAGTGTAAGTTATTTTACGTTGACAAAAAATAAAAATAGTTGATTATGTAATAATTAAAGATAAATGAAGTTTTTACATGTTTCCTGCTAGAGGATATAGGATAAAACTTTCAATGGAAATTGTGCTAAAGCTCGGCCCAAAGAAATAAACGTCCGATAAGCGTACTCTAAACTGATACCCAACATCTGGCCCGAAAAGCCCAATAATATCAAACCAGAAAGAGATATTATTCCAAGCGGGGAAAAATATGACATTCTTTGTATATAACCTCTCCTCTTTTATGATAAAAAAATTATTCCACCATAAAAGTCTACCAAATATAAAATTGCATCATAAATAATAATATCATCACAAAATTTAAAACCTTACAAAATTTAGTTTTTAATATAAACAACAACAAAATAATTCATTTTAAATAAGAGTTATAGATACTCTCTTAAATTTACTTTTCTGGTGTAATACAAATCAAACTGTATTTTCTAAAATACCCTTTGTGTAAACTTGTTTTATTATAAGAATAAAAGAAGTAACGTTATTGGACTACAAAAGTTGAAACAGAATTTCGCTATAATTTTTTTTTTTACTTTTAGTGACAATAAAATTAAAAGGCAATAGTATAAAATTTATAAGTATAGCCAAAATTATCTATATCAACTGAATTTTTTTGTGGTATATAATGATAGATTTTTGTCCGTTTGCTTGATTTATTTATAAATATTTGGTATATAGTTTAGTCATAATTTATGAATATTATATCTAGGGTTTTGTATATTATAAAGTTATTCAAATGTAAATACCTAATAATATATATATAGTTTAGTCAAAATAAAATAAAAGTTGATCATCATATACATTGAAAATTAACATAAAATCTTATAAGCAAATCATATAAAATAATAGTAAAATCATATTCACGTTAGTGTACTATAATATATTATTGAATGAGTTGATTTATGAATGCTGCCGACAATTAAACCTAGATTCTCTATGTCGGGCAAACGTATAATCATATTGACAAAAAATTTTAATTGTTGAATGGATATTGGACGATACGTAATCTAACTTTACCAAGTTGACTTTCAAATATATTTTGAAATAAGGAATGTTCAATCTTCATATAATATTGAGATCGAAATCATAGAAAGTTTTCAACAAACAGAGATACAAAAATTAAAGATGACAATAATTAGTTGACATGATAGAACACTACATATTATATTTCGACCTAAGTATCACTAATCGAGATTTTGTTCGAGATATAAAATTAAATTTCATCCCCTTCACACTCCACCAAAATCCTAATATTTATTATATTTGTAAAATAATTACTAGATTAGCTTCAGATCTAACATAATTACAAGATAAATGAAAATGAAAGATAGAAAATAGTGAAAAGTACATAATTTGATGGAAATGGTGCTTAAGCAAGCAAGTTCTTCCATTTGAATTAGAGGATAGTGGGCATCACCAAGATTTGCCCTTTATAAGCTATGTGCAAATGTAACGGGTCTCATTAATGGAAAATGCGACTTTAATTAATTATTTTATTATATATATATATATATATGAAATATATTAAATTAGCAAAATTTTATTATGAAAATATTAAATTTTAATTATACAATTATATATATATAGATATGAAAATTAAAAATTATTTAAGTAATACATTATTACTTAAATATATAACACGTAGTTGGGGTCATTTCGTCAAAAAATTAAAAATTGACCATTAGAATTTTAATAATGTAAATTCTAGCTCTGTTGATTTCATGACTATCGGTATATCTGTAAAAAAAAATTATCTTAAAAATAAATGAATGATACTTATAATTTTCAGTATAATAATTAATTATATTTTTTAATTGTGTTCTCTAACTATGGCTTCACATCTTATTCAACATCATCAATTTTGTATTTTAATTAACAATAATTACATCAATATTTAATAAGATTAATTTGAAATTATTATTATTATTTTTTATTTATATATTTTTTTACTTCATAGGAAAATGTTATTAATTCAAATTTGGAAAATTGCCTCATGCAATATCCATATAAATAAAATTATCTAAAAGAGAAAGACGAATTCAAAACAAGTATATTAAAATTGACATAATGATCACTATTTGTGTGATGAGGTCAGCACAAATATTAACCTTACAATGAATTATTATTTCAATTTACCAATGACGGAAATGAATACCAAGAGGAGGCTTAGTTGAAGCTTTATGATGTCTTAAGTTGTTGATATCTCTTGAAGCTAGAAACTCCTTCAGTTTCGAAACCATATTATGGATCTAGTGGTGAATTAAATTTAACAATTTATCCTCATTTAACACAAGCTTGAGAGAATATCAACTTGTTATGATCTTTCTATAGGACATTCATTCATCTATTTTTAATTTATGTGTCGAATAGCAGTGTTAACTTTCGTCTTGTAAAAAAACACATTTAAGAGTTCAAATTATGTATAGTTATGCTAACAAATGTGCATTATATAATATAAAATAATTACAAAGTTATGAATTATCATTACAATATATTTAATTATAACGCATATTTACATTAACTTCAAAGACAATGGTTTGATGACTAAAAACTAGTCGGGGTACGTCAAAAAAAAAGTAGTCGGAGTTAATTTTTTTTAAATATAAAGTATAAGAAGAAACAATTAAATAAATGAAAAAAAATATAAATATGAAATATAAAATACTTTTTTTCTACTACAGTGGTCATACGTTAATTTTAAATTATTATAATTTTTTTCATGAGAAATTCAAATATTTTATTGTTAGATATAATTCAAAATGATGTAGTTAGAAGTTAGGAGTTGGTTAAGAGTTGGTTAAGTTGATTGAGCAAAAACAGTCACAAAACTACTGTTATAAAATGCTAAGATCAATCCATGAAGACATAAGTGTAATGCTGTAATGCAGAACAAAAGATTGATGTGCAGTGTAAAAGATCAATCTTAAGATCAATCTTTTCAGTTTCTGTTTTTCATTTCTTTCTCTTTTTCTTCCAATTCCAATTCCAATTCCTCTCAAAACCTATAACCTGTTCTAACAAATTGGCATCAAGAGCTTGGGTTCTAGACCTTGGGAAACACAAGTGAAAGTGTGAGGGGAAATCAAAATTGGGAAACACAAGTGAGTGAAAGAAAAAAAAAGAAGAAATGAATGGAGTAGGATTTCCATCGAATTTGCTAATTCTGGATGGGAAGAACTGGGAGAGGTGGTCTGCATCAATGAGATCATTGTTGGGAGCTCAAGAAGTGTTTGAGATTGTTCAAGATGGCTATGAACAACTTGGTGCAAATCCAACCGAAAGACAACAAACAACTTTCAAAGATTGTAAGAAAAGGGATTGCAAGGCATTGTTTTACATCCAGCAAAGTGTGGATTCAAACAATTTTGAAAGGATCTCAAAGGTATCTACAACAAAAGAGGCATGGGATATCTTGGTGAAGTATTACACGGGTGATGAAAAAACCAAGAAAGTGAAGCTCCAAATGCTAAGAAGAAAGTATGAATTGCTGCAAATGGAGAACAATGAGAATGTGATTGATTATTTCAATCGAGTACATACAATCACAAATCAGATGAAGGCCAATGGAGAAGTGATGACAGAGGTTATGATCATTGAAAAGATTCTGAGGATACTAACACAAAGACACGATCACATAGTGGTGGCAATCGAGGAATCAAAGAATCTTGATACAATGAAGCTGGAAGATCTGCAAAGTTCCCTAGAAGCTCATGAATTAAGGATAAAAGAAAGAGATGAGGCACACACACAAACACAGGCACTGCAAGCTCAGATCAGCAAGAAGTCCAATCAAGATGGAGTAAAAAACAAGAAGTGGAAGAGCAAATTAAAATGGCACCAGAACCAGGATCAAGATGAGGAGGCTGGAGGATTAAGAAGTCAGCAAAACAGTGATAATAAACGCAGGAAACCATCTGGCAAAAAGAAATTTGACAAGAGGAAGGTCCAATGTTATAATTGTCAAAAATATGGACATTTTGCAGATGAATGCAGTTCCAAGAGAGTACAAAGAGATGATGGTGAAGCTCAATTGGCCCAGGCAGATAGTTCTGACTCAGATGAAGTGCTGCTGATGGCATCTACAAGCATGGAGGATGATTGTCCCGGATTGTGGTATCTTGACACAGGATGCTCGAATCATATGACTGGTCATAAAGAGTGGTTTGTAAATATTGATGAGAAGGTGAAGAAGGAAATCAGATTTGCTTACAATAGCACAGTAACAGCTGAAGGTATTGGCAAAATCTTGATTCATAGAAGGGATGGCAAACAATCCTCCATATGTGATGTGTTGTATGTGCCAAATATGAAGAACAACTTACTAAGCTTAGGACAGCTGCTTGAAAAGGAGTATTCTATGAAGATGGAACAAGGTGAGATGAGATTGTTCGATAATTCAAGAAGATTGATCTTGAAGGCACCACTAGCAAAAAACAGAACCTTCAAGATTGATATTCAGATCAATGAAGGCAAATGTCTAGCAGCTGAAGTGTTGAGTGAAGACTGGCTGTGGCATAAGAGGCTTGGACATCTAAATTTTAGAAGTCTTCAAATGCTGCATAACAATAGAATGGTGCAAGGAATTCCCAGAATTCAAATGCAAAAGGAGTTGTGTGAAGAATGTTGTCAGGCCAAACAACACAGAAATGCATTCAAGGCTGAAGTGCAAACTCGATCCTCAAGAATGATGGAGATAATCTACTCGGATGTGTGTGGTCCTTTTGAAGAAGCATCAATAGGAGGTAATCATTACTTTGTGTCATTCATTGATGATTTTACAAGGAAAATGTGGGTATATCTAATCAAAAGAAAGAATGAAGTGCTGGAAATTCTTATAAGGTTCAAGATAATGGCTGAAAAACAAAGTGGTGTTAATATGAAAGTCATTAGAACAGATGGAGGAGGAGAATACAACTCTCATGAATTTCATGATTTCTGTGAAAGAGAAGGAATATTGCATGAAATAACTGCACCCTACACTCCCCAACATAATGGCACGGCTGAAAGGAGAAACAGAACCATAGTGAATATGGCTAGATGTATGTTAAAAGGAATGAAAGTGCCTCATAAATTCTGGGGGGAAGCAGTATCAACTGCTGCATACATATTAAATAGATGTCCAACCAAGAGACTGGGCATAAGGACACCTGAAGAAGCTTGGACTACAAGGAAACCAGTTGTGACTCACTTGAGAGTGTTTGGTTCATTGTGCTTCAGACATGTACCAGCTCAAACCAGAAAGAAACTTGATGACAGGGCTGAACAAATGGTGTTGTTGGGATATGATGCCACTGGGGCTTACAAGCTGTATGATCCAAACAAGAAAAAAGTAGTGATAAGCAGAGACATACTAGTGGGTGAATCAAGAGGTTGGGACTGGACAACAGATGCAATCAGCCCAAGCATATCAACCAGACCATCTAGCAGTGCAGAAGCAGCTGAATTGTTTGAGGACCAGCCAGCAGAAGCAGCTGAATTGTTTGAGGACCAGCTTGCAGAGGTAGCAGATCAGCCTGCTATTGAACTTGTGAGGAGATCAGCAAGGGTTAGACAACCTTCAATCATGTTGCAGCCATATGAAGTAACTTCTGACTCAGCTATCAATGCAGATGGAGAATTAATTCACCTTTGCCTTGCTTGCTGAATCAGAACCAATAAGTGATGAAGAAGCATTGAGTGATCCTAGATGGATGGCAACAATGAATGAGGAACTAGAAGCCATAGAAAAGAACAAAACATGGGAGCTAATGACCCTGCCAATGAATAAAAGACCTATTGATGTGAAATGGGTTTATAAACTGAAACTGAAACCTGATGGACAGATTTCAAGGTACAAGGCAAGGCTTGTAGCAAAGGGATTTTTGCAGAAACATGGGCTGAACTATGATGAAGTATTTGCTCCAGTAGCAAGAATTGAAACAATAAGAATGGTAGTCTCAATTGCTAGCTATAAAGGTTGGTCTATGCATCAATTGGATGTTAACTCAGCCTTTCTCAATGGCTCATTGGATGAAGAAGTGTATGTGAAGCAGCCTCCTGGATATGTGAAAATAGGCAAAGAAGATCATGTTTACAAATTGAAGAAAGTCTTGTATGACTTGAAGCAAGCACCTAGAGCTTGGAACAAGAGAATTGACAGATTTCTCATAGAGCAATAATTTGAAAAGTGTGTGAATGAGCATGGAGTGTATGTCAAGAAGGCAGCAGTAGCACCTGCATTGCTGATATGTCTTTATGTCGATGACCTGCTGCTAACTGGCAGTGATGAAGTGAAAATAAATGAGTCAAAAATATATATAATTTATTCAGTATAACTTATTTTAGAATTTATTTATTTTGAAATAATAAAACACTTATTATTATATCTAACAACAATCAATACTATATATATAAAATAAATCTGTATGTTTACATGTCACTCACTCATTCAATCTATCTAAACACGATTATTTAATTAGCAAAAATTATTTCAACAAACTATACTTTGATTCCAATTTCTACCTATCAAAGATATATTGCCATATTGGTATATCGATTATCAATAGTATTGTATAGTGTAAACTATAAAGTAAGGTTTGTATTCATGCGTGTCATTTCTCGGTTAAATAAGATTTTTATTGACACGTGTAATTCTTACGTTAAATAAAATTTTGTGTCTTTTTATTTTTATAATTAGTTCAGAGGAGAGAGTTAATTTTTTTCAATTGGAATAGATCATTTGACACGTGTCATTCTTACATATATTGGATACGTAAATTAGGAGTTTGATTTTTATTAGTAAGTCATAGAATATTCTATAAGTTAATACATCATTCTCTATTTTAATTATTTTTATATATAAAAGATATGATAGTAATATGTGAAGTAACCAAATAATTGTTCAAATCACAATTCACTTAAAATTCAAATTCACTTAGATTATTTATTTTAAAATAAGATTTATAAATTCACTTGAGTTTAAATATTTAAATAATTTTTTTATAAAAAAAATGTATTTTTGAATTTAACATTTTTTTCTCACCAAATTTTTATATTTACTTTTATTCTATCCACACGTGTCAACTTTCTCTTAGTTTTCACATTTATTTTTGTTGACCTGTCACGGAATAATACTTTCAGCTCGACTATCCAAGTTGATATGTCCCATCACACTTTTTGACCATCTAATCACGGGTCAGTTGACCCGCCCACTTTTCATTCTTTCTCCTTATATTTATTCAAGTGTAATGTTGAACATGGATCTGTTGACAGTAGAATTTTCCAAATTTAAAATAGAAATTGTGAGCTAAACCTCATTTAATGGCTCGATCAGAATGGTGTCCGAATTTATTTATAATGCTTATCTGATCCATGTTTACATGATGTTAACAAAAGAAAAATATCATTATATTAACCCCAAAAAATAGCATATAAAGATTAATAACATATTCAACTTAATTTAATCACATATCAAGGCCTTAAAATGATTTAAAACAATTGAGGTTATTGCAGACCTGCCAAGCTAACACCAGCTCCATATCAACCCTAAGAACTAAACTTGCATTATATACCCTTTAATGTAATCTTTAAATAAATATACAAGATCTTGAATCATCATTATGGACCATATGTAAAGTTCATTCTCTACCCTTTTCAACATATTGATTTTCATGATCCAATCAGCCCCTTTTTGCGAGCATAAATGGTAATCATGAGAAACATAATAGCTGAAAATGCTCCTGAGACAATAACTACCTGCAATAAACATGATTATATTTTAAGCTATCTATTTAGAAATTTTGCAGCCATATACTTTAAACTATATTATAACATTGGGTGCGCATAAATACAAGTAGTTTGCTTACCCATTTGAACATGTAACCATGGTTTTCATTCCAACTATATGGGATGTTCATTCCAAAAATACCAGCCACTAGAGAGTAGAAAGATAGGCAAACAGTTCCAGAGCTAAGAAAGAGCTCTAACTGCATCAATCAATACAAAAATTTGGATTAGCGAACTCGAAATAAAATACATTTTGCAAAATACTAATAGAAGATATGCATGGTGGAGAAACATAAAAGGCACCTGAATAAGCTGATTTCGATGGTTGTCGAGCTGTAAAATGGAGAAAATTAAATAAATTATTCGCATTACATGCCATTCGCCAAATACCTATTGTTAATACCAATAAAAACTAATAGTTACTTACTTGAATGTTAATGTAATCTTCGGTATCATCAATATACTCTCGCAGCTATAAATGAAAAGAAAAATGGAAGTGGTTAGACTAATAGGGATCTTGAAATCATGAATTGTTCACTGAATCACCATTATTACAACAGATAGAAAGTTATAAAGGATGCAGAAAGATCCTAGTCTGATTCAATAAAGTAAGAGCCTATCATCTTACAATTCTTAAAACTAATGGGGCAAAATTTTAAAAAATATTCCACAAAGAAACTTTTCAAAACAATTTTTGAACATAAACTACATAGTTCAACTTTGAACAAAAGGAGGGGAAGTAGGGAGAAGCAAAATGCACATATATCCTCTTTTCAACATTAATTTCACAACATTAACACAGTAACCTTGTAAACATTAAGAGTATCAATGTGGTTAAACCTCGCGATGCTTACAAATAAAAAACTAAGTACCAACCCAAAAGGCCAAACCTTCAGTCACTTTCATAGGCTCTAAATTACAGAGTGAACATGCAAACCATATTTTTTTTTTTCATATTACAACTAAACAGTCTTCCAAAATACTTTATATCTGGCGTTTATCTGCCTTGATACAAAAAATAAGATTCAAAAAGAGATGACACTTACTGTGTTTAATTTGTTTAATGTGCTATCAATTTGCATGAAATAAGCCTGCAAAAATGAACGAACACAGTTTTAACAGTTTTTTTCATTAAAAAAATATGGAAGGTCCTTGCTAAATATATTTTGAAGTAAATAATAATGTTATAACCTCAAGTAACATTTCAAGCTCTTCCACATCATTGTCATCAAAACGAGCTGTTGCAATACTTGCTCTACTTGCTCTGGATATTTTTGATCCATTGGTTGGGGAGGTAGCAAACCAATTTGCAGCACCTGATCCACTAACTGGTGACACGGAACCTGCCTTTCTCGACAGGTATAGATCAGCCATATCATCGTCATCATCCAGCAATTGTTCGAGCTCATCTCTGACCTGTAGCAGATAACAAGAACCGGTGATATGAGAAGGAGAAAGATATATATTGTACAATATATGAAGAACTGCCTTCTGAAAAATATTTTATATTGATCATATGAAGCTATGCAGAGAAACAAACCAACAACTTTGTACTGCGATCATGTACTAGGTGAACACAATGATCTAGATCCCCATAAATATTAAGCATGGAGAACATAAAAGCTCCTTTGGTTCCCATTCAAGCAAAACCTAACTACTTGATTATAAGAAAGCAAGGTTCTCGAGAATTGAATTTTTTTTCATATATTTAGTTGATATTGATAATCCTACTTAAAGTAGGTTAAATTTCAGACAAAAGATCAATAACCATCTTGAAACAGAAGGTGCGGAATATATTCATAAAAATAAAATGGGCTTTTTACAGTCACACATCTTTCACTATCATTGAAAAACTTAACATACCTTTTGAACCCGAGCATTCAGCCTTGTCATTGCACTCTTCATTTTACGAACTCTGTCCAAATTACGACTACTAATCTGCAGGTTAATGTAATTCAAAAGTTCATAACAATTGAACAAAATAAAGTCAAGTGTTCAGAGTGTTGTCAAATAAATGCCATAGCAATTTAGTGTAACATAATTTTAACAAGCTGCTATTTCCTAAGATCCACGATTAACAACACAAAAATATATTCCTCAAGAAAGTCAAACATGGAACAAGAACACACATTTCGAGCCAACCAACAGAAACCAAGTAAGAGAAAAGTAACCATAATTAGAATCGACATCTCAATGATAATAAGTACAAGAAATAAAAAGCATAAGATATTTGAACTGAACGAAGGAAAAATATCCTCCACTTTATATGAAGCTTCTTATTTGTTCGCTTATTCTACTCTATATCAAAGTAAAGTAGGGGCTAGGACCAGAGGACTCATGAAAACGGAAACAAGATAAGGAATTCAATTATATATGTGTACCTTGGAGGTAAGTTCATCTAATGCAGGATAAGCAATCAGCTCCAACTCATATGTACGTGCAGCAAGAAAACTACAAATGGCTTCTAAAGCAACCTCCAAGGCGCGGAACTCAAATGGTGACTCTACATTGCATAATTTAGATCATTCAGATACAGGATGAAAAGCAATGTCTGAAAATAATTTATTCTAACAAATTCATTAGAAAGGGCATTAGATGATGCAAATCGAAAACAAATTTCTGAGAGGAAAAGACGCAATCAAATATCTTTATAATACTTCCTCCGTCTCACAATAAGTGTCGTCTAAGGTTTTTCCACACATATTAAAAAATGCAATAATAAGAAGAAAGAGAAAAGAGATTTTACTAAATTGCCCATCTTAACCATTGGTGGACTTTTCACTATTATCAATGCAAAGTATAATAATACTTTGAAAATTGTGTATAATGATAATCATTGAAGGGTAGTATAGGAAAACATAATTAAAATTGCATTGAAAATTGTGAATGACATTAATTTTGAGACAATTATTTTACTAAAGCGACACTCATTATAAGACAGAGGGAGTAACACAGTTCATCTTTAACCTAACATACCATCTTCATCAGCAGCTTCAGCATCGTGTTGACCACCAATATACTCTTTACCATCTCCTTGGTGTTGATGAATGTCACTCAGTTTAGGCAATCGCCTCTGCAGTTCTTCAACAACAGGGACCACATTTTCATCTGTCGGATCTCGCAGCAATACCTATACCAGAACGTAGTTACTTTCAGAATGCGAAAGTAAAAGCCATCTCAAATCTCTACGAACAATTACACATTCTCAAGAGGACCAAAGGTTTGATACAGGGATTCACAAATATACAAAGCAGGTTATAGAAAAGAGTAATGAAACCTATTAAGAGAGACTCAAAAATATCCTAGCTCTATCAAAATTTGTTCTTTGTTACTAAATTAGTAAGCAAAATCACGTAGTTGCTCTTACAAGACAGTTAAGGTTTGTGCCATCACATTAAGTAAAAACTTTGATACTAAAACAGGAAAAACAAGCCAACAAGTAGGTTATTGTCCTTGTACTTGTTTCCTTCAATGAACATGACACAGTAATTTTAATATATGTTTTATAATTCATGTCCCTAACTGCATGGATAACATAAGAAGCTCAGAACACGCCGCATCTACCATTCCTCTACGGTATATTTGGGATTGGGATAGAGGATTTCTGAAGAGGAGGGGCTTGTTTTTCTTTTTTAAAATAAGGAAGACATATAATGTTTCTGAAAAGGAATTAAGTCTAATTGAAATGTTATATGATCCATTATCATGTTATTCTTTCAATTTTTTCAAAATATCAAATATACACCAAAATGTAGGCTTATCCCTTCAAAATCCTCCCTTCCAAAACCCCCAAAATCCAACTCCCAAACATGTCCTCACTCGTTATTGTTCAATCAGTCTATTATTTTCAACTATGAGTATCTTAAAACTAAAAAATAGAAGCTTGTTCCTTATAAAATACATATTGTTTCGATATATTTTTCTTTCCAATAGATAGAAAACCATAATTCTTCATTGTAAAATGTTATAACAAAAAAAAAAAAAAACTCCATTCCCCATCAGCAACCAACAGCAAATTCACAAATTGAAATAAAAGCTAACTAACCTCTTCAGCAGTGATAATTGCCTTGATATGCTGAAACACAGAATCATAA
>JBBPBR010000003.1:23279997-23292203 GCA_037974775.1 Cicer pinnatifidum | reverse complement strand
GACACTTAGCATTTTCTTAAAAAAAAAAATATACAAAGAAGGTTTTATGACCCAACAGTCCATTGGATTGGTAAAAAATAATTAGTTTTTCTTTTTGTATTAGAAAAGATTATTAATTCTATCATAATTAACTCACACAACTATGAAGTTTTATGTTTGATAGCAAGATAAAATTTCCAACTTAACAATATTTTAATTTAAAAAATAGAATTATGTTAACAAGTGCTCTTAAAGTACTTGATAAAGAATAAAAAAAAAAGACAAGTATGTATGAAAAAGATTAAAATTTAAACAAATTCAAAGAGTTACATAAAACTTCTAAGATCAAATTTCATTTTTAGTCTCTTAATAAGTGTCCGTCTCAAAAAAAACTTGTTAGTTTTTCTTTAAAAACTATATACAGAGAGAGCTATATAGTCCATATACGGGTCCATCCGGTTGGACGAAATTAGTTTAGTTTTTTTGTTGTTGTAAGAGATAATTAATAACACTATAATTAACTAACACAATAAAAGTCGTATCTTTGAACTCAAAACATAACATTTAATATAATAATATCGATATTTACTAGTTGAGTTAGAACTTAAGTTTAATCATTTTTAACTCTATATAAATAATCGTGAAAGAGTTCGATCAAACTTAAAATAGGTCGATCTAACTAACTTATTTAACCGTTAAAATTGACAACTCTGCTTAAAATATAAAGAATTAAATTTTGATTTTTTACTTGCAATGACTACGTGGACATGAAAAAAAATTATTTCATCTTTCTCACTTTAAATATTTTAATTGAATTATATATAATTATTAAGAAAATAATTAGTTGTGTTGATGTTAATGATAAAATGAGTTTTATTTATTATATTTTTATTAATTATAGTTAATGGAGAAGTCTGATCAATAAAGATATAATAAATAAAAATATATTATGAAAAAAATAATTAAAATTGTATTGATATTATAGATTAATAAATAATTTAAAGAAAGAAAAACAAACGAAACACTTAAAATAAGACGGATAAAATAAACGTGAATGAAATGTTGGAGGCCTAATTGGAATCAAATGTGAACTTTGTTGATTTCCTCCCTCTAGTTGGTTGAATTAGTGGTGTGATATTTTGACGCAACTAGGTCAATATATAATTTATTGGGATTTATATTTTATGTTGTTTTCAAATTTCGACTTTTCTTATGGTCGCATATGACTTTTTATTTTATGTTTTATTATAGATTAATAATGTCAATTATTATATATATAAGGCGGACCCAATACATTGTGAGATTTAAAATGAAAATAATATTTTTTTAAAGATAATAAATAAATATTTTAAATATGTTTTTGATTTTTGAAAATGTAACAATTTTTAGTTTTGATTCATGTATAAAAATTTGTTTGGATTTTATCTCTATAATATCAAAAAAAATTGTTTTTGATCCTTAACATCAAATGCATGTTACAAAACGTTAATTGACAGAAGAAAACGTGAATCAAATATTTAAATATGTTTTTTTTGTCTATGTAAATATAACAGTTTTCGGTTTTAGTATCTGACAATATTTTTTTTGGATTTCATCTATGCAATATCCAAAAACTTTATTTTTTTTTATCTTTAACGTCAAATGAACGTTACAAAAATGTGAGCCGACAGATAGAAAAAAATATGAAATACAAATTTAAATAATTATTCTAAACAAATTTAACTGAAATAATATTTAAATAACAAATAAAAATAACTTGTAAACTTATTTCTAATAAAATAAGTGTACAAACTCCAATTGGTATATAAATTTAAATAATTATTCTAAATAAATTTAACCGAAACAATAGTTAAATAATAAATAAAAATAATTTGTATATTTGTATCTAATAAAATAAGTATACACACTCCAATGAAAATACAAATTTAACTAATTATTCTAAACAAATTTAACCGAAATAATATTTAAATAACAAATAAAAATAAGTATATAAATTATTATAATATTTAAATTAATATTCCATTGGAGTGCTACACTTGTTCCACCTTTTCCTCTATTTGTTAGCTCACTTTTCTCTAATGTCCATTTGACATTAAAGACTAAAAATAAAGTCTTAGGATATTGTAGGTATAAAATTCAAACTAATATTTTTCAGAGACTAAAACTGAAAACTGTTATATTTACAAGGAATAAAAATATATTTAAATGTTTGGTCTATATTTTTCTTTGTCATTGTTTGTAACGTCTATTGATGGTAAGAACTAAAAATCAATTTTTATGATATTACTTATTGGGATGGAATCCAAATAAATTTTTTTACATAAACTAAAACTAAAAATTGTAATATTTACAAAGATAAAAAATATATTTAAATTTAAATAAATTATTAATATTTTATTTAATAATCATAAAAAATTTCGTTGGCAGAAACCAACTATTCTACCGCAACACCTAAGTGGTAAGAATCTTCTTAAATGTTTGTTTTACAAGTAATTTTTGCTTAACTATGTCCCTGGATTTTTTTACTAATTTAATTTTTTTTGCTAGGTTAACTATTTTTCTTAATTGTCATATGATTTTCCATGCTACTAATTGTTTGATAAAAAAAAGATCTCCTTGAAAATTATTGGTACAACTAATATTTATCATGGAATATATTTGTTTATTCTACCACATATACATGTTTCTGTACAAATTGATACTTGTCATTTTAATTATGTTTTCAATCTAGTTTAAACCATGTTTTAGATTCCGATAGTAATTTTTGTTTTCACTTTGGACACCCCTCTTTTTTCTTACGATCGATAAAAGTGTTGTTATATGTTTGTTTGCTAAACAAAAATGTTTACCTTTTCCACATAGTCCATATGGACATTTGGGAATCTTTTTTGTCCCATCTATGATTGGTTTAAATATTTTTTCACCGTGGTTGATGACAAGCGTCATTATTATTAGATTTTTCTTATGAAGTATAACGGTTATTTATGAAGCTACTAATCTTGTAAATGTTTCCTTTATTCATCCGAAGTTTGATGAGAAGGTTAAAAGTTCAAACTAACAATGGCACTAAGTTTGTTATGTAAGATTTTTTACAAAATACATGACATTTTGCATCAAACATCTTGTGTTAAAATTCCTCAACAAAATGGCACTGTTCAGCAAAAACATCAACGCATCTTGAATATGGCATGTGCACTTTGATTTCAAGAAAAATTTAACATTTTTTTTGGCTTCATGCCATTATACATGTTATCTTTCTTATCAACCGATTACCATCCAAGTTACTTAATTTGAAATCATCTTATCATTTACTTTTTTATATTTCTCCTAATAATTTTTATTTAAAGGTTTTTGGTTGTTTATATTTCACTACCACTACCAAATCTTAATAAAAAAAAGTTGGCTTAATTGTAGTTTTGGTCCCCCTATTTTGACTGAATCGCAAAGTACTCCCTCCATTTTGTTTATCCCCAATTTTGCTTCCCCAAAGAGAATTTTAGTCCAAAATTTGATGAAATTTCATTTTTTTAAAGCCGTACTACACAATTTATGATTATATATTTCAGGTACAATTGTTCCAAATAAGATATTGAGGCATGGTGTGACTTAAATAAATGCAAAAATATGAAATTTCATCAAGTCTTAGACCAAAATTATGTTTGAGGGACCAAAACTGGAGAGAAATAAAATGGGGTGACTACTTTCGCGAATCAGCTAAAATAGGAGGACCAAAATTACAATTAAGTCTAAAAAATTTGACTCTAAAGCACGCAAATGCATTTATTTAGGACATAAATTCAATACTAATGATCATGTCCTCTTTGATTTTCATAACAAATAAGTTTATTTTATTTATTTTAGGGACACTGTTTTTTTTTTAGTCTTTTTTTCCATATTATGTTTTTAGTGATCAACATAAACAATCTAACTCTAACATTGATGCTACTGACTTTATTGTTGATTATTTTCTATGAAATAGTTTCCCTTCCTCTCCCTCATTCCCCATCCCATGCTTCCCTTACTAAATTGAAGTTGCAAGTAGGCTTTGTATTCGGATGAGCCTATTTCTCCTATTGCACCATAAATTTTGACAAATTCATCATCTCTTGTTGTATATCCTTCCACTACGGCTTCTTATTCTCATGTGGGTTTGTTACCTTCTACCGCTAGTGGTAGACATGTTCGACATCCCTCTTATCTTATAGATTACCATTGTTATCTCCTACAAGGCAATATAAACACCAACACTTTAGTTTCTAATCTAATCAAAGGTACTTTCTATCTCTTATCAATTTCCTTTGTTATGATAGTCTATCTATTGCTAAACAAAATTACTCTTAATATGTCAACTTTAAAGGAACTTAGTTCATATTCAGAGGCAAATAAAGACTCCAATTGGAGACTTGCAATAGACTCTAAACTCCAATCACTTTTAAGCAAATAACACTTGTGAATTAACTCACTTACCTCCCAATAAGAAAGTTATTGGTTGTAAGTGAGTTTTTAAAGTTTTATGTCAATGGTCATATTGAGAGGTACAAGACACACCTTGTAGCTAAAGATTTTACACAAATTGAGGGCCTTGCTTATCTTGACACTTTTAGTCATATTGTTAAAATGACCACCATGAGATTATTACTCTTTATCGTTGTCATCAATAATTGGTTCCTTTTTCAATTTGACATAAACACGATATTTCTCTATGGAAATCTAATTGATAATGTTTGCATGAAGGTCCCTCCTAGGCTTCATGTTCAACATAAAAATCTAGTTTGCAAACTAAAATAATCCCTTGGTGGACTAAAACAAGCTATTAGACAGTAGAATGTGAAATCACGTCCTTCTTTAAAAACTTTTAGTTTTTTACAATCTAAATCTGATTATTCACTAGATCTACTTATGTTGGTTTCACTATCATTCTTGTTTATGTCAATGATTTGCTCATTGTTTGGAGATAATTTGGCTGAAGCTCAATCTATAAAACATTTTTACAATTTATTTCCATCATTAAAGAGTTTGGTGTTCCTAGATATTTTCTTGGTTTTGAAATAACGTGCAACAAGAGAGGTATTTTCTTGTGTCAAAGAAAATACTCTCTAGATCTTCTTGAAGACACCAACTTGCTACGTTCAAAACCATGTTATACACCTATGGATCCAAATTTGAAATTGACTACCGCCATTGGCCAACCTCTAAACAATGTCATTGTTTTTAGACAATTGATTGACAAGTTTCAGTATTTTTCAAATACATGTCTTAATATTTCTTTTTTGGTTTGTAGGCTTAGTCAATTTTTATCATCTTCTATTGATGTGCATATGAATGCAGCCTATTGTCAAAATTTTTTAGACAAGTCCTAGAAAAGACTATTTTTCCCAGCCAATTCGACTTTTTGCATCAACGACTTGTGACTCGAATTGGGGAGTTTGTCTAGAAGCTAGATGGTCTACTGCATGTTTATGTTTCTTTTGTGGTTTCTCTTTAATCTCTTGGAAGAGTAAGAAACAACCATTTGTTTCAAGCTCGTCATCTGAAGCTGAATATTGAGCTCTTGTGCTAGCTACTTTTTAAGCCCCACCATTTGCACATCCATTATCCTAAACTAGTTGTTATCTATTGTGACAACAAGTCAACCTTACATATTTCTTCGAATCTGGTTTTTCACAAATGAACCAAACACATCGAGATGGATTGTCATGCCGTATGATATAAAATTCAAGAAGAAATTCTGCATCTTATGTCTATAGCTACTGCAAACCATATATTAATGTGTTCACTAAAGCTTTTCATCCTTTTCATTTTTTCCTCTTTTGACCAAATTTGAGACATTTGACATTCATTCCAGTTTGAATGGGGATATTAGACTCACTTGATCCATTTTTTTTGTGTTGTTACCCCCTAGTATTAGGTTTTAATTAAGATAGAGTTAAGTTTATATTTGTTCCCATTATTTAGGAATTTTGTTTCAATGGGTTTTAGGACTATTAGCTTAGTTAGTTTTTATTTATTTATTTATTTATTCAACCTCATATAAAAGCAGAGAACCCTTTTTCTCATTGTAAATAAGGTTCATTCTAATCAACATTGAGGTATTTTCAAAAGTGTTATCTATTGAATATGAACCTCACTAATACATGAACTATATGTATTATTATTGCTTTTGTAACTCATACTCATAACCAATAATTCAATATTAGCACATTATTAAAAAAAAAAATGCATTACATACTTCTTTTGTTCTAATGCACAAGAGAAAATTCTTCTTTATGCATACTTGATATTTCTATTGTTGTAATTGAGTATTGCTATACTGTACACCAATGTTACTCAATATACACCAACGTTTCTTCATTGGAGACTTACAAGCACATTTCTTTTGAACTCTTGAACTCCTAATAGAGGGTGCTTTCAATAAAATTTCCCAAAACCACTATCAATTGCCTTGGATCTATCTTCTTCACAATCATAAAAAATAATTCCATGAATTGAGTCATCAATCACTACCGTTATGATCTTTATTTTCTATAATTTGCACCTTATTAATTTTGATTATAAAAAAACTTATATATGTTTTTCGTCTATGTATATATGCATTATTTGAGTTTTAATTCTTGTAAAAATATTATTTTTATTTATATCTATGCAATTTTATAAAACTTTTAAAAAAGTCTTTAATGATTTTTTTTATAATAAAAGAATATTGAAATGGTCAATTTTAACTGGTGTGGATTTGCTAACTATATTAATAACGTTGACTCTATTTTTTTTTATAATTATAATTATAAATAAAAGTAAAAATAAAATTAAGCTAAACACCCATAAGAAAATCTAATCCCTCCATATCAAGCATATTAGGACCAAGGATAACCTCGATCACCCTCCAAATCTGAAGATTTAATTGTCAATGATTTTATCTTGTACTATTTATTTGTGTTTCTCAAAATAGAGGGTTTTTTTTTTTTTTTTAAATAACCCTTTTTTTTAAATTTTTTTTTACTAAACTATTCCTTTACCAAAATACCTCTCCTCCCCCATTTTTTAGTTATAAGTCGCCATTTGGAATGACGACTTCCTTAAAGAAGCTCAAGTTCCAAATGACGATTTCTGAAAGATTTAAAAAAAATAATTTATTTTTAAATAACAAAAATAATATATATAATTCATAAAATACATAAATAAAAATTTTAAATTACGATAATTGACTAGAGCTGGCTATAATATTTAGACAATGTTTTCGAGCATGGCCAGTTAACCGACCTTGTGATACATTTTCTTGGTACTTTTTATTTAACGTCCATTTCAGTTCTAATACGAGTACTATTTGGACGACCTTTTTTAATTCTCCGCATTTGAGGATTGTGATACAATGTTTCACCTTCATATGTGGGCCAATATCCTTCATTAGGTATAGGTGGAAACTCTTCTTTGTAGATGTTAAATACACGGAGGGAAAACCCATAATAGTCGTTTGAAATTTTTTGACCTCTGTAATAGAGTATTATCAGAATATGCAAGTGATGCTTCATTTTCCACAATAGTTCTTGGAAGAAATTTTTGCATAGTCAACAACCACCTTGGAAGGTCATTGTAAGACTTTTCCGAGTTCCCATAAATTGTTTCGATAGCTTTGTTCTTTATCATCCATGTCTTTCTATAGGTGATTGTGTAGTTGTATTGTTCCCGAATATGTGCAATGATCACCTCCACTTTAATTGATGGATCAACTTTCAAAAGTGACTTTATGCTTTTGCATATGATGTTAGAGTCAAGCTTGGTATGATCCTGTGACATAGGGAAATTTGCGCAATTATGGGGCCCCTTCAAACGACCAATCATTCGTTGCTTACTTTTTTGGCTTAATGAAGCTTGCATTTGAACAAGCATTGTGGGTTCACACATTTAATTACATACTGATATTGATCAGATTGCACTACACTATAATTGAGGGAGTCTTTTATGTGATAATGCTTAATTGCAAGTTGACAATCTGGTTTGCTATTAAACTTCATTCCAATCTCAAGAGACGCATCTAATGGAGGTGGTTCATTAGATGGCATATCAAATTTGGAGGATTGATAAGCATAATCCAAGTTTAGATTATGCATATGGAATGGTAGATCGTATGCCGTTTTAATTTCATGAGGTTCTAGCTCTAGATCGTCGCCAAATTCATCGTCCTCGGCCTCGTTAAAGTATGTTTCTTCTTCACTCTCCTCACTTATTTCTTGTTGATCAAAAACAGTCATATCATCTAGTGGAATAGACGATTCATGTTGAGATGCTTCAGGTTGAGATGTTTCGGCCAGGTCAAAGTATGGTTCGGGTTGGCATGGTTCAGGTTGGTATAGTTCGGGTTGGTATGATTCGGGTTGGCATGGTTCAGGTTGGTATGGTTCAGGTTGGTATGGTTCGGGTTGGTATGATTCGGGTTGGTAAGATTCATAATTTTGAAAAGAATAAGTGTTTTGTGTTTGAAAATGGTATTCAAGGTGAGGTGTGACTGGGGATGATGGTTGACTAACATCGTATAATGGATTGCCATCCTCAAATGAGACATATAACTCGATAGATCTGAGTTGCGGTCACTGTTTATGAACATCAAACATGAGTTCAACATCTTCGTCGTCTTCAACATTTAATAATTCATAATGAACTAGGTCTTGTCCAAATGAGATAGGGCGTCGAAAAATTATATTAGACACTTTCTTATTTTCTAACTTCAACTATGCTTTAATTTTTTTCTTCAAATAAGGTTGCATCCAAAATGAACTCGAATAGCTTTTTTTTTTGTCACTTTTGAAATATTTACCAATATCTTGTCTTTCTCATATTTCAACATTGTAATAAATCAGAAAAAATATATTTTTTGGTGTCATTGATATGAAAATGAGATATTGAGATTGAGATGAAATGCAATGAAAATAATATATCATACTTATAGACAATTAATTGTGATACATGCAATGTTGCCAACACTTACACTACCCTTGTGATACACTGCCATTCAGACATGCAAGGCGACCTTGTGACACATTCTTTGGCAAGTCGCCATTCTAAAAGGCAACCTTGTGACAACATACTGCAAGTTGCCATTCCAAAAGGTGAGCATGAAAAATGCTTTGAGAAATCGCCTTTTCAAATGACGATTTTGGTGGAATCAACATATGAATATATTCTCACGTTGGGAAGTTGCAAAAATGTGATCAGTCTTCTCATATTCAGCCTTCTCCGTGCAATCTAATCCTTGCCATCATGTTCAATCTTCTCCGTCCAGAAGTGTTTATTTTCAAAGTGCTTGTTGTGTAAAGCCATGCATAATATTTTATTGGTCATTCAAGGTGTTGTCTTGTTTATAAATAGGCCAAAGTTATGATCATATTTCTTCACTCTTCCACTTTTAATATTTTTTCTTTGCTCTTTATATTTCATCTAAATGGCATTGTTATGGAATGATGATAATCACATATCAACACTACACCACATTAAAAATTATATATTTTATACTAAGTTTCTTTCTAAAATATAGTTCTGTTATAATATCAATCAAGTCGGGTTTGGTAACGTATCACAAATAGAAAGTTATAAAATAGACAATTTACTTATTACTGCTTTAGTTGAAAGACTGAGATCTGAAACCCACATATTTCATCTTCCAACGGGTGAATGTATCATAACATTAGAAGATGTTGCGCTGCTACTTGACTTACGTGTTGGGGGTAAAGCTGTAACTGGATCAACTATGGTATCATGGACATATATTTTTTAGATTTGTTAGAAGTCACGCCACCTGAATCTCAAAGAAAAGAGAATTTTATAAAATTAAAATGGCTAAGAAAAATATTTTCAATGTTAACTCCAGAATCATCTAATGAAGAAATAATTAAACATTGTAGAGCATACACTTTAGAATTGATTGACGGCATATTAATGTTTGACAAATCCCACAACAGAGTACATATTATGTTGTTGCACTTGTTGAGAGATTTGCGAGAGACGGGAGAATATAATTAGGATTCAGCGTGTTTGGCAACACTTTATAGAGAATTTTGTCATGTATCTGAACCCGGTATTATGTCGATTGGTGGATGTTCACATCTACTTCAAACGTGGGCACGGTACCATATGTCTACACCAATAAGTAATCTTGAGCCTCATTTTTCGTTCGCAAAAAGGTAAATATTAAAAAAGTTAATTCTCTAACATTCAATAATTAATTCACTAACATTCAAATTTTTTTCGTAAATATAGTGGAAAGGGTATGACTTTTGGTGATATACCTCGTTATCATACCACTAGATAGCGATAAAAAATTTATTGCATGATCGTAAACAATGTAATATATTAAAATAGTACTTTATTTCTATTATTTTATTTTTCTTATGTATATATTACTAACAAACTTATTATATATAAATTTCTCTAGAGGCCATATCTACGTCTAACATACGATCATCAAGAAGATAATTGGCTATGGAATGCATCTACATATTTGATTTGTTTTTACATAATAAAAATACATCAAACTGATAGAGTGAAACTACAATTTGGACTACCTCAAGAAATTCCACATCCTCCTAGAAACATGAGAAATTATCTTAAGGTAGATTTGCATAAACTAGTTAAGTATAGTTGGACATTATTCTACGAAAATAAGAATAAATAGTGGAATGAATCAGAGAATCATATTCTTCATAGTCAACCTCTAAATGTTGAATTTAAACCAAGTTATGAATACATAGTTTGGTTTTACAAAAACTCTAAACGATTTATTTTTATAGAAAACCAATTGGTTGATCCTCGTGCCGATCCACCCAAACCTCCACCATAATCTAGCCAACATTTTTTTTTTCCAAGAATCAATGTCCAACGCAATACAACAAAATCAATATTATATACCAACACCTTTTGACACTCAACCGCCTCCTCATACTTTTACCCACACACCACATCCTCATACTTTTACCTACACACCACATCAATCTTACGAGTTCACGCCAAGGAAACAATTTAATTTTGACAGCCGACAATCACATCAAGAAGATAATCGTCGGCCATCATTTGCAACAAGCGAAGAGGAATTGTTGTATAACACGTTCAACACTTGTCATAATATACCTGGGTTCGCTACCCAATTATTGAATAATATGTGTCAACAAAACTTTCAAATTCCAAGCTTTGGGAATGCATATACTTCGTTGAATCAAATATCCAACTAAACTTTAGGTGGAAGTAGTTCTTCTGCAGCACTTCCTCCTAGACATCCTCAACAACAAAAAGATGAAGATCAAGAAGAAGAAGAACAACAACAAACTCATGATGTACCAAGGCATCATCAAAATCCCGTACGTGTGAGAAAACCTCAGCAATATGGTACTGAAGGCTACCTTCGACATTAATTATCGTAATTTTTGTAAAATTTGTGATGTTTTTTATGAATAAATTATGTAATTTAAAATTTTATCGTAATATAAATTTCTGTTTATGTATTTTTATGAATTATATTGATTATATATATATATATATATATATATATATATATTATTTTTGTTATTTCAATAAAAATTGAAAAAAATTGATTTTTTTTTTAAATCCTTTGGGAAATCACCATTTGGAACTTGAGTTTCTTTAAGGAAGTCACCATTTCAAATGACAACTTATAACTAAAAAAAAGGGTATTTTGATATTTAAGTTTCAAAAGGGAGTAGTTTGATGAAAAAATTTCAAAAACTAATTACTTAAAAAAAAAAATCTTAAAATGGGTGGGAGAGATAACTCAAAGGGGGTTGTTTGGTTCAATCTCATATGGTTGCTCTGGACTTTCCTTTGAACCTCTCAAGGTTGCTTTGCTTTCCTCTCCTCTATGAATGGAAGAGATGGGGGAGATTCTATCACAAATGTGGAGATGAAATAAATGGGAACAATAGATCAAGGACGAATCTATAAATCAATCAAACAAAGTACTTACAAAATTTATTAATAATATTAAAACACCAACACATAAATAATAATAATAATTTAAAAAAATAGAAGTGATTAAATGTAAAATATCTTAAATATAAAATATCAAATATTACGCTAATAAAAATAAGGCTAAATAACACATGTGGTCCCTTAACTTAATTTCAGTTAACGTTTTAGTTGTTTATCTATTTTTTTTCAATTTGGTCATCTATTTTAATTTTAAGTGACAATTTGATCTTTTATATTTTAAAATGTCAACAATGTTA
>JBBPBR010000003.1:23261831-23277175 GCA_037974775.1 Cicer pinnatifidum | reverse complement strand
AATTGTCACTTAAAATTAAAATAAAGAACTAAATAAAAAAAAATAAAGAACTAAAACGTTAACTGAAATTAAGTTAAAGGACTATAGGTGATATTTACCCTAAACAAATAAATGTTTACTTATTTAAAAATAAACAAATAGTGGTACCAAAAATTGCCAACATAAATGTCGTAAATTGATTTATTATTAAATGATAATATTTCAAATTTTAATAATATTATTTTTATAATTAATCTCACATATTACTAAAATACCCTCATTTAGCGGGGAGAGGAAGATATCAATTTAATATTAAAACTGATTCGTTACTTGTCATTCACTATTCAAGTGGTCGATAGATTATGAAAGTTTGGTTCGTGAATGATCTTAAATTTAATGGTCTTCAATGACCATTATATGAGTGGTACTGACTTTTAATTCTTGATGCTAGAATCAAGCTTATAAATAACAGTTGATCCTAAGAAAAGCCCGTGATCGTAATATGCACATCCAGCCCAACTTCACAGGGCCTCGGGCCTCACTAATGAAATGGCCCCAAATGTCTCTTTTTTATAATATAACCCTCACTAATGAATCGCCTCAAATGTTTTTTGTTTTTTATAATATTATAAAAGGAGAATAAATTTGTTTGGGTTAAATATTTTTTTAGATAGAATTAAATATATTTTTAGTCTTATAAAATTACATTTCTTTAAGTTTAGTTCCTAGAATTTTTTTTTTAGTTCCTATTTTAGATTTATAGAGTTTTTTTTTTAGGGATTAAAAACATCAATTTTTTTAAATAGGGACTAAAAGTGAATTAAAAAAATTAAGAAACTAAAAGTTGAGAATTTATTTATAGGAACTAAAAATAAAATTTTAAAATTTTATAGAGACTAAAGCCTTATGTTATCAATTTTTTAAATTATTAAAATTTCATTTATTTTTATTAAAAGTTCAATTTTTAAGATTAAAATAAGATCTGGTCCTAATATTACTTTCATCCTTTATACAGAAAAATACATCATGTGTATTAGATAAAGTAAGAGTTTGGTTTATTGATCCAAAAACATTAATTATTGGTTCTAATTTTTCTATATCAAGTTTATTCATCTTGTATGTTCTTTGTTTTCATGAACATGTGATCATTGATAATTAACTTAGATTCTCTAACAAACATATATAAAAACATATACATGGCTAGTTGCCAAAGATTATTGAAGTGTTAAGACCCACCCAACTTTTCACACTTTCAAACTCAAACCCTTTCACTATTCAGGAGCCTGCGGGTGTGAGAACAACATGTCAAATATTTCAGAACTACAAGAGATTTTTGTCGAGGCAAAACCTCTAATTAAGTGTTTTGAGGAGAATCAAATAGTTAATCACTAATTATGATTACGTTCATATTTCTATCTAACTTGTTTTTTTAAGTAATTCATTCACAAATAGGTGATCAAACATATTTATGCAAAAATAATGTGGCTCTCCTTGAAAGAAATCAAGAACATTGTTGTCATTTTATATCATGTCAAAGATCCACTTTACAAGCTCAGGAGTTTTTCAATAATCTTCAATAGCAATAGCAAAATGAACTAGAGAATAATCATAAGAGCATTCATGATATTTTCTATTAAAGAAAAAATCAAGACATATTTTTTGCAATCCAAACTATAAGTTAAGAGTATCAAGACTACTTAAATATGTAGTCAAACCCATAACTCGAATAGAAAGGCCCAAAGGAAGAAAACAACCTCCAGATTGATGACCATAATGATATCAAGATTAATTAATTTTGTGCAAGGACAATAAGGACACAAGTACAATGTGCATGCACAATATGCATAAAGCCTTGCATGCTTCTGAGTTAAAACAGTACAAACTAACATATGACAGCTTATACATTCACGTTTTCCATCACACTCAAAAGCAAAAACATTATGGGTTTGTAAAGAACGTTCTCAACAATAATATAAATATATGTTTAGTTGTTTTAAAACAGATCTAACACTTGACTGATGTGTCTAATGGATATATTTGGTTTAAACTGAATACTCAAAGTTTTTTTATCATCTATAAATTGAAGATCAATTGTAAGATGAAGGAAAGAGTTTGCAAAAAATCAATCTACATTTGATCATTTAAACTCAAGTAGCAAAGCTCTTCTCTCAAGCAAAACTCTGACTCTCTCACTATATCCATGGATCATCTTTCTGATTTCTTTCTGTTAATTAATCTCAAACAAGTTTTAGAAGTTTCTAGATCCCAAACACTTATAACATACACATTATTTTGTAACTCAATATATCTTAAGATAGATTGAATGTGTCACATTATTGTGTAACTCAATATATCTTAAGATAGATTGAAGGTGTTATAAGAAGTCTTTTCTTGATTGAAAGGTATTTGTAAAAATTATTTCTAGATTGAAAGATGACTGTAGAAATTTCTTTCAAGGTTGAAATATGAAAGTTGAAATTGATCAAGTGTGATCAACAAAGAAAATGCAAAGGCCAAACTTTATAGTTATAAGCACATTATTGGAAAATCTCACAGACTGTGACGACTGAACGTAGTCCACCTTGGGTGAATCAGAATACATATTTGGATGATCTTATTATCCTTATCTATTTTCATTTGCACTCAATGATCATTTCACTTACAACTAATTTATTTTATTTACTTCTAACATATCTAGAACATTTTGGACAATTTATTTCAGCTAAGATTAATCTTAAGTTAATTTAAATTAAGTATAAGAATCAAAATTTTAAAAGAGATCACAATTCAAACCCCCTTCCTTGTGATTGATATTGTTGTTTCAACTTTAACATCACATCTTAACCTAAAACTTTAAGGCATTAGGCATATGAGTGATATCTCTTGTATATCCAATATTTTGTTCATTAATAATCGATGTATAACTTATTCACTCACACTTGAATCCAACATTTACAACACACCACTAGCCTAGGTTCCCCTTGGAAGACAATGTTACTGGAAACCATGTTAAGTTACAACCCTCTTGTATTTTGGGTACCTACAACTCGTGGAGCAATAATGGCGACTAATAACAATTGTTGATTAAATTAGAGTCTACTTTACCTACAAGCTACTTGAGAAGATGCATCTTTTCTTGTAAAAGCATTCTCTATCTACAACCTTGAGGAAAATGTTGTCTTTGAAAGATAAAGTGTGACGTTGATCCCATATTAAAATTTTGGCCAATTGCACTAAAGAAGAAGTCCTTAATATTTAGGCCCTAACATATATAGGAAGATTATGAACTAGTGATCAATGACTTAGCTAGGAAAATTAAGATGAATAAACTCTATATTCTCTTTTAGGATAAATATCACCTGTAGTCCCTTAACTTAATTTCAGTTAACGTTTTAGTCATTTATCTTTTTTTTTTCCCGATTTAGCCCTTGATTTTAATTTTAAGTGACAATTTAATCTTTTATGTTTTAAAATGTTAACAATGTTATCATTTTTTTTTTTACAAAAAATTCAAAAATTCATCAAAATTTTCAAACAAAACTCATAAATTTAGTTATATTATTTAATATAAAATAAACTTTATTAAATTTGTAGCTCAAATCTTCAAATAAACTCATATTTGCCATTCTTTATTTGATGTTGTTAGAGATGAAAATATGAGTTTATTTAAAGATTTAAGTTATGAATTTGATGAAATTGTATTATATTAAGGATGATAATTAATTTTATGGGTTTGGTTTGAAATTTTTGATGAATTTTTTTGAAATTTTGCAAAAAAATAAGGATAACATTGTTGACATTTTAAAACATAAAAGATCAAATTGTCACTTGAAATAAAAATAAAGGACCAAATCGAGAAGAAAAAAGAAAGATAAAGGACTAAAACGTTAACTGAAATTAAGTTAAGGGACTATAGGTGGTATTTACCCTCTCTTTTAAAATTCGTAAACAACTGTGAGGTCCCAAATTAAAATTCGAGAAGTGTTATTCAGTCTAACAATATCGATAATATTTGTCAGTTAAGTTATATATTACGATTTACTGTAATATAATTCAAATTAGGCATTTACTTGTTTTAGATTAAATAATGGGCAGTTAGCAAGTTTAACCAATGTGTGGTTAATAATTGAAGCTAGCTGTATAAATGCTCTTGTAACCACGGTTAACAAGTAATGAAAAGCAACAATTCAATTTCTGTTAATTGTGTTATATGTTCTCTTCCCTCTCTCCATCATTCATAAAGATTCATCATCGAAGTAAAACCGATTTCCCAACATTTGGTATCAGAGCCCGGTTCGAGGCAGAACACGGCGGTGAACGATGGCAACGCAAAAGAGCAACGACCAGATTTCGGCGAAACTGCCGATCTTCGACGGTAACAACTATGAGAGGTGGACGACGCAAATGAAGGTGGTGTTCAGGTATCAAGGTGTTCTTGATATCATAAGCACCGGTGTCACACCGTTGGCGGAGAATCCCACAAAAGCATTAAGCGCAACGCGTCGCAAACAATTGAAGAAGGATGACAAGGCAATTTTCTTGATTCATCAATGTGTGGACGCGAACGTTCTTGAGAAGTTCATAAAGTATGAGACTGCTAAAGAAGCATGGGATGTGCTAGCCACCACATACGCCAGAGACAAGCAAACGAAGAAGGTGAAATTGATGGCGATGAGGCGTCAATTGGGGCTATTACAAATGGAATCCAATGAATTAGTGGCCAGTTTCGTAAACAGGTTAGTAGTTCTAACTAATCAAATGAGGAGCTGTGGCGAAATCGTATCTGAATCCATGAAAGTGGAAAAGGTTCTCACTGGATTAACCCCAAATTTTGATGGAGTTGTTTCTGCAATAGAGCAAGCTAAAGACCTAGATACATTGAAACTAGAACAATTGCTAGGTGCTTTAGAAGCACATGAATTGAAATTAAAGAACAAGGATAATATCAAGAAAGATGATAAGGAGAATGAGAAAGCCCTGTTTGCACAATATCAAAAGAAAGGAGGTGGAAGTGAATCTTGGAAGAATAAGAGAGGAAAAGGAAAGTGGAAGATCAATAAGCAAGAAGGCAATAATCCTAAGGGTGAGAATCAAAAGATAGAAGGTGACAATAATGGAAAGGGAAAGAAGAAATCTAAGGAAGATATTCAGTGTTACAATTGTCAAAAATATGGTCATTATGCAGATGAGTGTAACAATCCTAAGGTGCCTAAAAAGAGAAATGAAGAAGCTCAATTTGCGCAAGACTCTGATAATCAGGAAACCGTGATGCTGATGGCTATCATTAACAGTGAAACAGGCTGTGAAGAATGGTGGTATGTGGATACTGGTTGCTCGAATCACATGACAGGGCATAAGGAGTGGTTCTGTGAGCTTGATGAAACAGTGAGAAGAAGCATCAAGTTTGGAGATGGAAGATCTGTAATGGCCAAAAGAATTGGAAAAGTGAGCATAAGAAGAGTAGATGGAAGTAAGGTGGTGATTAGTGATGTACTGTATGTTCCTAATATGGAAAGTAACTTGCTTAGCTTGGGATAATTGATGGAGAAGGGCTTCTCAATGCATATGCAAGGTGAACATATGGAAGTTGATGATACAAATGGCAAATGTGTCTTGAAAGTCCCTGTATCAAAGAACAGAACGTTCAAGGTTGGTGTGAGTTCATTTGAGCAGAAATGCCTAACTTCTCAAGTCAATGAAAGTGTGTGGAAATGGCACAAGAGATTGGGACACTTGAACTTCAACAGCATGAGAAAGCTGCAGATGAAGGGCATGGTAGCTGGTTTGCCAGTAATTGAAGTTCCAAAGGGTGTGTGTGGTAAATGCTATGAAGGGAAACAACCTAGGAAATCTTACAAGACTGCAGTGCCAACAAGAGCCAAGACAAAGCTTGAAATTGTACACTCAGATGTGTGTGGATCATTTGAAGCTAAGTCTTATGGAGGTAACTTGTACTTTGTCTCTTTTTTAGATGATTTTACCAAGAAAATGTGGATTTACTTGTTGCAAAAGAAGAGTGAAGTCTTTACAACATTTAAATCATTTAAGAAACTTGCTGAAAAACAAGCTGGAAATTCAATCAAGTTACTAAGAACAGATGGTAGGGGGAGTATACATCAACTGAATTTGAAAATTACTGCAAGGAAGAAGGATTAATTCATGAAGTAATGGCACCTTATACCCCTCAACACAATGGGACTGCAGAGAGAAGAAACACGACCATATTGAATATGGTAAGGTGTATGTTAAAGGAGAAACATCTGCCAAAAGAGTTCTGGGCAGAAGCAATGTTTACTGCAACTCATATTCTGAATAGAATCCCCATGAAGAGGCTTGAGGAATTAACACTAGAGGAAGCATGGAGTGGAGTCAAGCCCAGTGCGAAGCATTTTAAAATCTTTGGCTCACTGTACTACAGGCATGTGCCTGAGCAAAATAGAAAAAAGTTAGATTCAAGAACTCAAGCAATGATACTAGTAGGATATCACAGTACTGGAGCATATAAATTGCTTGATCCCTTGAACAAAATAATTCTGATAAGCAATGATGTTATAGTTGATGAAACTAAGGAGTGGGATTGGAATAACAGTCTTGCAAGCCAAACTGGTGATACAGTGGAAGTTGAACTTGATGATAGTCAAATAGAAGAAGAGGATAAGGATATGCAAGGTAATAATGAGCCATAGGAAATTGTTGAAGGCAACTTAGCTGCACCCTTAAGAAGATCATTGAGACAAACAACAATACCAACCATATATTAGGACTATGATGTATTTCCTGATAGTGCAATTAACATTTATGGTGATCTCCTAAATCTAGTATTGTTAGCAAAAGTTGAACCTGTGTCTCTAGAGGAAGCATTAGCTCACCCTCATTAGAAGGATGCTATGGATGAGGAATTGAGATCAATTCACAAGAACAAAACCTGGGAAATGGTAAGCTTGCCAAGAAATAAGAAGGCTATAGAAGTGAAGTGGGTGTTCAAGACAAAGGTTAAACCCTCTGGTGAGATTGCTAAGTACAAAGCAAGGCTAGTAGCAAAAGGATTTCTACAGAAACCTGGCCTTGATTTTAATGAAGTTTATGCACCTGTAGCTAGAATAGAAACTGTAAGAATGATAGTTGCAATTGCTAGCAGAAAGAAATGGACATTGAGTCAGCTAGATGTAAAATCTGCTTTCCTCAATGGTCCCTTAGAAGAAGAAGTATACACTAAGCAACCACCTGGCTTTGTCAAGAAGGGCATGGAAGACAAGGTGATGAAGTTGAACAAAGCCTTATATGGCTTGAAACAGGCTCCACGAGCATGGAATAGAAGAATTGATGGGTTCTTACTAAAATTACAGTTTGCGAAATGTACTATAGAACATGGTGTATACTTGAAAGGTTGTGGTAAGTCTGGAGTGCTAATACTCTGTCTGTATGTGGATGATCTTCTTGTTACTGGTGACAGTGAACAAGAGATCAATGACTTCAAAATAGAGATGATGAGGGAATTTGAAATGTCTGATATAGGCAGACTGTGTTACTTCTTAGGTATGGAATTTGTGTCATTCAAGAGAGGCATATTCCTTCATCAAAAGAAATATGCAATAGACATATTAAAGAGGTTTAATATGACTGATTGCAACCCTGCTACTACTCCTTGTGAACCAGGCATTAAACTCACTGCTGGTGCAGATATAGAACTGGTTGATTCTACACTATACAGGCAGGTCATAGGCTCACTGAGATATCTTTGCAATTCTAGACCAGACATTACCTTCAGTGTCAGTCTAGTGAGTAGATTTATGGAAAAACCTTGCAAAGATCACTTGCTTGCAGCTAAGAGAATTCTTAGGTATGTAAAAGGAACATTGGATTGTGGCATTCTATTTCCTACTGCAACAGGAAATTCTGAGTTTGAAGTCATTGGTTACACTGATGCAGATTGGAGTGGAGACAGTGTGGATAGAAAAAGCACCTCAGGGTATATTTTTATGCTTGGTGATGCTCCCATATCTTGGTGTTCTAAGAAGCAAGAGGTGGTAGCATTATCTAGTTGTGAAGCTGAGTATATCTCAGCTGCATTTGGTGCTAGTCAGGCTCTTTGGTTGAGCATGCTGCTCAAGGAATTAAATGTCAAGTGTTGTGAAGTAATGAAGTTGAGAGTTGATAATAGATCTGCTATTGACTTGGCTAAACATCCAATAGCTCATGGACGTAGCAAGCACATAGAAGTAAAATATCACTTCCTTCGTGATCAAGTCAACAAAAACAACTTAGCACTAGAACATTGCAGAACTGAGGTGCAGTTCGCATATATACTAACCAAGGCAGTGAAGCCTGGAAGACTTGAAGAGATGAAGAACATGATTGGAATGCTCACATTAAGTAATTTGAATTAGGTGGTGTATTGTAATATAATTCAAATTAGGCATTTACTTGTTTTAGATTAAATAATGGGCAGTTAGCAAGTTTAACCAATGTGTGGTTAATAATTGAAGCTAGTTGTATAAATGCTCTTGTAACCACGGTTAACAAGTAATGAAAAGCAACAATTCAATTTCTGTTAATTGTGTTATATGTTCTCTTCCCTCTCTCCATCATTCACCAAGATTCATCATCGAAGTAAAACCGATTTCCCAACAATAGATTGTTTATTCTATTATGAGTATTCTAAGTATCTTAAGTCACTTGTGTGATAAATAAAGTGTAGTGGTATAATTTGACACATGTCTCTAAATTTTTTTTTAGGAAGCATGTCTTTAAATTTTGTTACATCAATGAAATAATTTGAAAATGATTTTGTTCAAATTTTTACTTCAACCCCATTTTTTAGTCACTTCTACTCAAAAGGATCAAACTGATTTTTGGCACTTTCATTACATAAAAAACTAAGCAATATCAATAAATAAACATGTAAATTTCAAGTTTTCAATGTTCAACATCTAATAAGCCACACCCTCCGAGAAGAAAAGAAAATACATTTCATCCAAAACAGGAAAATAAAATATTATATCTTGCATCGTCAATAGCCTTTGCCAACACTATAACTACAATAATAAGTCCCTAAAACATGTGTATAATAATACTTGATAAGGTTGGAATCATCATAACTAGTAGGGACATGCTCATCAACTTTGTTGCTGAGTTATTATTTGAGTTTGTGGAACCTGAAATAGTACACATATATATTATTATTTCAAAGTAATAATTTTATTTTGTAATGAAGGAATTACACAGCCAAATAATGCAACTCATTTAAACTTAAGAGATTCATTTTTTAAGGTCAAGAAAGAAGTATAGTAGCGAAAGAGAGAAAAAACAAAATGGTGAGATTCATTTAGTAGACTTTTCTAATGTCAATATGCAACCCTCATGATGAAGACTATGAACATTTAAATATTATCATTCATATTGAATTTGAATTTTTAGATTTTAGAATATTTTTTTGATTACTTAATATTATTACATTTATCTCATATTAAATGTTTCATTTGAGTTATATACTATTTTATTAAAATATCTCCCGGAGTCCCTTAACTTTATTTCATATAGTAATTTAATTTATATTTGATCATTTACGTCTTAAAATATCAAAAATGTTTTTTTTTAATTTTATAGAAGTCCATCAAATAAAAAAAAATCACATAAATTATTAATCATGTTCAACAAATGCTCTCGGATCCGCAAGAGTATTTGGCACCACATCTTGATCAAAAACCTTAAAGGCATTAGGTATATGGATCACTACTCTTATATATTCAATATTTAGCTTATTGATACTCAATGTGAGCCTTAATTACTCACATTTGAATCCAACATTCTCCCACTCAAGTGTGACTCTATTACATCCTATATTTGTATCACCATTATTACCAATGGTACACGTCTCCTAACTACACTGCTAGGAAGACTTTCGATACAAGAATCCAAAACTATGATCCACTCTCACTCCTCCACCAAGTCGAATCATGATGTTGATACCACTTGTTGGAGAATCTAGGGATACGGGAGCAATAACAAATTTAAACAATGAGTGAACCAAAATTTTAGTCCCTCAAAATGTAGGATGTTGTCACTTTAATTCCTGACTCAACTAAAAGTTCAAATTAATTATTAAAACTTTCGTCAGTTTAGTTATTAACGTTATAACGGTTATAAACTATTTTGAGAATAACTTTTATCTTTTAAGCACATAATAGTAATTTATATCTTTCATAAATTATTTTAATTATTCAAAAATTAATTTAAATTTTTTATTGAATTAAAAAACAAGGTCACTACACACTATGCTTTCAATGAATAAAATGGTGGCTTATGCTGTAAACAACACAAATTGGACTAAAAGAAGGAAAAGAAAACATACTTGTAAGGCATGACAATGGATTAACATGTTGACCACATCTCGCAGGCAAATTTTGAGCATCATTAACATTAATGCCAGCTTGTTCAGCTTGCCTTGTGCCTTTGTTGCTTGCTAAGCTACACAAACATGTTGCATCTGATTTAATCATAGATTTGAGTGGATCACAACAACTATCAGGTGGGTCTTGTGTTCCATTGAGGTAGTTTAAGCAAGGTGCAAGCTTGTTTAAGCAAGAATTATCTTGAGCACTTCCTCTTGAGACCCATGTTAACAATAGTATAAATGCAATTAAGCAGCATGATCTCAATTTGGTTACCATTTTTATGACTAATTAATGTTTGTAGTGTTGTTATGTTCTTTTTTGTGCCTTTGTGCATATGTTATATATGTTAAGTGATTTGATTAATGAATGATAAAGTTGGTGATCAAACTTATAGCCAACTAGTTGACACTTTTATTTTATTTTTCTAAATATGTTTTTAGTCCAAAGAAATTCTATGTCATTCAATTTTAATTTTATAAAATAAAAATACAGTTTTTAGTCTATATAAAATTATCCTACAAATAATTTTGATCCTTGCTAAAATAAAATATGTTTAATTATTTTTAACTTAAAAAAATTTGAATATTTATTTTCACAAATGTTTACAATAATATAAAAAAGTTCTTCCACATAATTTTTTTTTTTTAATTTTGAATGAATTAAATATGAAATTTTTAAACGTAAAAAATTTAAGATAAAAATAACTAAAATATAGAGTTAACAATTGAATTTTTAATTCTCTTTTTTTAGAAAAAATTATATTACTGTAAATATATTTGAAAATATATTTATTCAAAAATATATACCGACTTAATATTAAAATTAAAACTATTTCAATGATAATTTTGTGTGGACTTAAATTTTTATTTTAATTCTATAAAAATTATAATTGAATGTTTGAAATTTTATAGAGAACAGAGACATATTTCTGTTTATTATTGAAAGCCATTTGATTTTGATATATTGTAATTGTGACGGTTAGACAGGTGAAGCTACTTTTATATTCAAATTTCAAAGCCCAAATATTCAAACAGGAAAATACAAGCCGGTCAACAACCCCTTTTCATTTTATATTAATTTACCTTTCCTGAAATATGATATACATATTGCAAATTAGTTATAAGTATAAGTTTGAAAAATAAACAGAATTTTATTTGAATCTCTCAAGTTCGATGCTATTAAAATTAAATTGATGCTATTAGAATTAAATTAGTTATCAGTATGGTGGACTCGAATAAATGCCCTTAAGAAAAGGTGAGTTCTTCCTATCATGTTTAATATTTTTTTTCTTGTAAAAAGAAATTCTAACAACTGTGTCAAATAATATCAATTTAAAAAAAATAAATAAAACAATGCGAAAACACATTTCTGGAAATTTTGAAATATTTTTTAAATTTCTTTTCTGACAAACATATTTTAAGTTTTTTGAAATATTTTATATTTTAGAAAATTTAATTTTAAAGAATTTTGTGGGTACATGAAATTTTCAAATTTTTATTTTTATAGTATCATTTTTCACCAATACGGTTTTATGGCGTGAATCTGAGCCCATGTTGGTATATCAAGATTCAGACTGTTGCCTTTTGTACCCCTCCATTTAGACTTGTACCCCCCATTTTGTTAAAAATCCAGTTTTACCCTCATAAATTCATTCACGTGAGCGGTAAAAAAAAATTACCTCAAAATCTGACCCCTTCGTTGAAATTTCCGGTAAGTAAACGAAATTTCCGGTAGTTGTATTTTCAATACTGGAAATTTCAAATTTCCGAAAGCTACCGGAAATTTCAAAAATTTTGAAAAATCCGGTAGTTTATTTTTGTTCACCGGAAATTTCGTTGTTTGAAATTTCCGGTAGTTAATCTCGAAATTTCAAAAATCCGGTACTGCCATAGCTCAGTTGGTTGGAGCGTCAAACCTTGATGGTGGAATGGTTGGAGGGCCAAAGAAAGGTTTACAAAACCCTACCTTCCATATGGCGACTGTGTGGCATAGCTGGCCAAACCCTGGTGGAATGGTTGGAGCGTCAAACGGGTTGTGGAAAGATTTACAGAATCCTAACCAGAGCTCTTGATACCATGAAATTTCAAAAAGGGCTGAAATACACAGTGTACAAAAAATTTCAAAAAAGGCTGAAATTTCCGGTAAAGAAATCTGAAAATTGAAAAATCCGGTAGTGAAAAATGCATACCGAAAATTTCAAAAAATGAAATTTCCGATAAGCCATCCGGAAATTTCAAATTTCCGGTATTGATTTTGAACTACCGGATTTTTCAATTTTCCGGTGACCTTCCCAGAAATTTCATTTTCGAAATTTCCGGTAAGTATTTTTTTTTTTTTTTTACTGATTTTTTTAAGGATATTTTGAGTATTTCACTCAAAAAACATTAAATTGGGGGGTAGAAGTTTAAATGGGGGGTACGAAAGGCAACAGTCCAAGATTCAAGATTTAGATGGACGCATTTGGGCCTTAAGCCCAATTTCCGAAACACTTTTATTTGTAATATTTGTTTTGGATTTTTCTTACTTTTCTGATTTTTTTAAACTTT
This sequence comes from Cicer pinnatifidum, assembly GCA_037974775.1. Taxonomy (NCBI): domain Eukaryota; kingdom Viridiplantae; phylum Streptophyta; class Magnoliopsida; order Fabales; family Fabaceae; genus Cicer; species Cicer pinnatifidum. The sequence goes on along the minus strand of JBBPBR010000003.1, from coordinate 23,264,256 downwards.
TTTTTTTTTTAATGATATTCTAAATTTTTTTACATCATCAGTATTTTCTTATTCACTTTCATGCTGTTAATTAAGTTTTTTTTTCAAGTATTTAATTTATAAATCTTTTTGGTGTAAAAATTTTTTATAATCAATTATAATCGTGAGATTATTAAATATATTTAACATTTATTAAAATTACTTATAAAATCAAATTTATAAATGATTATGATATCCTAACTATATAAATAAAATTTACACCGATAATTAGTGTATAGTAATTAAACTTTTTTTAAATTGAAATTTCTAAAGGCAAGCATCTAAGAAGGTTGAAACTTCCAAAATAATGTTTACTTTAAATTATAATATTATCCTCACATACAACATCAAATTAATGTCAATCTAATCTTCCCCTTCTCTCCTTTTTCTAATTCAACCAATCAATTCCCCATTCACTTCATATGAGTTGCATATGATGTGTTACTAGCACTAAATTAAACCCTCACTCATATAACATAAATAAACCTAAAATACTTTTACTTTCCTATGTTCTAAATACTAGTTTACCTATAAAGTAGTGCAAAAGATAAGATCAAACTCATATATTCCATAAGCTAATATTCCACTAAAAAGTAACATCTCATGACACATTTTAATCATTAAATTTCTTGCAAATTTGTACACAATAAATTCTTATGAAATTACATTTTTTTCAATAAAAAATTCATACATGAATGGATCCTCTCAAACACACTTCCACAATCACACCCCAACATCATTTCTAGTTTCAAAGAAAAAAAGAGGAGGAAGCAAGAGTTGGATGAACAAGTACTCCTCTTATTGGACAAATAAGCACTTTTTTCCCCTTTATGTAACCACACCCATCAACCCAAATCCACTCCCATTTACCCAAATCTCTATCTTTTCTACAAATCACCATTCCAAATCCAAATTCCCTATACAAACAAATAGCATCCTCATCACTCACACACTTAACACCATCCCAATTTCTCTTCCCACACAATAATCTCAACCCTAATTCAACCGGCATCTCATCAACCAAACACCACTTATCATCACCCTCTTCACTCATTTTCCAAACACAAACATTTCCACCACACATGCCACCAACCAATCCCAACCCTCCATTCCATCTCACAAGATTTGCAAATTCAAGCCTATCCCCAAGAGGCACACCAAATTCCCTCCAACAATTATTGCCAACATCAAATCCTATCACACTATATGCCCTTGCCGAGGTAACCCAATACAACGTTGTTCCTTTTGTTCCTTCAACACACACATTCTCATTTGGGGTCCAAACCGTGAGCCTAATCGAAAATTCAACTAGCATAGATCCAACAATTTTCCACGTGTCAACACATGAGTCGTACATTTCCACGGTTTGTTCATACGTGGCACCACCGTGTTTAGCCTCGGACATGCCACCAGCCACGTAGATTCTAAAATTAGGAAAGTAACAAAAATTGTTTGGTTCCAAAATAACAACTCCACAAGCTGGATTAGTCCTTGAAACATTTAATTTAGGAAGGTACTTGAATTGTCTTGTAAAAGGGTTACAAAGAGCCAATTGAAGTGTTGTAGAATTTGTGACCCTTATAAGGATAAGGCTTCCAATTGGACCAATTGGTTTAAGTGTTGTTGTGAATGGAAAGAAATCTAGGAAAATTTCATGCCAATTATTTGTGTTGGGATTGTGAGCATAACAACATGATTTTTGATAACTTCTAATTGGTAGTGCTAAGAACCATGGTTTACTCTCATGAGGCTTGAATTGTGTTATGAAATTACTTCCACATGTGTGCCAATTCTTGCAAGTTGATCTTGCTCTTGCTAAGGAATCAGGGGAGAGAAAAGAGAAGATGAAGGATAGAACATCAAAGGATAAGTTGTTCCACATAGTATAGAATATGGTGAAGATTTCACTCTCACAAAATGAAAGATGATAATAATATATGATATAATAAAGAATATGTACTTCATCCAGCTACAAGTAGATTAGCATTCCTCGGTTGTAAATTTTTTGTCAATATAAAATTTTGTTTGACAATATCTCACGAGATTTTAGAATGAGAAAAATTACTCCCCCGTGAACTCTATTCAACTTCTTATTGAACAAAATTATATGTATTTTTTTGGTTTACATAAAAAATTCGATTAATATTAAGGTAGTTATTTTCATAGGTTGCTTGTATATATGTTCTTACTTCTATTGTTTTATTATTGGCTTCGTTTTTTTTTTATTTGTCAACTTTTGTGCAATAACTTTTTTTATTTGTGATTTTTAAAATTTTCAATTTAATAGTAAAAAGCATTGTTTTTTCATCAATATTATTAACTATTTATTAGATAAATATATGAAATGAATTAATAAATACTTAAAATTATTATGGAAATAAATATATTTTACCATTAAGAATAGTAA
>JBBPBR010000003.1:23239056-23250763 GCA_037974775.1 Cicer pinnatifidum | reverse complement strand
AGAAAAGAAACAAATTAAGTTATGTTTCATAAATTACAATGAAAAAACTCTAAATGGAAAATGAAAGAGTATATTTTCAAAGAAACTTTATCATTGATATATAACTTAATTATAGTTTCAATTTAAAAATTCAATTTGTTATTCATCAAAACCATTATTAGTAACAATTCTAAAATTAATTAGACATGCAATAACTTGAATAGATTTGTAGGCAAACAAAAATTAGAATAATTTTCATGAGACATAATTAGTAATTAAATTTGATTATAAGGGAATATTTTAAAATCTTGTAAGAAAAGTTTTTACAAACAAATTGAATTTAATGCAGCCAATTAGTGATTGGAAAAGGGAAGGAAACATTGAAAATTCTGAGATTTTTGTGATTGTTGGTTACCTTGAATTGAATTTATTTTTTTAATTAATTTAAGAGTCAATATAAATTGATTCAATCCATTTTTATTTTAGAATTCGATCAATATAAATTACTATTCAATCAATTTATCTAATTAATGTTAATATAGATATAGATTAATGTTAGTAAGTGCAAAAATAGGATATGCAAATAGAGTTGTCTGCTATAGGAATGGTTTCAAAGTCGGTGACATTCATGTTCAACGATTCTCATCTTATTGTCTAACAATATAAAGTTTTTGTTTTTATGACTAAAATTGAATGATTTATTGTGTGTGAACTTGTAAGTATAATTTTGATCTTGGCACAAAATACACATCAACCAAGTATTATTATTATATATACAATAATCTGTTTCTTGAGTAAAGGAAAAAGTATAAGCTACATAATAGCACTACAGTGTTTGTTTCATGAGAGCCTGAAATATCAACTGATAATCTCTTTCCAACGGTGATCCCTTTTGGTCAAAAATCAATTACAGAGTTGAGTACACAATTGTTGGATCTGGGAACTAGTTGGATCTTGCATTAAGTATGTACACCATTGCTTGAGCATGTTACATTCAGCTGGTTGCCTAGCTGGTTTGACTGCATTTTATGATATTTCAACAAAATGAATATCCACACCAAAGAAAAGAAAGAACAAAACTACAACCACATTACATAGTGCAAAATAAAATTAGAGAGTATATAATACAAGAATAAAGAAGCATTACAAACATAAGAGTGTGTTTTTTCTCAAGACATGTGGGACATTTTTCGAACTATAGAGGATATAATGATGATACATGAAAAATGCTTTAATGATGCGATACTAATTCATTCACCAAATTTGATGATACTATTACGTTGAGGAAGCTTTCATGTAAAAATAAAATGCTTACCAAACAATATGCTGCCTCTGTATTGCAGCTCTATTTTGAAATTGGAACACAAGACAGATAATGCCACCAAGAGCAGTGATCATTTGCATCAACACCCTGGAGCAGTGCAACAAGTCTAACAGAAAGCCTGTGATATTCTTGCACAGAACCAAATTTCAAGTATAAACATGTGTATTTACATTAATAAAGGATAAATTTAATTTTATATCAACAATGGATTGCCTCCTTCCGTGAAAAGAACAGAAAAAGTATTCAGACTATAAATTTTCTTTCATAGCTACTTTAGTTGAGAATCGTCATATACTACTAAAAAGGGATATGATATAATCTGCCAGCCACATCAAGATTTTTCATTCTTTATCATTCATGACAGGTATTTTGGTTTCTCTCGCAAAATTTCAGTAAAAATTTAGAAAGCGACTATCCTTAAAGTATGACTTGCAACATTCTATACACTGATTCACATAATATACATAGAAAAAATTAAGAAAGCAACAAAGCATTACAAGATAAAGAAAGAACACTGAACAATTACTCAGTCCTCCTTGTTTTATCACTTCATCTCTGCTATATAGTATATAAACACCCCTGTCTTATTAACAATATAAAAAGCAATTATTTTAAAACTAACTGTAAAACTATTACCAAGTAATAAAAATCATGAAACACAGTTTTAATATCCAATAAATGTAACAAAGTAACAGACGACTTTGATGGATTTGATATGTTTCTAGATTCTGCCTAAAGCAAATAACTTGGTTTCTCATGCTGTAGTGTATTTTAATTTTACTTTAGTAGAGGCTAAAGCTTGCGACTGTTTGAGGAAGACCAATACTGCTTCTACCTGCCCCAACTACTCGAGACGAGAAAACTATTCGTGAACAGATTTAATCATGCTTAAGTATTCCCTTACTTATGCTTTAGCTAGAACAACTTGGTGCATATTTGAATTGACGATAATTTTGGCAAAATGATGGCACTGTGATTTTGGTGAAAATTACACTTTGGAGCTTCAACAAAATCATGGTGCCATTGTGATTTTGCAAACTAATTGTCAATTCAAACATGGACTTGATCTCTAAAATATGATACTTCAGATCTTACCCAACAATTAGAATGATCAAGGAGAGGAACCATAATATGCACTAATATTTTTTGAACTTAGACTTACCTCGTGTTGGAGAATACTCTATGGGAGCGTATCGTCGGTCAATCCATCCAAACTGAGGACGTATCAAAATTACAAATCCGAGAAGAAATCCTGTAAGAAAGCCTCCACAAAAAGAAACTGCATGCAAAAAGAAAATTTGGATTATGAATAGTTTTCTCTTAAGTTTGAGATGCTCACTCACAGTACAAATTAAGAAACTTAATATACACCTTATTGTCGTACATGGACCAATTAGTGATGAGTTCTGATAGCATGCCTCCTAGCAACCCAAAGAGTGCGCCAGAAGCACCAACAGAAAAGAGCAGAAAGCAAACTGCCTCCAAATCCCGATATGACATATAGCAGTCCAATAAGCACTGTAACACAACTATACATAAGTTACAAAAGAACTTGAAGCTAAACTGGGCAAACAATAACACAACACAAAAAAAGAAACTTAAAGGAACAAAAAGCAAAATTCAAATTTATAGATTACGATCGAAGTTTGGTATACTAATAATGACTAACTACTGATGTAAGAATAAAAATATATATTTAATCCTACTAACGACTAATGCATAATATGTCATACATACCAAACTCAAATTGTTGCTCAAGACGAATTCCAATGAAAAGAATACCCAACATATTTGCAAATAGATGAAAAACTCCGCCATGTAGTCACATACATGTGATGAGACGCCAACCCTGATGCCTGTGAACCACCCTGTTCACATCAAGAGCCCCCATGTTCTGTAGCCTAAGCAACATTACTAACCACAATAACAATCAATTCAAAATTTGAACTTTCTAACAGATTAAAACTCATTCATAAATAACCAAAGTAGCCATACGGTTTAAAAAATTTTTTCATCCACAAATATACACCTCCGCGTATAATCCTTGAAAAAAAAAATATTGCGGCTCATAGTCCTCAAAATATTCGAAAATTAGTTTTTGTCACTAGTTGTTTTGGTTTTAGTCTCCATAATACTGATCAATTTGCAGAATTAGTCCTTAATTTGCTTTCTCTTTTTCATTGTTTTGGTTTATGTCTCTATAACGTTCCAATCAGTCCTTCTAAGATTTTAGTCTATGCAAGAGGAATTACATAGGAGAAAATTCTAACATAGACCAGTATAGTATATAACATGTAATAAAACCAAAATCAGAATAAAACTATCAAACATTCTTAAGGACTATTTTTTGTAAACCCGAATGTCTCTTCCCATCCAACAATCATGTTCGATCAACCTAAAGGAACAACTCCTCGAATAGAAAGCAAAATATTTTATGATCTTATCTTATTATACCTTTAAATTGAAAATAGAAAAATACCAAGTCTATGCTCAAGCAACAGAAATGAAACAATCTTTCTAAAAATGCAGAAAGTTTGTCACATGAGCAAAATGATGAGTCACATATGTAGTTCATAGAAATAATATTGCATTGCAGTGGTGGCATCGAAAAAGACACAGATCTGATTCTCTGCCTCTAATTAATTTGTTCCATTAAACACAAATAATAAATTTGCTAGATTGTGATACGTGCGGTGATTTTTATAGATAATAGAAGTAACAAAAATCTAAAAACAATAATCTTTTACACTAATAGATTTTTTTCCTTTCGTTTATTGCACTCTACCTATGATATCATTATCCAACGACTCGATGAAAAAATCATTTAGAAACAAAATCAAAATAAATTGAGAAAAATAAAAAATACAAAAATAATAGAACACTCTGAATAAATGTGGGAAATAATAACATTGTATTACATTGTTAGATTCACAATAATACGTTACAATAAGCCTAATTACATGTTTTAGTTCAAAAGTCTGCCTAATTACAATAAACCAAATTATTTTTACTATCGACAGCAGCAGCTTTTAAACTAACACAGACTCTTCAAAAAATAATGAAGACAAGTCTTCTGGAAGGTCGTAAAAAATGTCAGATTTTTCATTATCGTAACATTCAACTTCAGTGGGAGGACAAGGTTGAAAAATTAACGAAGATAAATCTTCTGGTAGGTCTTCAAAAATGTCAGAAGCATCATAATCGCAAAATTCAACTTCAGTGGGAGGACAAGGTTGAAAAAATAACGAAGATAAATCTTCGTCAAAAATGTCAGAAGTATCGCAAAATTCCTCTTGCTGTCTATTAGAAATTTGGTTAGAATGTATTTGTTTCTGTTCCTGAAGTGTGTGAAAAGGTGTTTCAACGGACTCGACGGACGAAGACCGAACTGATGAATTCGATATTTTTTTTCTGCCACGTTTTTGCACTCCTTTCTCCAATTTATGTTTAAATTTCTGTTAATTAGTAATGCAATTTAATGTTAATAAAGAAATAAAGAATAAAGAAACGATTTAATGTCTCAATTTTTGGAATTTAAGATATGAAGGAATAAAGAAACGATTTGGAGTTTAAGGTAAGAAAGAATAAAGAAACTAACCTGCAAATGGCTAGCAACGTGTTCTCGGGTTAAACCAGGAACATCCATTATTTTGAGTATTTGTTTAGGCTTTGCATCTGAAAAATACAGAAGCATATAAGTTCAATTATTAAAGAATACAAACAAGGATAAGAAAAGAAAAGAATTGTAATGAATCATACTATCAAGGCCTAATTCAGTGACCACTGTTACGAATTGACTATGCATCTGTTGAGTCCACGACCACCGGAACTTCTTTTCCGGGGGTGGATAATCATCATTTGTTTGTTTTGGAACATCTACTTGGTGTTCTCTACCACGTTTGTTGTTCACAGGGTTCATATTTTGATTTTTATTCATATTTTGATTTTGATTCATATTTTGATTTTGATTCATATTTTGATTTTTATTCATATTTTGATTTTTATTCATATTTTGATTTTTATTAATAATAACATGCTTCCACAGATGCTGGAAATCTTTTTCTTTCAATGGCTTACTCAAATAATCAGAAGCACCTTTTGTGATAGCCTCCATGGCAGAATTGGTAGAGTAGTGAGAAGACATGACTGCAAGATGACAAAAACTAAAAGTAGTAAGTACATAAGCTACGTTTCATTTTTAGATGAAACAATAAAAAAAAAACTAAACTTACAAATAACAGGAATTTTGTGGAATAAGAGAACATGTTCAAGAATGTGATAAGCAGTAGTCAATTCTTGCATATCAGTATCAACAATTATGAGGTCAAAAGAGGAATTTGTTTGGGAAAGAAGATTGAATGCAACAGAAGGCATGCAACAAGTGGTAACTGAAGGAACAAAATATAAAATGTAAAAAAAAAAAAAGAAAAAAAAGAAAAAGAAAATGAAGAATTGATGAAGAAATGATCAAGAATTGATAAAGAATTGAAGGAGTAGTTAGTAATTACCTTGGTATTGAAATCGATTACCCATTGCGTGAAGTATGGGATGGTGAGTTGTGTCAACATCAAGGGCGAGAACCCGTAGACCAATTGGGAATGTTTCAGGTAGTGTTGTTAGCGCCATCTTCAGAAACACGAGAACGAGAGAACGAGAAGAACGAAAGACACTAACTAGACAACTATTGCGTTCACTCTTTTCTTGCGTTATACCAATAACACTACTGCTTCTCATTATTATACTGCCAGACATTCATTGGGCCCAAAAACATCCGGTCCAATGGAGTCAGGTGGTACTGCTGGTGGTTTATCGCTCATTCACTCAATACCAATATTTTACTACTTTTGCCTCGGTACTTTATTTTAATTACATCATTATTATTATTATTATTATTATTATTATTATTATTATTATTATTATTATTATTATTATTATTATTATTATTATTATTATTATATTTTTTTCATAAACAGATTATAAAATACTAATTAATATATTTAATTATTTGAATTAAATTTTTCATATTTTTTCAAAGAAATATTATTTATAATATTTTTTTATTAAAAAATAATATTCATTTATTTAAACTATTGAATAAATTGATACAATATAACATAATAGATATTTGTATCGTTAATTTTCTTTTGGATTTCTCAACTATGGTATTAGTGATTTTTAATATAGTTAAATATGTATTTCAATCAATGGAAGATAAATTTTGAATCGACTATTTGTACATATACATTGAAAGGAGAATTCCTAAAATGTTTACTATACATTTATTATAAATAATTTTTTGACATACAGAAAAAAAATGTTCTAACTTTGTTACATTACTTAATAAATTTATGTGTGAAAATTTTATGTATGTTCTCTAATAAAATGTTAAGAAATGATGGGTAAAAATAACCGATTAAAATGAAGAGTTTATGACATTTTTTGGGTTAAATGCCATAAAAATTAATATATATTTAATTATAAATGATTGTCGTGATACATAAGTGAGACGTTTTGTATTTTGATAGATTATTAATTTTAGCATAGGGGAACACTTCAAGAAATAATGGAGGGCCAATCCGGTCCAAACACTAAATTGGGCCTTTAGGAAGAATTTATTAGGGCTCATTTCCCATTAGAGCTATATAGATGAGACACTATTTATACTTGCAAATAATATTGACCAAAATATGTTAAGGAATGTTTAACAACTCACCAAAAAATGTTAAGGAGTATGTACATGCCCATATAACTTTTTATATTAAATAAAATAAAAATGAAAATTAATAAATAAATTATTAAAAATAATTATTATTAATTAATAGTAATAATTATTAATTAATAAAAATTAGTAAAAAATAAAAATTTATAGAGATTAAGTAGAGTTGTCAGTAACATTCGGACAATATTATGAATTACAGTCAAGTAATCGACATAGTTTTCATATAGTGTGCACTTTATCCTTAACGTTCATCTCAATTCTAATACGAGTATTATTTAGACATCATTTTTAAATTTCTACATTTGAGAGTTTCAATACAACATATTATATTCATATGATATCAATTAATTATCGATAGTATACTACAATTAAAAATAAAAGTAAAGACTAAACAAAGATAATATAATGAAAAAATATTGAATTAAATTTTAACGTTTAACATAATAAGTTGTTACTTTATGCCTACTTCTCATGTTGTTATTTGCTCTAATAACCACTTAGAAGTAAAAGAAACAAATGTAAATACATTTTAGTTGAATAAAAATAATAAAAAGTGCAGTACGAGAGTGTCCATCACGCATAAATAAAGATGCATGTGAAAAATTATAGATAATTAATAGTTGCATATATAAAATAATTAATCAAATCTACAAGAAGATAAACGCTTAAACGAGATAGATTGCAGGGGTGAATGGGGTCGAATGACGTGGAAATTTGAAATATTAGATTGTTGCCATTAAAATAAAAATTATAGTGTATAGATATTCAACAACATATATTTTGGTGAACAGCTCCAACAATTATATTCTACCATGTGTGCCTCAAAGTTCTATAAGTATAGAAGTTATTAAGTATGGAATTTGGATTCCATGCGGTATGAGAGTCAATACATTCGAGCACATTAGGGCATTTGGATTTCGTACACTCTGAAACACTAAGATGTGACATAAGTGGACTATGTAAAGATATTTGTGATGCGGTTTGGATTAATTATGAGAGAAAAAGGCATTTATTCTCAAAAATAAATTACTTGTGATTCAGTATGAGCCGGATGATACTACGAGTTCTCACTTAGTCACAGTCAATACCAATATTTTACTACTTTTGCCTCGGTACTTTATTTTATTATTATTATTATTATTGTACTTTTTTGTAAAAAAATTATACAATACTAATTAATATATTTAATCATTTGAATTAAATTAATGATAAAATTACCAAGTGATTTATGAATTTAATTTTTTTATATTTGTTTCAAAAAATCTATTATTTATAATAGATTTTTATTAAAAAGGTTTATTTGAATGTTTGAAAAATCATTCATTTTCTTATATCAAAAATTTAATGGTCTTCATTCTAAATAAAATCATTCATCAATAGTTGTCCAACGTATGTTACTAATACATCTACCTTTTCAAAGCTAAAATATGCCTGAAAGTAACACATCTACCTGCTCACTAGGTCGAGGTCCATAATTTATGAGCACATCAAAAATAAAGTATATACTCCTTTGTTAGGATATCAAAATAAGTGAGACGTGGTTGTGGCCTCTAAGATAGTAGTGGAGATGTACAAGATCCATTTGATGATGGTGGTGATCGAATTCTTGAATTGACAGAGTAGTCTCTTGATCAGTTAGACTTGCAAATTATGTTTTTTTGGATGGTTAGAATGGGGAGATGAAATTATACAATTATTTTTTTTTTATAGTATGCAGTGAGCAAAGAAATAAAATCTAAGACTTATTTTAAATAGGACTAATGATATTTAGTGATATTTTGATATTGGTTAGGGAATATATACATTTGTTACATGTTTACAAAGTACAATGAAAATAACACATTTTAAGATCAATAAGAGAATTGTATGTGTATATGTTTATGTGTTATGATTTCACATATCTTTTTGAAAGGATTTTTTGTCCTCTGCATATATAATTATTTTATTAATAAAAAATATCAATGCCCCTGTCAATCATTATGCATTTATGTAAAATATATTTATTTTTATAACTTTTTCTTAACGTATCTAGGTCACATTGTATCTTTAATGTCTAAGAATTTCTTGTGTTAATTCCGATATCCATGTTGTACTTATGTTGTACCGAGTATTTGGGCCTTCTAAAAGGCAATCCTCAAAGAACATTATATGTTAACTTAGATGAATAGTGAAAACATTAATTTTTCAAAGCTACAATATGCCTGAAAGTAATACATCTACTTGTTCACTAGGTCGAGGTCCATAAATACAACGTAATCCTTTCACAGTAAAGTACACTTCAACTTTTGATAGCAATAGATCAGCATAACAACTCTCAAGAGGCTCAACATTACCAAAAATTATAGAGCAAACATTTCATGTAATGATATAAAAACATACTCTGATATTGAGTCCAGAAATTAAATTGCAATTGTAAGCCATAAGCCAAAGTTTAAAATTGCAATTGTGGTTGCATTGCGGTCCTTACAAAACGCGAACAAACCACAAATTAACATATGCTAGAAATTGCATTGCCCCGATGAAATGAAACTTATTATCTCTAACCTATAATTGAACCAATAATTTCATCCTTCGAATCCTACACTACACGTTGCTAATAATAACAAATTATAATTGAATAAGTAGAGGGAAAGAGAAACGTAAGTGTTAGCAAATACAACTTTCTTACGTCGTTTACGCATAAATTTGAGTTCGCCTCGGTACTTTATTTTAATTACATTATTAACATTATTATTATTATTATTATTATTATTATTATTATTATTATTATTATTATTATTATTATTATTATACTCTTTTGTTAAAAAGGTTATACAATACTAATTAATATATTTAATCATTTGAATTAAATTAATGAATTAAATTTTTTATATTTGTTTCAAAAAATTATTATTTATAATTAGATTTTTATTAAAAAGGTTTATTTGAATGTTTGAAAAATTATTGTTTGTAATTTTTTTCACATTTTTAGTGCTCGACAACAAATCACGATTTCACTCGCATCGCAGCATGTTTTCTTCTTCAAGATCATATAATTGCACGATGTTGCGAGCCAACTCACGATTCCACTAACATCGATCATAATAATTCAAATTTTTTCCATGAACCTAAACCAAACTTCCCCTTCAACTTTATCTTAATTCTTAGACGGATTCTATGGTGGACTAATTTAACAATTGATAAATAGTCTACAGTGGACTGAAACTTTAAAGTCACTCGAAATACCAAAGAAAACTAAGGTTGTCGCTTCAAAGTAGAAGCTCACGATCATTTGTGTTCTTGTGAGTACAATGGTGACATGATTGATGTCGGTTTGATAAAAACCAAGGGAAACAAAAATGAGTTGACTTTCGAAACACTAACATTTATTTTCTCTTTTCTTTCCGAAAAGGAATTAATCAGGTCATCTTTTCACTGGTTAGCACAATGAGAACCCTGAGCTTCTATTATCGGTGGGTATTATGAGTCATCTATTAAAGTTTTGGGTGATTTTAAAGTGTTGGTCCTAGAACACTTATCAAAATGGTTGAGTGTTCAATCTTAGAAATTTCCTAAATCTTAACTTTTTCAATTCCAACCAAAAGAAACTTACATCACTACACTAACTATGGAAGATGATATGTGGTCCACAATGCACTGTTGCTTAAAATTTACTTGAAATTCTATTATGGATCGACGACACTCCTCAGAAGTATAAGTTAACAGTCATTTAAGTCTCTACGACTAGGACAATCACTCAATCGATGTCAATTCGATAAAAATAAAGAAAAACAAACGTGTCTTTCTAAACTCAAATAGTTGAACTAATACTAATCAAGTCATCATCTCAGTTTTAAAGAAGAGACTATCGTTAACTTTTTTTATACAATTTGTAATTCCTGTTTCTAAACAGAGCATGAGGAAGAAAAAAAACGTGATAGAATTAACTCATTAAGGTCATGCAATGCTCTTAACATACAAAAAATAAATAAAATTAAATTTAGATAAAAATAAACGAAACCTAAAGTACGAAATTAAAGATAATACCTTGAAGTTGTGTTGAATCGTTTCCCGGAGATGGATCAGAGTTATGTGGCGGAGGAGGATTTGGCGTGACGGCGCGGCAACGAAGACGACGGAGCGAGGTGGAAGAAGAAAAGAGTGGTTGAAACGAAGGTTGAGAAGGGAGTGAAAGGGGGAAAGAGGAAGGAGGGAGAGAGAAGAAGATTCGAGGGAGATTGAGAAGTGCCATTTGGAGGCATTTCATTTCAGCTTGATTGAACCAAAATGAATGAATGATAATATAGATTCTATTTCGTCCTATTTATGAATTTCTTGTCTTTTTTTTTCTCGATTAAGTAATAATTTTAATGTTCTTTTATTTTAAAATCTTACTGTTTTATTGCTTTCATCACAGCTATATTTAAAATTAAAGTTTATAAAATTTAGATTAAATAACTTTCGTTTTTTAATTTAATTTTAATAAATATTTTATTTTTTTCTCTCTTTAATTTCGTTATTTATTTTAATTTTAAATAACAATTCGATCTTTTATATTTTAAAATATTTATAATATTATTTTTTTTGTTATAAAAATTCAACAAATATATTAAAATTTTCAAACAAAACTCATAAAAGTAATTATATTCTTCAATTTAATACAAATTTCATCAAATTTGTAACTCAAATGTTCAAATAAACTCTTA
>JBBPBR010000003.1:23211982-23226149 GCA_037974775.1 Cicer pinnatifidum | reverse complement strand
AAAAATCAATGTTTTTTTGAAGAAAAAAAAAACAAACATCTTTTCGACAATATCTGTAAATAATAGAGTTTCTACGATAGACTACAATCTCAATATTTGAGATTATATCCTATTAAGGATTATGTGGCTCACTCTCTTCAGCTTTCATGTGATTGTTGTAATAGAGTTTATTGTATTTGTTGAATGTTTTCAAAACTTTCATTTTCAATAAAATTTTTTAAATACGTATTTTTAGAACGTTGAAACCTTTGAAGCATTAATTTTTTGAAAGTTTAAAAAACAAAACTTACATTTCGAATCGATAAAAATGAAAGTTTCGAAAGTTTTAATATTTTGAAATATTACTTAAATTTTTAAATGTATATGTTTTCAAAATAATTACATTATTTTTCTAAAATCTTGTATTTACAATATAAATATTAATTAAATTTGGTATATTGTTTCAAATTAAATATTCATGTATGAATGGAATTAATGTTGAAGTTTCTGTTACACCGGCTGCAAATTTCACTGATAAATTCATGACTGATCAAGTAATCTTAATAATAATTGATATTATTAATTTTTAATGTATACACATATGTTGATGTTTTATCTTAAATATATTTTGCAGATATTTTCTTTTTGAGAAGTTGTATTCGAAAGGGTAAAAACTATTGAAGGAAAAAATAGAATAATAATTGCTACCATTATATATGATACAACTACCAGAAAAAGATGAAGAAAATGTTGAGGAAAAATACAAACAATATGTGAAAAATGATAGACAAGATGAGGTACTGGATTTATAAAAAAAGATTTTATATTCGACTAGTGTGAACATGTATGACCATCACTTGCAACACTTTGAGTAAGTGTGTGTCGATATTATCATTTTTGTTAATTATGTTAAATATTAATGGTTCACAACTTACAAAGAAAGATTTGTCGTTGCTTCAACCAATAAAGTAATGCATTTAAAGAATACAACGACCAATATGTATTTTAATTTATGGTTTATTTTAGATATATGGTTGAATCATTTATGTAATTTATTTTAATTTGTTATATTTAATTTATTTGTAGGACCGAGTCTACTTATTGGAGATTGAAAAATATGTTGGAAACTAGTAATGGAGACTTGTGAAAAAGTTGAGATGTTGTGAATATGATGTTGAAGAATCAAATATATAACATCAAAACATCTTTTTAGAAAAACATTATCAATATTGAGTACAAGTTTAATTCACCATTTTATCATAAATTGTATCACTTTATATCAAGAAAATATATTTAAAGAAATTGATATAAAGAGTTAAAAAGATTAAAGATGGCAGGTACTAAGTATTGAAAAAAACAACATGTGGTGGTTCAATAAGAACAACTCATGGATTACAATGTGTTTGTGAGTTGATATATTTGCATATATCTAGTACTATCATCTCATTAGATACCATTCATGTTTTTTTTGAAAATTAAGCATGGAACATTAATTGGAGAATGAAGAATCTCTATCACAATATGACTTTTTATAAGAATAAGAGACAATAAAAGCATGCACAAAAACACAAGATATTATTGATCAAATAATATTCATGACAAATGTTCATAAACTTGTTTTCCACATACAATAACAATGCGTTCATCAGATGATAAAGTGAAAACAAAGGAGCTACTAAAAAAATCAAAAGAGAAAAGAATTTGATGTTCCTCGTGATCGTTCATATTAGGAGTATGTTGATGTTTCACAGGGATCTCTCAAGCAACCATCTCAACACTCTACAAAACAATCATATCAAGGATGTGGAACGCATCCATCTTAAGGATCTACAAGGCACCAATCTCTTCATTTTGCAAAGCAACCATGTTGATGATCTAGAATATAACCATCTCAAGCGTTTGGAATGCAACCATGTCAAGGATTTGCAAAGCAACCATATAAGAAGCAGTTTCCTACTTTATTTATCTATATTTTGATGGCATAATAGATGTTTTGCCTTATTGAAAACATGGTTCTAGCGCAGTTACAACATTATTAGGTTGGAGTGAAGAATATTAGCATTTAATTCAAATTTGGACACTTATTTGTTGGTTCAAAACATTATGAACACTTGTTGCATTTGATTCTTGAGATAACATTTGACTTGTTTGATTCTCATGAGTTCATAAACCTGTTTGGAAGATTGCCTTCTAATATCTCCATGAAGTAATCATCTAATGCTACTTTAATTTTTTTCATGATTCACTACTTTAACTTTTTCATTATTCAATATATACTTATGCACTTGTTGATATGAATGGTTTCTTGCTTGTCCATTTACGTGATTCATGTTCCTTAAATAAAACTCAAATGCAATCATCAGTAGATCACTATTCATAAAACTTAAATTTATTTTATAAGGTTTGTTGTCATTAAAACATATATCAAAAAGGTTTTTACGTCAATAAGATGTTCTAGCGTCTCGTGCAGAAGATGGGCCAACATGTGAAGAAGATGATGGAACATGTGGATCCACAGGTGGAGCATCAAGGAAGATGTGAGGATGTGAAACATATAAGTACCAGGCAAAATAGTTTGCTGAGACCTCATAAGAAAATATCACTAGAGACGAGAGACTCTGAAGGGTTTTTATACATACTCTCATGTGATTCTACCACTCCTAATGTATACTAGCTAGCATCGGATGAACGTTAAGTAAAATGTACCGAATGCGACTAAATTATCAAAGACATCACTATTGTAGATATGAGATTGAAACTCCACCCTAAAGAAGGTAGCCGGAGAACATCGTCGTTGGTTCAAAAGGATGATTGACTTGATCATCATCGTATGATGTAAACATTACATACTCAAGAAAAATGACACAATTGCCGTTGTGTCATCAACCCACCTTGGATTTCCTTTTTTGCAGCCATTTACGGATTATGGGAGTATGTTCACGAACCCTTCCATTATCATCCCACTTACAATTTGTAGGAAAGTGCTCGTAAATCCAACACTGAACCAAAAATAAAAGACAATTTAGTAAATTAAAAAACAACTTAATAAATTCATAAAACAACTTAATATAAGTCATACACAATTTAGTCGTGACATCTTCTAGTGTAATGCTCATTTTCTTAAACGGCATATGAAATAAGTTGGTCTCTATATGCCACTTTTTTACAAGGGTAGATATAAGACCAACATTGGTCATCATCAAATAAGTTGAAGATAAATGCACCAATACAGATTTTTATTCCAATGTTGTATAATATCAAGTATCGATACTTCAGTAAACTTCCTCAGTTTCAAACTGTGTGTGATCGCCTTCAATGGACAACAATCTTACAAGTAATTGAAAAACATATAAAAGTGTACTAAATATAATATACTTATTCTTATTTAAAAAAACAAACTTAATTAGTTAAAATGTACATCTCCTTCCCATATCCTTCAAACGACATGATGTTCATATTGTGTCAATGATGTTGATGAGGTGGTTGGTTAACCTCATTCATTCATTGGTAAGATGCAGTGGATGGCCTATTTCACTTATATCGCCTACATTGTGGACAATAGTACGAATAATTTATTCCTTAATAATTGTGGCCCTAGTTACTATAAAATAACATATCAATAGTTAGTACTAAGAAAATATTTTGACATATTCAAACTTTTTGAAATTTTCGTTTTTCTAGTCACTATAAAATAAACATATCAATAATTTATATTAGAAACAATATTTTTAAAATTTTAGAATATTTAGAGAGATTTAAAATTTTTGAAAATTTCGTTTATCTGGAAATAATATAACTTCAGAACTTTAGAGATTGTTGAAAGTTTTAAAAGTTTTTAAAAATGTGTTTCGGAAGTTTCGTGTTGTTCAAAACTTTTGAAAACTATAAAATTTTTATTTGTGGAAATTTCAAATTGCTTGAAATTTCAAAAATAAAATAAAATTAAATCCTCTATTTTGGAAGTTTCATATTGTTTCAAACTTTCGTAAATAATTTTAAAAATTAGAAATTGTATTTTGAAGGTTTCAAATTCATCAAGAAGTTCCTGAAAGTAACATACTTATGCTTCGGAAGTTGTTAAATGCTAAGGAAATTTGTCAAAGATTTTGAAAGCTTCAACATGTAAGTGAATGGATAAACTTTTCAACTTTATAAATAGTTAAATAAGTCTTTTTAAATGTATTGAAGGTGAGAGGTATGGGTGAATGTGAAGATTAGAATTCTTGTAAAGGAAATATACAGACAAAAAAAGCTACAAGAATATAAATTGTTGACAAAAAGACAAAGAACGAGAAAATGAATAATTGCACAAATATGATAAGTATAAGCAGAAATACATATTTTTTTTACTCTTAAACAAGATTTTATCTAGTTAATGTGTTTGAATATCCCACTTTTTTTAAGTAACTATAATTCTCTACAATGAAAAAAAAAATCAAAATATCCTATTTTTTAACCCTTTTCGTATTCCCGCTCTGCGACCAGCTGCAAATTATTTTTTTCGCAGTAGGAGGTTGCATCCTGGAGATGCAATCATCTACACGTTTTCAATTTTGTTTTCTTTCTCATTTTAACAATTGAATTACTGTTTATTTGAAAGAGAAATCTAAGGAAAAAAATAGAATAGATATAATTTGTAGATGTAAGGTATCTTCAAATTTTGGTTATATAATGTTATAGTTTTGTAATCTCCAAAATTTAAGTTTAATGACTATGCACCAAATAGTTTTACTTCGTCATTTAATACCCATTGTCTTGTTATAAAGTACAATTTTATAACTATATTTTAAAAAGATTAATCGTATACTCTTTTTTTATCAATAATTATCATATATTATATTTTTATTGAATGTCCATATAAAATTAATTTATATTGACGGTGCATTTTTTTAACCAAATGATGCCTATTAATTTTTCTCCCAACCTTTGTTTAGTAATTATAATGTCATCATTTTATCGGTTAAATATTACTATATTTTTTATATAAATATTAATAGTATATAACTTTGACCCAACAAATAAATTTTTTTGGATCTATCCTTGTTCATGAGAACTCAAGTTTGAATTTTTGCTAAAATAAATTTTAGCCAAACTTTACCTATGAGTCGACTTTACTAGGATCTTGTTCCTCTGATAACAGACAACTAAAATAAAAAGGGACTTTCAATCTTCTTTATTTCTCTTAATTTTACTTTTAGATTTGTATAAAATTTTACATGCATGATTAGTGAGATATTGCAAAACCCTTACCATGTGTCTAAAATATGGTAATAAATTCATACATTTTGACAAGATAAAACAAGTCATGTTAAAATCCTACAAGGTACAATCAACACAATTAATATTAACTATAAATTTATAGTTTACAATCCTCATTTGAAGTACCAAAATTTCATCACATATTACTTTCTAAACAAAACATAAGTACTAAATGTTGTCCTCTAACTCTAACTTCAACCTTACTTCCTTCCCTCTACTTAATACATAAAGAAACAAGGATGAGATAATAATCTCAGTGAGTTCTATAAAAAGGGAGAGGGTAGTTTGAATAATTTTCCTTAAGAAAATAATTAAAACTTGTCAAGAATATGTCATGTAGGTAATCGATGATTTGAGTCTTTTGCAAATGTGGTCTGGCCATGACCACAATTGATGTCCCAATACGAAATAGGAGAAAAATAAGAAACAACATCATAGGCAGAAATAAGAGAACAACATCAAAGGCAAAAAATACGAAACAACACCAGAGGCAGAAAATTTGATATAAAATTTGATTTGTTGAAAAATGAGGAACTTGTTTAAACAATTTATGTTGTACCATATTTGATATAAAATTTGATTGTGGAACTCGACAAACAAGGGGGCAAAGCATTGGACAAAAGTTACAATTTTTGTCCCTTACTTAACCATGTGACAACTTTTTGTCTGTTGGACACATAATCTAAAATACCAAAATACTTTTTTATTTTATGCAGTACTATTTTATAACTGTATTTTAAAAATAATAATCATATACTCTTTTTTCTTATCAATAATTATATTTTTATTGAATGTCCATATAAAATTAATTTATATTGACGATGCATTTTTTGTTACCAAATGATGCCTATTATTTTTCCTCTCAACCTTTGCTTAGTAATTATAATGTCATCATTTTATCGGCTAAATATTACTATATTTTTTATAGAAATATTAATAGTATATAACTATGACCCGTCAAATAATTTTTTTTTGGATCTATCCTTGTTCAGGAGAACTCAAGTTTGAATTTTTGCTGAAACAATTTTTAGCCAAACTTTCCCTATGAGTCGAACTCTAAATTACTAAGATTTTGTTCCTCTATAACCAGATAACTAAAATAAAAAATTGACTTTCAATCTTCTTTACTTATCTTAATTTTACATTTGGATTTGTATAAAATTTTACATGCACGATTAGTGAGATATTGTAAAACCTTTACCATGTGTCTAGAATATGGTAATCAATTCATACATTTTGACTAGACAAAACGAGTCATGTTAAAATCCTACAAGGTACAATCAACATAAGTAATTATAATTACAAATTTATAGTTTACAATCCTCCTTTGAAGTACCAAAATTTCATCACATATTACTTTCTAAACAAAAGTAATAAATGTTGTCCTCTAACTCTAACTCTAGCCTTACTTCCTTCCCTCTCCTTAATACATAAAGAACCAAGCATGAGATAATAATCTCAATGAGTTCTATAAAAAGGGAGAGGGTAGTTTGAATAATTTTCCTTAAGAAAATAATGAAAACTTATCCAGAATATGTCATGTAGGTAATCGATGATTTGAGTCTCTTGCAAAGGTGGTTTGGCCATGACCACAATTGATGTCCCAATACGAAAAGGAGAAAATAGGTAACAACATGATAGGCAGAAATAAGGGAACAACAAAGTTACAAAATGAAAAATACTAAACAACACCAAATTTAGAAAAATAGAAAAGAATTATCAGAGGTAAAAATACTTAAGTTATTGAAACATCAACCAAAAGCAAAAACCCCAAAGTTACAAAATAACACCCAAAGCAAAACTATAGAGGCGAAAGCGAAAGAGCATCCAAGGCACGGGCATTTGCCTTCAGTGACAAGATTCACACATTAAACTACAATTCTTTACTCAAAATTTTGAGAGTTCATATAAATTTCTAACATAACAATCATGCAATGATCACACAGACAACATACATGACATTTTAAAATCATTTAAGTGCAATTTCAAAATACTTACATGCTATAAATTCCATTTCATATTGCTCTAAGTTCTTCTAACTTGTAATGCCCCAAAAGCAGTTTCTAACATGAAGTAAAGAATTTCAGTGAATAACTTCTCAAAATCCTCATGCTACAAGAAGTTAATGTAACATAACTCACATTTTTTTTTCTTTCTAAAAAGATGCTTCTTGAATGTGAGTTAACTAGTGATATTTTACTTCTTAATTTTCTTCCTCTTCAAATTTAGTTTCCTTTGTTGCTCTTTTTTTCTCACTCGGACACGATTTGATGGTTACTATGGGCAGAGAAGATAATCCTCGCAAGCAAGAATGGCAAAATGAAAAATAATAAAACAATAGTTTGTGTTTTTCTGAGAAATGAGATAAAAGTGAGGTAAATGGAAGAAATTCTTCATTTTGACCCTTGGATATTACTTATTTTACTTCTTCTATCCCTTTCTATTGTAATTAAAATTTCTTATTCCTAAAGTAATCATGTAAATATTTAAAAATCCTTATTTTTCTAAGTTTTTAAATAAATGGGTCATTATAGATATAAACTTCCAATTCAACAAAAAAAAATTAAAAAAAAATGTAAAATTAAAAGAAATATATAGGATTGAGAGAAATTAAAAAAAAATAAAATTAGATTAATAAGATCTAAACTCATACACATAAGAAAAGAAACAAATTAAGTTATTTTCATAAATTACAACGAAAAAACTCTAAATCGAAACTGAATGAGTATATTTTTAAAGAAATTTTATCATTGATATATAACTTAATTATAGTTTCAATTTAAAAAATTCAATTTGTATAGTTACAATTTTCTTAAATTTTCTTAAATAGCTACTTTAGTTGAGAATCGTCATATACTACTAAAAAGGGATATGCTATAATCTCCCAGCAACAATGAAGATTTTTCATTCTTTAATATCATGAAACACAATTTTAATATCTAATAAATGTAACAAAGTAACAGACGACT
The DNA here is from genome assembly GCA_037974775.1 of Cicer pinnatifidum. Classification (NCBI taxonomy): domain Eukaryota; kingdom Viridiplantae; phylum Streptophyta; class Magnoliopsida; order Fabales; family Fabaceae; genus Cicer; species Cicer pinnatifidum. The sequence continues at coordinate 23,217,942 of JBBPBR010000003.1, read as the reverse complement.
TTGATGGATTTGATATGTTTCTAGATTCTGCCTAAAGCAAATAACTTGGTTTCTCATGCTGTAGTGTATTTTAATTTTACTTTAGTAGAGGCTAAAGCTTGCGACTGTTTGAAAACTGGAGACGAGAAAACTGGTTCTACCTGCCCCTAACTGGAGACGAGAAAACTGGAGACGAGACCAATACTGCTTCTACCTACCCCAACTACTCGAGACGAGAAAACTGGAAAGCTCAGGTCTCATGCAATTCGTGAACAGATTTAATCATGCTTAAGTATTCCCTTACGTATGCTTTAGCTAGAACAACTTTGTGCATATTTGAATTGACGATAATTTTGGCAAAATGATGGCACTGTGATTTTGGTGAAAATTACACTTTGGAGCTTCAACAAAATCAAGGTGCCATTGTGATTTTGCAAACTAATTGTCAATTCAAACATGGACTTGATCTCTAAAATATGATACTTCAGATCTTACCCAACAATTAGAATGATCAAGGAGAGGAACCATAATATGCACCAATATTTTTTGAACTTAGACTTACCTCGTGTTGGAGAATACTCTATTGGAGCGTATCGTCGGTCAATCCATCCAAACTGACGACGTATCAAAATTACAAATCCAAGAAGAAATCCTGTAAGAAAGCCTCCACAAAAAGAAACTGCATGCAAAAAGAAAATTTGGATTATGAGTAGTTTTCTCTTAAGTTTGAGATGCTCACTCACAGTACAAATTAAGAAACTTAATATACACCTTATTGTCGTACATGGACCAATTAGTGATGAGTTCTGATAGCACGCCTCCTAGCAACCCAAAGAGTGCGCCAGAAGCACCAACAGAAAAGAGCAGAAAGCAAACTGCCTCCAAATCCCGATATGACATATAGCAGTCCAATAAGCACTGTAACACAACTACACATAAGTTACAAAAGAACTTGAAGCTAAACTGGGCAAACAATAACACAACACAAAAAAAGAAACTTAAAAGGAACAAAAAGCAAAATTCAAATTTATAGATTACGACCGAAGTTTGGTATACTAATAATGACTAACAACTGATGTAAGAATAAAAATATATATTTAATCCTACTAACGACTAATGCAGAATACGTCACACATACCAAACTCAAATTCTTGCTCAAGACGAATTCCAATGAAAAGAATACCCAACATATTTGCAAATAGATGAAAAACTCCGCCATGTAGCCACATACATGTGATGAGACGCCAACCCTGATGCCTGTGAACCACCCTGTTCACATCAAGATCTCCCATCTTCTGTAGCGTAAGCAACATTACTAATCACAATAACAATCAATTCAAAATTTGAACTTTCTAACAGATTAAAACTCATTCGTAAATAACCAAAGTAGCCATAAGGTTTAAATAATTTTTTCATCCACAAATATACACCTCCGCTTATAATCCTTGAAAAAAAAAATATTGCGGCTCATAGTCCTCAAAATGTACAAAAATTAGTTTTTGTTACTAGTTGTTTTGGTTTTAGTCTCCATAATACTGATCAATTTGTAGAATTAGTCCTTAATTTGCTTTCTCTTTATCATTGTTTTGGTTTATGTCTCTATAACGTTCCAATCAGTCCTTCTAAGATTTTAGTCTATGCAAGAGGAATTACATAGGAGACAATTCTAACATAGACCAGTATAGTATATAACATGTAATAAAACCAAAATCAGAATAAAACTATCAAACATTCTTAAGGACTATTTTTTGTAAACCCGAATGTCTCTTCCCATCCAACAATCATGACGATTCTCAACTGAAGTAGCTATTTAAGTTAAGGCACCACATGAGCTATTTAATCTAAAATTTATTGTAATTTTATAGATATTAATTATTCAACGTCATTATATTATATATTATACTATTTATAATATTTTATATCACTCCTTTTCCAAGTTAAAACATTGAATAAAAAAATTGAAACTCTTGATTTTAAAAATTAAGAATTCATAAGGCTAAAAATTATAATCAAATTTCTTTTATTTGGATAATTTTTGTTTTTGTCGTGGTTAAAAGATTTTGTTGTTGGGTAAATATTTGGTGTGCAAGTGGGCTAATTATGTTTAGTAAAAGAGTACTGCTATTTGCACTTTTCATAAATACTTCCCTTCACTAGAATTTGTATTGTTATTGAAATGAATTTGACTTATAAAGTGAGAAGTTTATAAAATGAATGAATAAATGATTAATATTATAACTACTCATAATTAGTTATATATCTACATAATATAAACTATTCATTTGATTTTTTAAATATTAATACTACTCACTTTATTTTATAAAGTGAGTTGTTCACTTTAAAAGAGTCAAATCATTTCGAAATATCTTTAAATCTCAATTTTGCATAGTTATCTCAAAGTTAATTTATCGTAAGTTAGATCAATTTAGGGGTAGCGAAATATATCAATATCCCTCCATTTTAGTCCACCACACTAGAAACATGTTTAAAATAAAGTGGGATGGGTCAACTTAAATAGTGGACTGATATTTTCATTATGTCAACTTAAATAAGTTGGCTAGTTGACCTATCAATAAATTTTTTTTTTCTTTCAATTACATCTCATAAAAATAATAATGGCAAACAACCAACCATGAATAAACACGGGTAACAACTAACCAATAATTAAAAGAATAAAAAAAAGAAAAATTGTTCTCCAACAATAACTTCAAAATAGTCTAAGTTGAATTAAATCCCACATATTTTAAAATAGTCCAACTTTCTACCATGAACAAAAGAAAAATAATAAATTCATTAACAAAAATAACTAAAAATGGAGGCTTTGTATTTGTAGGTTTGTAGGAAGATAAAAATAAGTCAAAAGTTATTGATATCTTTTGCTATACAGTGACATAATATATTCTTGATCAAACATACTATTTATATATACGAAATTTATAAATGTGTGTGAACCTCGTAATAGAGTGACACAATATATTACATATGAAATACATAATTTTGTATAATTTGAAATTCATACTCTGTATCTGTTAACAATGTAAAATTTGTTTGTGTTGACAATATAAAAAAATTTATACAGACATTATATTAAAATTTATTTTAATATTTTATTCGTTAAGTGTATTATTTTTATTTTAAAATGATATAAAAGTAAAAGAAAATCAATGTTTTTTTGAAGAAAAAAAAAACAAACATCTTTTCCACAATATCTGTAAATAATAGAGTTTCTACGATAGACTACAATCTCAATATTCGAGATTATATTCTATTATAGATTATGTGGCTCGCTCTCCTCAGCTTCCATGTGACTCTTGTAATAGAGTTTATTGTATTTGTTAAATGTTTTCAAAAATTTCATTTTCAAAGAAAATTTTTAAATACGTATTTTTAGAACGTTGAAACCTTTGAAGCATTAATTTTTTGAAAGTTTAAAAAACAAAACTTACATTTCGAATCGATAAAAATGAAAATTTCGAATGTTTCAAAATTTTGAAATATTACTTAAATTTTTAAATGTATATTTTTTCAACATAATTACATTATTTTTCTAAAATCTTGTATTTACAATATAAATATTAATTGAATTTGGTATATTGTTTCAAATTAAATCATGTATGAGAATGGAATTAATGTTGAAGTTTCTGTTACACCGACTGTAAATTTCACTGATAAATTCATGACTGATCAAGTAATCTTAACAATAATTGATATTATTAATTTTTAATGTATACACATATGTTGATGTTTTATCTTAAATATATTTTGCAGATATTTTTCTTTTGAGAAGTTGTATTCGAAAGGGTTAAAAACTATTGAAGGAAAAAATATAATAATAATTGATACCATTATATATGATACAACTACCAGAAAAAGATGAAGAAAATATTGAGGAAAAATACAAACAATATGTGAAAAATGATAGACAAGATGAGGTACTGGATTTATAAAAAAAAGATTCTATATTCGACTAGTGTGAACATGTATGATCATCATTTGCAACACTTTTAGTAAGTGTGTGTGTCGATATTATTATTTTTGTTAATTATGTTAAAGATTAATGGTTCACAACTTACAAAGAAAGATTTGTCGTTGCTTCAACCAATAAAGTAATGCATTTAAAGAATACAACGACCAATATGTATTTTAATTTATGGTTTATTTTAGATATATGGTTGAATCATTTATGTAATTTATTTTAATTTGTGATATTTAATTTATTTGTAGGATTGAGTCTACTTATTGGAGATTGAAAAATATGTAGGAAACTAGTAATGGAGACTTGTGAAAAAGTTGAGATGTTGTGAATATGATGTTGAAGAATCAAAAATATAACATCAAAACATCTTTTAGAAAAACATTATCAATATTGAGTACAAGTTTAATTCACCATTTTATCATAAACTGTATCACTTTGTATCAAGAAAATATATTTAAAGAAATTGATATAAAGAGTTAAAAAGATTAAAGACGGTAGGTACTAAGTATTGAAAAAAACAACATGTGGTGGTTCAATCAGAACAACTCATGGATTACAATGTGCTTGTGAGTTGATATATTTGCATATATATAGTACTATCATCTCATTAGATACCATTCATGTTTTTTTTTTTTTTTTTTTGAGAAAATTAAGCATGGAACATTAATTGGAGAATGAAGAATCTCTGTCACAATATGACTTTTTATAAGAATAAGAGGCAATAAAAGCATACACAAAAACACAAGATATTGTTGATCAAATAATATTCATGACAAATGTTCACAAACTTGTTTTCCACATACAATAACAATGCGTTCATCAGATGATAAAGTGAAAACAAAGGAGCTACTAAAAAAATCAAAAGAGAAAAGAATTTGATGTTCCTCGTGATCGTTCATATTAGGAGTATGTTGATGTTTCACAGGGATCTCTCAAGCCACCATCTCAACACTCTACAAAGCAATCATATCAAGGATCTGGAACGCATCCATCTTAAAGATCTACAAAGCACCAATCTCATCATTTTGCAAAGCAACCATGTTGATGATCTAGAATATAACCATCTCAAGCGTTTGGAATGCAACCATGTCAAGGATTTGAAAAGCAACCATATAAGAAGCAGTTTCCTACTTTATTTATCTGTATTTTGATGGCATAATAGATGTTTTGCCTTATTGAAAACGTGGTTTTAGCGCAGTTACAACATTATTAGGTTAGAGTGAAGACTATTAGCATTTAATTCAAATTTGGACAATTATTTGTTGGTTCAAAACATTATGAACACTTGTTGTATTTGATTCTTGAGATAACATTTGACTTGTTTGATTCTCATGGGTTCATAAACATGTTTGGTAGATTGCCTTTTAATATCATGCAATGATCACACAGACAACATACATGACATTTTAAAATCATTTAAGTGCAATTTCAAAATACTTAGATGCTATAAATTCCATTTCATCACGCTCTAAGTTCTTCTAACTTGTAATGCCCCCAAAGCAGTTTCGAACAAGAAGTAAAGAATTTCAGTGAATAATTTCTCATAATCCTCGTGCTACAAGAAGTTAATGAACATAACTCACATTTTTTTTTTTCTTTCTAAAAAGGTGCTTCTTGAATGTGAGTTAACTAGTGATATTTTACTTCTTAATTTTCTTCCTATTCAAATTTAGTTTCCTTTATTGCTTTTTTTTTCTCACTCGGACACGATTTGATGGTTTATTGTGGGCAGAGAAGATAATCCTCGCAAGCAAGAATGGCAAAATGAAAAATAATAAAATAATAGTTTGTGTTTTTCTCAGAAATGAGATAAAAGTGAGGTAAATGGAAGAAATTCTTCATTTTGACCCTTGGACATTACTTATTTTACTTCTTCTATCCCTTTCTATTGTAATTAAAATTTCATATTCCTAAATTAATCATGTAAATATTTAAAAATCCTTATTTTACTAAGTTTTTAAATAAATGGGTCATTATAGATATAAACTTCCAATTCAACAAAAAA
>JBBPBR010000003.1:23195790-23211647 GCA_037974775.1 Cicer pinnatifidum | reverse complement strand
AAAAAAAAAAAAGATTAATAAGATCTAAACTCATACACATAAGAAAATAAACAAATTAAGTTATTTTCATAAATTACAACGAAAAAACTCTAAATGGAAACTGAAAGAGTATATTTTCAAAGAAACTTTATCATTGATATATAACTTAATTATAGTTTCAATTTAAAAATTCAATTTGTATACGTGTATACTATTTATCAAAACCATTATTAATAACAATTCTAAAATTAATTAGACATGCAATAACTTGAATAGGTTTGTAGGAAAAAAAATTAGAATAATTTTCATGAGGCATAATTAGTAATTAAATTTGATTATAAGGGAATATTTTAAAACCTTGTAAAAAAAGTTTTTACAAACAAATCGAATTTAATGCAGCCCAATTAGTAATTGGAAAAAAGAAGGAAACGTTGAAAATTTATGAGATTTTTGTAATTTTGGAATCAATATAAATTGATTCGATCCACATTTTTTTTTGGGTAGAATTCGATCAATATAAATTACTATTCAATCAATTTATCTAATTAATGTTAATATAGATATAGATTTATGTTAGTAAGTGCAAAAATAGAATATGCAGATAGAGTTGTCTGCTATAAGAATGGTTTCAAAGTCCTCATGTTCAACGGTTCTCATCTTATTGTCTAACAATATAAAGTTTTTGTTTTTATGACTAAAATTGAATGATTTATTGTGAGTGAACTTGTAAGTATAATTTTGATCTTGGCACAAAATACGCATCAACCAAGTATTATTATTATATATACAATAATCTGTTTCTTGAGTAAAGGAAAAAGTATAAGCTACATAATAGCACTATAGTGTTTGTTTCATGAGAGCCTGAAATATCAACTAATAATCTCTTTCTAACAGTGATCCCTTTTGGTCAAACATCAATTACAGAGCTGAGTACACAATTGTTGGATCTGGGAACTAGTTGGATCTTGCATTAAGTATGTACACCATTGCTTGAGCAGGTTACATTCAGCTGGTTGCCTAGCTGGTTTGACTGCATTTTATGATATTTCAACAAAATGAATATCCACACCAAAGAAAAGAAAGAACACAACTACAACCACATTATATAGTGCAAAATAAAATTAGAGAGTATATAATACAAGACTAAAGAAGCATTACAAACATAAGAGTGTGTTTTTTCTCAAGACATGTGGGGCATTTTTCAAACTATAGAGGATATAATGATGATACATGAAAAGTGCTTTAATGATGCGATACTAATTCATTCACCGAATTTGATGATACTATTACATTGAGGAAGCTTTCATGTAAAAATTAAATGCTTACCAAACAATATGCTGCCTCTGTATCGCAGCTCCATTTTGAAATTGGAACACAAGACAGATAATGCCACCAAGAGCAGTGATCATTTGCATCAACACCCCGGAGCAGTGCAACAAGTCCAACAGAAAGCCTGTGATATTCATGCACAGAACCAAATTTCAAATATAAACATATGTGTATTTACATTAATAAAGGATTAATCTAATTTTATATCAACAATGGATTGCTTCCTTCCGTGAAAAGAACAGAAAAAGTATTCAGACTACTATATCTTAAATTTTCTTTCATAGCTACTTTAGTTTAGAATCGTCATATACTACTAAAAAGGGATATGCTATAATCTGCCAGCAACAATGAAGATTTTTAATTCTTTATCATTTATGACAGGTATTTTGGTTTCTCTCGCAAAATTTCAGTCAAAATTTAGAAAGCGACTATCCTTAAAGTATGACTTGCAACATTCTTTACACTGATTCACATCATATACATGGAAAAAATTAAGAAAGCAACAAAGCATTACAAGATAAAGAAAGAACACTGAACAATTACTTAGTCCTCCTTATCTCTGCTATATAGTATATAAACACCTCGTCTTATTAACAATATAAAAAACAATTATTTTAAAACTAACTGTAAAACTATTACCAAGTAATAAAGATCATGAAACACAATTTTAATATCTAACAAATGTGACTTTGATGGATTTGATATGTTTCTAGATTCTGCCTAAAGCAAATAACTTGGTTTCTCATGCTGTAGTGTATTTTAATTTTACTTTAGTAGAGGCTAAAGCTTGCGACTGTTTGAGGAAGACCAATACTGCTTCTACCTGCCCCAACTACTCGAGATGAGAAAACTGGAAAGCTCAGGTCTCATGCAATTCGTGAACAGATTTAATCATGCTTAAGTATTCCCTTACGTATGCTTTAGCTAGAACAACTTGGTGCATATTTGAATTGACGATAATTTTGGCAAAATGATGGCATTGTGATTTTGGTGAAAATTACACTTTGGAGCTTCAACAAAATCATGGTGCCATTGTGATTTTGCAAACTAATTGTCAATTCAAACATGGATTTGATCTCTAAAATATGATACTTCAGATCTTACCCAACAATTAGAATGATCAAGGAGAGGAACCATAATATGCACTAATATTTTTTGAACTTAGACTTACCTCGTGTTGGAGAATACTCTAGGGGAGCGTATCGTCGGTCAATCCATCCAAACTGAGGACGTATCAAAATTACAAATCCGAGAAGAAATCCTGTAAGAAAGCCTCCACAAAAAGAAACTGCATGCAAAAAGAAAATTTGGATTATGAATAGTTTTCTCTTAAGTTTGAGATGCTCACTCACAGTACAAATTAAGAAACTTAATATACACCTTATTGTCGTACATGGACCAATTAGTGATGAGTTCTGATAGCATGCCTCCTAGCAACCCAAAGAGTGCGCCAGAAGCACCAACAGAAAAGAGCAGAAAGCAAACTGCCTCCAAATCCCGATATGACATATAGCAGTCCAATAAGCACTGTAACACAACTATACATAAGTTACAAAAGAACTTGAAGCTAAACTGGGCAAACAATAACACAACACAAAAAAAGAAACTTAAAGGAACAAAAAGCAAAATTCAAATTTATAGATTACGATCGAAGTTTGGTATACTAATAATGACTAACTACTGATGTAAGAATAAAAATATATATTTAATCCTACTAACGACTAATGCATAATATGTCATACATACCAAACTCAAATTGTTGCTCAAGACGAATTCCAATGAAAAGAATACCCAACATATTTGCAAATAGATGAAAAACTCCGCCATGTAGTCACATACATGTGATGAGACGCCAACCCTGATGCCTGTGAACCACCCTGTTCACATCAAGAGCCCCCATGTTCTGTAGCCTAAGCAACATTACTAACCACAATAACAATCAATTCAAAATTTGAACTTTCTAACAGATTAAAACTCATTCATAAATAACCAAAGTAGCCATAAGGTTTAAATAATTTTTTCATCCACAAATATACACCTCCGCGTATAATCCTTGAAAAAAAAAATATTGCGGCTCATAGTCCTCAAAATATTCGAAAATTAGTTTTTGTCACTAGTTGTTTTGGTTTTAGTCTCCATAATACTGATCAATTTGCAGAATTAGTCCTTAATTTGCTTTCTCTTTTTCATTGTTTTGGTTTATGTCTCTATAACGTTCCAATCAGTCCTTCTAAGATTTTAGTCTATGCAAGAGGAATTACATAGGAGAAAATTCTAACATAGACCAGTATAGTATATAACATGTAATAAAACCAAAATCAGAATAAAACTATCAAACATTCTTAAGGACTATTTTTTGTAAACCCGAATGTCTCTTCCCATCCAACAATCATGTTCGATCAACCTAAAGGAACAACTCCTCGAATAGAAAGCAAAATATTTTATGATCTTATCTTATTATACCTTTAAATTGAAAATAGAAAAATACCAAGTCTATGCTCAAGCAACAGAAATGAAACAATCTTTCTAAAAATGCAGAAAGTTTGTCACATGAGCAAAATGATGAGTCACATATGTAGTTCATAGAAATAATATTGCATTGCAGTGGTGGCATCGAAAAAGACACAGATCTGATTCTCTGCCTCTAATTAATTTGTTCCATTAAACACAAATAATAAATTTGCTAGATTGTGATACGTGCGGTGATTTTTATAGATAATAGAAGTAACAAAAATCTAAAAACAATAATCTTTTACACTAATAGATTTTTTTCCTTACGTTTATTGCACTCTACCTATGATATCATTATCCAACGACTCGATGAAAAAATCATTTAGAAACAAAATCAAAATAAATTGAGAAAAATAAAAAATACAAAAATAATAGAACACTCTGAATAACTGTGGGAAATAATAACATTGTATTACATTGTTAGATTCACAATAATACGTTACAATAAGCCTAATTACATGTTTTAGTTCAAAAGTCTGCCTAATTACAATAAACCAAATTATTTTTACTATCGGCAGCAGCAGCTTTTAAACTAACACAGACTCTTCAAAAAATAATGAAGACAAGTCTTCTGGAAGGTCGTAAAAAATGTCAGATTTTTCATTATCGTAACATTCAACTTCAGTGGGAGGACAAGGTTGAAAAATTAACGAAGATAAATCTTCTGGTAGGTCTTCAAAAATGTCAGAAGCATCATAATCGCAAAATTCAACTTCAGTGGGAGGACAAGGTTGAAAAAATAACGAAGATAAATCTTCGTCAAAAATGTCAGAAGTATCGCAAAATTCCTCTTGCTGTCTATTAGAAATTTGGTTAGAATGTATTTGTTTCTGTTCCTGAAGTGTGTGAAAAGGTGTTTCAACGGACTCGACGGACGAAGACCGAACTGATGAATTCGATATTTTTTTTCTGCCACGTTTTTGCACTCCTTTCTCCAATTTATGTTTAAATTTCTGTTAATTAGTATTGCAATTTAATGTTAATAAAGAAATAAAGAATAAAGAAACGATTTAATGTCTCAATTTTTGGAATTTAAGATATGAAGGAATAAAGAAACGATTTGGAGTTTAAGGTAAGAAAGAATAAAGAAACTAACCTGCAAATGGCTAGCAACGTGTTCTCGGGTTAAACCAGGAACATCCATTATTTTGAGTATTTGTTTAGGCTTTGCATCTGAAAAATACAGAAGCATATAAGTTCAATTATTAAAGAATACAAACAAGGATAAGAAAAGAAAAGAATTGTAATGAATCATACTATCAAGGCCTAATTCAGTGACCACTGTTACGAATTGACTATGCATCTGTTGAGTCCACGACCACCGGAACTTCTTTTCCGGGGGTGGATAATCATCATTTGTTTGTTTTGGAACATCTACTTGGTGTTCTCTACCACGTTTGTTGTTCACAGGGTTCATATTTTGATTTTTATTCATATTTTGATTTTGATTCATATTTTGATTTTGATTCATATTTTGATTTTTATTCATATTTTGATTTTTATTCATATTTTGATTTTTATTAATAATAACATGCTTCCACAGATGCTGGAAATCTTTTTCTTTCAATGGCTTACTCAAATAATCAGAAGCACCTTTTGTGATAGCCTCCATGGCAGAATTGGTAGAGTAGTGAGAAGACATGACTGCAAGATGACAAAAACTAAAAGTAGTAAGTACATAAGCTACGTTTCATTTTTAGATGAAACAATAAAAAAAAAACTAAACTTACAAATAACAGGAATTTTGTGGAATAAGAGAACATGTTCAAGAATGTGATAAGCAGTAGTCAATTCTTGCATATCAGTATCAACAATTATGAGGTCAAAAGAGGAATTTGTTTGGGAAAGAAGATTGAATGCAACAGAAGGCATGCAACAAGTGGTAACTGAAGGAACAAAATATAAAATGTAAAAAAAAAAAAAGAAAAAAAAGAAAAAGAAAATGAAGAATTGATGAAGAAATGATCAAGAATTGATAAAGAATTGAAGGAGTAGTTAGTAATTACCTTGGTATTGAAATCGATTACCCATTGCGTGAAGTATGGGATGGTGAGTTGTGTCAACATCAAGGGCGAGAACCCGTAGACCAATTGGGAATGTTTCAGGTAGTGTTGTTAGCGCCATCTTCAGAAACACGAGAACGAGAGAACGAGAAGAACGAAAGACACTAACTAGACAACTATTGCGTTCACTCTTTTCTTGCGTTATACCAATAACACTACTGCTTCTCATTATTATACTGCCAGACATTCATTGGGCCCAAAAACATCCGGTCCAATGGAGTCAGGTGGTACTGCTGGTGGTTTATCGCTCATTCACTCAATACCAATATTTTACTACTTTTGCCTCGGTACTTTATTTTAATTACATCATTATTATTATTATTATTATTATTATTATTATTATTATTATTATTATTATTATTATTATTATTATTATTATTATTATATTTTTTTCATAAACAGATTATAAAATACTAATTAATATATTTAATTATTTGAATTAAATTTTTCATATTTTTTCAAAGAAATATTATTTATAATATTTTTTTATTAAAAAATAATATTCATTTATTTAAACTATTGAATAAATTGATACAATATAACATAATAGATATTTGTATCGTTAATTTTCTTTTGGATTTCTCAACTATGGTATTAGTGATTTTTAATATAGTTAAATATGTATTTCAATCAATGGAAGATAAATTTTGAATCGACTATTTGTACATATACATTGAAAGGAGAATTCCTAAAATGTTTACTATACATTTATTATAAATAATTTTTTGACATACAGAAAAAAAATGTTCTAACTTTGTTACATTACTTAATAAATTTATGTGTGAAAATTTTATGTATGTTCTCTAATAAAATGTTAAGAAATGATGGGTAAAAATAACCGATTAAAATGAAGAGTTTATGACATTTTTTGGGTTAAATGCCATAAAAATTAATATATATTTAATTATAAATGATTGTCGTGATACATAAGTGAGACGTTTTGTATTTTGATAGATTATTAATTTTAGCATAGGGGAACACTTCAAGAAATAATGGAGGGCCAATCCGGTCCAAACACTAAATTGGGCCTTTAGGAAGAATTTATTAGGGCTCATTTCCCATTAGAGCTATATAGATGAGACACTATTTATACTTGCAAATAATATTGACCAAAATATGTTAAGGAATGTTTAACAACTCACCAAAAAATGTTAAGGAGTATGTACATGCCCATATAACTTTTTATATTAAATAAAATAAAAATGAAAATTAATAAATAAATTATTAAAAATAATTATTATTAATTAATAGTAATAATTATTAATTAATAAAAATTAGTAAAAAATAAAAATTTATAGAGATTAAGTAGAGTTGTCAGTAACATTCGGACAATATTATGAATTACAGTCAAGTAATCGACATAGTTTTCATATAGTGTGCACTTTATCCTTAACGTTCATCTCAATTCTAATACGAGTATTATTTAGACATCATTTTTAAATTTCTACATTTGAGAGTTTCAATACAACATATTATATTCATATGATATCAATTAATTATCGATAGTATACTACAATTAAAAATAAAAGTAAAGACTAAACAAAGATAATATAATGAAAAAATATTGAATTAAATTTTAACGTTTAACATAATAAGTTGTTACTTTATGCCTACTTCTCATGTTGTTATTTGCTCTAATAACCACTTAGAAGTAAAAGAAACAAATGTAAATACATTTTAGTTGAATAAAAATAATAAAAAGTGCAGTACGAGAGTGTCCATCACGCATAAATAAAGATGCATGTGAAAAATTATAGATAATTAATAGTTGCATATATAAAATAATTAATCAAATCTACAAGAAGATAAACGCTTAAACGAGATAGATTGCAGGGGTGAATGGGGTCGAATGACGTGGAAATTTGAAATATTAGATTGTTGCCATTAAAATAAAAATTATAGTGTATAGATATTCAACAACATATATTTTGGTGAACAGCTCCAACAATTATATTCTACCATGTGTGCCTCAAAGTTCTATAAGTATAGAAGTTATTAAGTATGGAATTTGGATTCCATGCGGTATGAGAGTCAATACATTCGAGCACATTAGGGCATTTGGATTTCGTACACTCTGAAACACTAAGATGTGACATAAGTGGACTATGTAAAGATATTTGTGATGCGGTTTGGATTAATTATGAGAGAAAAAGACATTTATTCCCAAAAATAAATTACTTGTGATTCAGTATGGTTTGTATGACTCTTAAAAAAAATGTTATGATTCAATTCAACATTGTTTAAATTGGATCACTTATCTGATCATAATATAAAATATTATTCAAATATTTTTGATATTTATTTTTCCTAACTGAGCATAGCGTTGTTATTTTAGTTTTTGACTCAATCAAATATCCAAAACAATAATTGATTTATCAAAACGTGTGTCATTTTAGTCCTAACATTAACTTTGTTATCATTAATTAGTTGTGTAACATATATGCGTTTACATGGTTGTGTGATACCCTAAATTTATTCCTCAATTTCTTAAAGTCCAATTGGTTGAAAAGGCTCAAAGACAATATAATTGGGTGGCAAAGAGGTATTTTAGAGAGTGAAAGTGCAACTAACTGAGCTAGAACTTGTTCTACTATCTAATATGTTAATGTTGAAAGATGAAAGAAGTAAATATAATTAGAAAACTATGAAGTGTAAAAGAGTTGCAAAGGAAATTGGTCATAGTTAAGTTGAAATGAAGTTGTTAACATTATGATCGTCTGAAGATTCATTAGTTGTCTCAAATTATAAAATTTTCAATTGTTGAAGTAACATGGATCCTTGGTTACTTTTAAGAAATTGGATAAGAATTTTAGAGTTAGGAAAGAGAATATTAAAATGAAGAAGATAATTAAACTTCGTGATTTTTTATTTTTATTTTTTAATTTACTGTTATTTTAGTCTTTTGTCTAATTATATACACATATGAGAAAGACCGACATATCACACAATCAAATAGATATATGTGTCACACGATTAACAAAATTAACAATAAAGTTAACATGAGAGACTAAAGTAATAAATATTTAGATGAGTCGAAGTCAAATTGTGTGAGATTCAAATCAATTAACATGGCAACTAGTCCACTCCATTACTTTTAGTCTATCATATTATTAACTATTTAAAAAAAAGGTATGAGAATGCAGAACATACTTAATGGTTGGATTAAAACTTCTTTGTCCCATTATTAACGATATATTACAAAAATACTAAAATAAATTCTGTATCAACCTAGCTATTATAATTCAAAAATATATGATATTAATTTTATTATTGACATGACATTGGACACAAGTGGCTCAAATATCAAGTGAAAAGAATCTATGAAACAAAAAGATATCATGGTTATTCTCATTAATATTAGCAAATTAGTGTTACAAAAAATGTACAAATAGTAAGTCATACTCAATTACTTATTTATTTATTTTAATTTTGAAACATATAACAACTATTTTTAGTTGTGATAATTGAATGACAAAGAAAATTAAAAGACTTCAAATTAATTTTCTAATTCAATGCACCACATAAAATGTAAATGATGTTATTAGTAACAATACTAGAGGTCATAGTGAATCATGATTATTATATATCTAATAAGAAATTTCTTCATCTCCATTTTGTAGTGTCTTTATTAGTCTCAATGTACTTATCATCATTGATAGATAATTAATCTTCTAAGTAATGTAACTCAAATTCATTATAATACTTCTTTTAAAATAAAATATAATAAAATTGTTTGATATTTTTTGAAATGAAATATAAGAAAGAAAAAAAAACAACTTCTCTCTTAGTTAATGATAATCTCTAAAATACCATTATTTTTCTTTTCTATCTATTTTCAATAGTCAAATTTATTTATCATGAAGAGTAATTTAAGCAATATACTCAAGTTTTTATTGGAATTGTATAGATTAGATGTGATAATTTAATATGTGTAATTTTATTTTTACTTATAATTCATTTTAGAGAAAGTACAAGGTAATCAATTTTTTTAAAATTTTTTTTATCAAGTTCAGCCGACCAACTTGTCCTGCCCTATTAAGTCCTTTTTTTAGTTGATTAAAATTGGACAGGCTATCAAAGGTGGTCGAGTTCAAAACATCAACTCGATCATATAAAATCATAGGTTAAATGAGTTAGTTTGATGGTTTCGATTCGTTTTGTCACCCTAAAATCAATGATAAATTATTTTCTAAAAATTTAACATTTTTATATCCTCATACTTATATTTGAATTTGAGATGCAAACTCAAATAGAAAATAATTTTTTTATTAAATTTTTTTTGACATTACTTCATTTTTGGATCGAAATTCGAACCCAAAACTCTTACTTAAGCAAAAAAAATAGTGATATCATCTTACATTTAATAGATTTAATTGTACTAAACTATACATTTTTTAAAAGGTATAAATCAATTTAATTGTACTAAATCAATCCGACAAACTCCACCTATTTACCACATAAAATCAATGGTACATTATTTTCTAAACTTTTAACATTATTACATTCTCATGTTTATATTTAAACTTATATTTGAACCAAAGACTGAAACTCATATAGAAGACAAAAAAAATTATATAAAAAGTTTTAATGTTACTTCATTTTTAGGTTTAGATTCAAATCCAAAAGTTTTAATTAAGCGACAAAAAACTAGTAGTATCATGTTACATGTTAACAATATATTCAATTGTATTAAATTATAAACTTTTCAAAAGAAATAGACTAACATAAATGGTTGAATTCAAAACATTAATTCTTCTCACCTAAAATAACATGTTAAACAAGTCAGCCCAATTAATAGAACTTTTTACCACTACTTTCTTTTTGTAAGTTAAGATTAGAAGAAAAAAAAATATTTATCGGATTTATATAGGAAAAATATATATATATTTTATAAATTAATAAAAAAAAATAAAAAAAAAATCACATAAAAGGAGATGAATGTGCATTCCCTGGAATAGAACAAAGAGAGATTGAAAAAAAAATATTTGGAAATAATTATGTAATAATAATATTTTGTTTTGTTAAGAAAAGGAGAGACTCGCTCTCACTTCAATGCTCCATTGTCACTTGCATTTTTCTCGGATCTCTCTCTCACCCTTTCATCTTTTTCTTCTTCCTCTTCACATTCTCTTCACAATTTGGTATCTCTCTCTCTCTCTCTCTCTCTCTCTCTCTCTCTCTCTTGCCACCCTTTCTATTATGTAATGATCAAACCTTTTTTGATCCAACCTTTGATCTGATTTAACTCTTTAATATCTTAAAGTTTCAATCTTTGTGAGTTATATACTCATATTTGCTTATTCATTTTATGTAATTTGGATCCTTTCATTCGAGAAATCCACGTAGTGGTAGTTCGATCTTGATCAAACAGTTTTAAAAAATATCAACTTTAATTTTATAATTTAAAATATCAAATTTAAATCTGATTCGTCTGATCTTGATCGAATGATTGCGGAAGCTATGAATGCGTGAATGCCAGGATGGTTGTTGTTATTGGTTTTTAGTGTTTTAACTTTGTAGCAGTTTTTTTTTTTCTTGGTATGGTTTATGTAATCTTAATGAAAAATGGGGTTGTTTGAATTTTGTATTGTAGGTGAAAAATGGCACAAATTTTGCTTCATGGAACTCTTCATGCTACCATTTATGAAGTTGATAAACTTCAGGCTGGTGGTGGTGGCAATATTTTCAGCATGGTATTATTTTTTATTTTATTTTATTTTGGCCTATTTGGATCTGGTGTGATTTAATTGTTGATTTTTTAGTTTTGATATGTTTGGATTATGAAAATTGGAATTTGAAGTGTATGTGTTTTATTAGTTTTGCATATGATTGAATAAAGAAAAAAGAATATTTTGATTTGGCGGTACTGGTGATGACTGTTGCATCAATGTGGACCCTGCTTGCTTTTGAAGATCTGTGATCTGTTTGGTTATTGTATATTGTATATAACTTTTTTTTAAAAGTTTTCATACTTCCATTTTCTAGTCTGATAACATGGAACAGTTCAACAAAAAGAGAAATGATTGAGAGAAAAATTGAATTATTTGCGATTGATTCATTGAAAAAAGTTGATTACTATGAATATATGATACACTTTATAAATAGTGATCATAATCAAGCTAACTAATCTTAAATATTTATAATTAACTATAACCAACTCCTAACGATATCTAACATATCTCAAATTTTGTAGGAATATGCATCCTTTTTTTTTTATACTTTCAGTCATTTGCAAACCTTTGTGTGAATTCTTTATGGAAGTGATTTGTGGAGCTATTCAAGACTTCTGTCATTAAAAACAGAACAATGTTAATCTAAATTAGTGATTGTCAATTTGTTATCATGATCTAAATTACATGTTGTAATTTGGCTGCTAGTTTGACATGAATCAGATGGTTGCCTTTAGTTTGAAATTGTTAATCTAATTCACCTTTTACCTGAATGACCATTACTTTTATCTTATGCATCCTTCATTACACATATGCAATGTTTTAGCAAAAATAATTTGAGTATGCTTGAATCTTAGTCGTTGGATTTTACTTTAGTTTTTGTATTGTTATTGTCTATGTTGATTTTTCATGTATATATTCAAATACATACATTGCATCTGGTGAAAAGAGAATATTCATTTTCTTTAGTTTTGTTCTTTTATTTTTGTTATTCATCATTAACGGCGCTGTTTATTTAATGCTTATACTTCTACAGATCAGGCAAAACATTGAGGAGACTGTTGGTATTGGTAAGGGAGTTACTAAACTCTATGCTACCATTGATTTGGAGAAGGCAAGAGTAGGAAGGACAAGAATTATCGAAAATGAACATACTAATCCGAAATGGTACGAGTCTTTTCACATTTATTGTGGCCATTTGGCTTCAAATATTATATTCACTGTGAAAGACGATAATCCTATTGGAGCAACTTTAATTGGAAGAGCTTATGTGCCTGTTGATGAGATCTTGGATGGTGAGGAAATTGATAGATGGGTGGAAATTTTGGACGAGGAAAAAAATCCGATACCTGAGGGTTCGAAGATCCACGTGAAGCTGCAATATTTCGATGTCACGAAAGATCGCAGCTGGGCTCGAGGCATTCAAAGTGCTAAATTTCCCGGAGTTCCGTATACTTTCTTCTCGCAGAGGCAGGGATGTAAGGTATCACTTTACCAAGATGCTCATGTGCCTGATAATTTCGTTCCTAAAATATCGCTATCTGGTGGCAAGACTTATGAGCCTCATAGGTGTTGGGAGGATATTTTCGACGCAATCACTAATGCAAAACACTTGATATACATTACTGGTTGGTCTGTTTATACCGAAATTTCCTTGGTGAGGGATTCTAGGAGGCCGAAGGCTGGGGGAGACGCAACACTTGGTGAGCTTCTCAAGAAAAAGTCTAGTGAAGGTGTTCGAGTTTTGATGCTTGTTTGGGATGATAGAACATCGGTTGGTTTGTTGAAAAAGGATGGATTGATGGCTACTCACGATGAAGAAACCGCACAATTCTTCGATGGAACTGATGTGCATTGTGTTTTATGCCCCCGCAATCCTGATGATGGTGGTAGCATCGTTCAAGATTTACAAATTTCAACGATGTTTACTCATCACCAGAAGATTGTGGTTGTGGATAGTGAATTACCTGGTGGAGGGTCAGACAAGCGAAGAATTGTGAGCTTTGTTGGTGGTATTGATCTATGTGATGGAAGATATGATACTGCCTTCCACTCACTTTTCAGAACCCTCGACACGGCACATCATGATGATTTTCATCAACCTAACTTCCCCGGTGCTGCAATCACAA
Source organism: Cicer pinnatifidum (assembly GCA_037974775.1). Lineage (NCBI taxonomy): Eukaryota > Viridiplantae > Streptophyta > Magnoliopsida > Fabales > Fabaceae > Cicer > Cicer pinnatifidum. The sequence continues at coordinate 23,197,967 of JBBPBR010000003.1, read as the reverse complement.
AAGGCGGTCCAAGAGAGCCTTGGCATGACATTCACTCTCGGCTTGAAGGACCAATTGCTTGGGATGTTTTGTTTAACTTTGAGCAGCGATGGAGAAAGCAAGGTGGGAAAGATTTACTAGTCTCTCTAAGAGAGCTTGAAGATTCTATTATTCCTCCATCCCCAGTGATGTTTCCAAACGATCATGAGACATGGAATGTTCAGTTGTTTAGATCGATCGATGGTGGAGCTGCTTTTGGGTTCCCGGAGACTCCTGAAGATGCTGCAAGAGCCGGGCTTATTAGTGGAAAGGACAATATCATAGACCGTAGCATTCAAGATGCATATATTAACGCTATTCGACGTGCCAAGAACTTCATCTATATTGAAAATCAGTATTTCCTCGGAAGCTCTTTCGCATGGAATGGTGATGATATTAAGCCTGAAGACATTGGTGCTTTGCATCTAATCCCAAAGGAACTTTCACTTAAGATTGCTAGTAAGATCGAAGCCGGGGAAAAGTTCACCGTGTATGTTGTCGTCCCAATGTGGCCAGAAGGTGTCCCGGAAAGTGCATCAGTTCAAGCAATATTGGATTGGCAGAGGAGAACAATGGAGATGATGTACAAGGATATCGTTCAGGCACTCAGAGCGAAGGGAATCGAGGAAGATCCTCGAAAATATTTGACGTTCTTCTGCCTTGGTAATCGGGAGGTGAAGAAACAAGGAGAGTATGAGCCTGCTGAACAACCAGAACCTGATTCAGATTACGAGCGAGCACAACAGGCTCGACGATTCATGATCTATGTTCATACCAAGATGATGATAGGTAAAAAAAGTTTGAAGATTACTGTGATAATCTAAAAACTTCAACAATGTCATAAAGTTTGAATATTTTGTGTACTTTTATCTTTGTAGTCGATGATGAATACATAATCATTGGATCTGCCAACATCAACCAAAGATCAATGGACGGTGCGAGGGACTCTGAGATAGCAATGGGAGCTTATCAGCCTTACCATTTGGCTACAAGACAGCCGGCACGAGGTCAAGTCCATGGCTTCCGCATGTCGTTATGGTACGAGCACCTCGGCATGCTTGATGAATCCTTCCTCCATCCAGAAAGCGAAGAATGTATCGATAAGGTGAACCAAATTGCTGACAAATATTGGGATCTCTATTCGAATGAGTCGCTCGAGCATGACCTTCCCGGCCACTTGCTTCGATATCCTGTCGGAGTTGCTAGCGAAGGAGATGTCACAGAGCTGCCTGGATTTGAATTCTTCCCCGACACCAATGCTCGGATTCTTGGCGCCAAAGCTGATTACCTCCCTCCTATCCTCACTACTTAGTTTTTATACTTTGTTCACAATATTGTGACTGCTTACTTACATTAATCTTTGTTTTTTATTACTATTTGTGGTTTGAAGAGTAATAATCTTTTTTGTATTTTATACATACGTTGAGAGTACAATAATCTTAATATATAGTATGTAATGTATTTTTGGAATTGTTTTTAGCATTCTGAAGATGGCAATGAGCCAAATACAAATTTTTGTGTTGTTAACTGCTATGACTTTAGCTGGTTTCTAATCAGTGTTTCTTATCTTTAATGTCATGTGATTTTAGTTTATTTGGGGGGTTTTTGGAAAATATTGATAGTTGAACCGAAGCAATCAATAGATCTATAGTACTCGGAGTTCTAATTGAAGGTGTATCTCGATGACACCGACACGGCACTACATTTTAATTATATTTAATTAATTTATTTTTTCAAATTATTATTGATGTTGATATATTAATGTTAATGTTAGTGTCAATATTTGTACTTCATAGATGGATTCTGATTAAAATTTTTATGAAATTTTTATTAAGAAATTAATCTTTATTTTGATGAAAACAATATTGTATTTAGCTAAAGTGGTTTACAACAGTTGTAAATGGGATGTGTTCAAATAAATTTTTAAGATCCACTTATTTTTGCTTTATTTTTAAGATCCACTTAAAATATGTAATATTTTAATTAGACTTGCTTAAAGAACATACATTGTTTTTAAAATATAATAAGCATAAAAAATTGTGAAAAAAATTAAGGTTCATTTGTTTGTGAAAATATTTTCTTTTTTTTTAAAAAAAAAAATTGTGTTAATTGTATTCGTTAATAAAACAAATAAGAGACTTTTAGAGTAAATAATTATT
>JBBPBR010000003.1:23177217-23188506 GCA_037974775.1 Cicer pinnatifidum | reverse complement strand
AAAAAAAAAAAAAACTATTATTGACTATGTCATACTATCACATGAACAAACTCAAACTTTCACTCTTAAAATTGCTAATAAAAATACTTGTCATTGTCAAACCTTTACAACAAAACTTAATATATATATTTGTTTCACCCCTTTAAGAAGGGTACTTGACTTTGCGTAATATTTTGAGAACTCATTGAGAACCATGAGTTGGACAAAATCATGCTAAACTATTTACAACCACAAGAATACATAAGATTTTTCTCCAACTTCTACCCCTTCTTCACATAAAGACCCTTTCCATAAACCACAATAATTTTCTTTTTATGACTTCAAATATTGTTCACCCTCCTAAAAATTTAATTACAAAATAAATAAAATGAAATTTAAAGTAAAAAAAAAAAATAATAGAGCGAATTTCTCTAAAATTTCTTTCCCTTATTCTAACTTCTAAAACAAAGAAAATCAGACTAACAATGTTAAAATCTAGCAGAAATGATCAAACTCTCAAAGCGAACGAGTTTGAATTTCAGTTAAAAGTTATGAGAAAAAAAAAAACAAGGATCATCAGTGACAGCACCCCATTCTTTGAACTCGATCCCTTAAAATTCCATTATACAAAGCAATTCGATTTTCTTGCATTCCACGTGCTTCGGGAATTTCGTTTCTGCATTTTTTTATTGATACTCTGTTTTTCTTCCCCTGTTCTTCTCTTTTTTTCTTTTCTTCTTCCTTCACCATCACATTTTCTGAAAATTTCACTTTTTTCTTTATTCTCCTTTTTTCCCTCTTCTTTTCATCTATAAAAAATTAAAAAAAAATTAATTAGAATAACATTAATTATTATATTACATTCATAAGGATAAACTTAAATACCGTTTGTTAATGTTCTTAATACAACATAACACGTATACTTTTATATCAAGAATCCATGTATCATGAAATGATTAAAAAACAAAACAAAAAAATTAAAATAAAATAAAATATTAATTGAAAAATTTATGTATATTAAGATCAAATATTTCAATTTTTTATATAATACTTTTGTTTATATTTAATTTGAAAAATAGTAATAATAACAAAATAAGTGTATCTAAAATTTATTGTTATAAAAAAAATGATTTTTCATGTGAAGAAAAGAGTGAATATATTTTTTGGGATGAATTGAAATTTACCTGAGCATAAGCAAGAGCGAAGATTCCGTTTATCAGAGTGAAGAGAATTGGGGTTTTCGATAATTTGAAATTGCGATGAATTTTTTTGTTTACAGAAAATAAGGTAAAGAACGGTGGTTGAAAGAACCGTTGCGGTGGTTAAAACAAGACCTTGTGAAATTGAAGCCATATTGTTTTTTGAACAGAACAAGAAAACAAAGAAAGAATCAACAACCAACAACGTTGTATTGTGTTTGTGTTGTGAGAAGAATGAAAAGCGAGGACTCTGTTGACTATAAGATGAAAGAGTCGTATAAATATTGAATGAGAGTGAGAAAGTGTCTTTTTCTTTTGCGAAGCTTCATAACAGGTGGCACCGGTTGGGAAAAAGAAAATATATTTTAACAAAAAATATAGGTGAAGAAAGAACATGAATTAAAAAAAAAAAAATCAACAATTATGGTTAGAGAAGGGGAAAAGAAATAAATAATGACTTCGGTTTATTTTATTATTTTTTGGCAAAAATGACTTTGGATATTTGGCAAAATGGTTGTTGGTGATGATGTTTAGGAAAGAAGTGATGAGTAAACTAGATTTAAATATTTTTTTCTTTGATGGCCTAAAGGGAGCTTCCTATGTTGGAAAATGGGATGAATTCAAAAGAAATTTTTTTTAACAAATTCCTATATAGTTTACATTGATAGTACATAATTTTTTTCCATAATTAAAAATAACTTGTTCATTATAGTTATAATTTTAATTTTTTCAAATTTAATGAAGTTTTATAATAATAATAATAATAATAATAATAATAATAATAATAATAATAATAATAATAATAATAATAATAATAATATATATTTTAATCTATCCAAAAATATCTCAACAAACAGCTTTAATTTAATCTATCAAAATTTTCATTTATATCTTTTATTAATTTCTAATATAATCTTAATATAATTTATTTCAATATATTTTTATTATTTTAAAATTTAAATTTAAGATAGTAATTCGTATACTATTTTATATATTATAGAAAAACAATTAATGATATAAAAAGTAACAAAACTTATAGATTTTTTGTATGGGTAAACAACCACAAAATGATAACTAAAAAGAAAGAAAAATTATATAAGCCATTTCATATTTTACGTTTTGTTTTGTGGGAATGGGTCAAAGGTCAAAGCATGAAAGCTTTTTCTTTCTAGAAGGAACCGGTCAGAAAATGGGACATTAGGGAATGAGATTCCTGATGTTATTCTAATTTAGTTACACAATTTTCAGCCGTCCGATTTAAATTGACAATTGAAATGATTTCCTACGGTAATATAACGGACGTGTGATTTAAACCGTTTGATCTAAAATAAATAGCTGAGATTAACTACTTCGTGTCTCAAGTAGTACAGGTAATTGCGATTCTGACTTTGATTGTTGCGTCACGCATGTGACTCCATATAAAATTGGGACTAAAAACTAATTTATAATTTATAATTTATAATTTGAAGTTTAATTCTAAAAACTAATTTATAATTTGAAAGTAGTTTACATAAAATTGAAATATAAAATACTTCTTTGTCTAAAATTAGCCGTTGCATTGAATGTATCGGAGAGTTGAGAGAGCGCAATGCAACTAATTACTCACAAGTCACAATTCAGTAGATTGTTTCATACAGGTTAAAAAAGAAAAAAAATAACAATTTAAAAGTGATGTGATAATATTAAGGAGAATATAATTTTTATGGTACTTCAACAAAAAAAATAATAGTGTATTGGTATTTGTTAATTTTTTAATCAACAAATATGTTTCTTTTATCTACATCGAGCGGAGTTTTTCGAAAGAGGAAAAAATGAGTTAAAAAATTAGAAAAATAACAAGGAAGAAAATTAAGGTTAGAATCTTGATATTAGAGTTGTATGAACTGATTTAAAGAATTTGTTTGAAATTATTGATTTATTGATATTAGGATTGTTAGAGTTTGATTTGATATTAAAGTTGTAGATTATAGGAACTTATTACTGATTTATTAATATATATTAATTATATATATTGTGGTGTATGTGGTTGAAATTTTGAATTCTATAATTATTGCATTTTATGAGTAAAATTGTGGTTATTGTGTTATCATTGTCGAAATATATATTTGAGTATAATATGAGAAGGTGACATGTTATCGACACAACTTTTTTTGTTACATGAATTAACATAATCAAATTACATGTATCATATAAACTGGTATGTGTAGAGTCCTGGTGCATCTTATAGGCTGGTATATAAATATGAATTGCAATTTATTTTATTAATTTTTTTAATTATTAAAATTGTATTTTTATAATTAGCATCCAATTTTTAAAATTATAACATGACTTCTAAAATATTTAAGAGGGCCCCGACCTTTGATATGTAGAGGTTAATGTACTTTTCACTGCTAAATTATGAGGTTGAAAGAATTTTGTGATTAAATTTTCAAGTATAAAACTAGTGGAGAATAAAATAGATCCATTCAAGAATTTCGTGATTGAATTTTCGTTATTATTGTTTATGGTTTTGTTTATTTGGAAATTGATTTATGTGAATCGTTCATCAACACGATAAATTTTAGTTAATTTTGAGTGAGACCAGTAATATACTTTGCTTGCCCCAAAATCATGGTGTTTTTGTTTGCATCTTTCTAAATTATGGATTACTTAAAATAAATTGGACAACATTTCAAATGCTTAACAACATCATATCTATATTAGTGGTACGAAGAAGCAAGCTAATTTTGTCAACAAAGAACGTAAGAAATGATGAATCTAAATGAATATATAAGTTTTTTTAAACCTCAAGTTATGATCTATGAGAATCCTACATTATTTTGATTTAGTTTGCTGTTACAAAAGAAATATGATACCTCTATAGTAAACACATAACATAAAAGATGAATTTGACACTAAAAAAAATAAAAGACTATATTATAAAAATAGATAAATAACTAATATATTATTTTTGTGTGATTTAAAAGACTGTGAGATGTATTTTGCCTATTTTTTATTTCTACTATACTATGTTCTATATATTTTGCTTTTACATATTGGTTTATATGACCATAAAAATAATTTAATATGTAATTTTCATCACAATTAAGAGCAATAGATATACAGATAGTTATTTATATAAAGAGAGAGAGAGAAGGATTAACTTTGAATTGGTTCCATGATTGTTGATCATAGTATTTAATCTTGAAAGAAAACAACAAGTGTTAAAACAAAATAGTGAGAAAAAGCAAGATGAGATTTAACAATTAACCTTACATCTACTTTCCTCTATATCACAATGATAACACTAATTCAGAGTTTTTTTTGATATTTTTACATCATCTATCTTGGTTTAATTCATTGTTCTTGATTATAATGTTAAAAGATATTTTGAAAATCTTTTAGATTTTTCTTTTGTTTCGATTGTGATCGTTATAGTTACAAACAATCACTTTTTATTTGTCTTCTTACAGTTTCATTATATTCTTATTCTTGATAACTAATGCTTTTTTAAGAGCAGTGCCTTTAAGAAAGTAGAATCTATGGCTTCAAGATAAGTTCTTTGGTGCATACGAACAACTTGTCAATGTGAAGCCATCAATTTTGTGGTAAAAAAATGTTAGAAAAAAATGCAGCATTTATGCATAATTTTGATCAGGCTGTAAGAGAATACATAAATATTGAACACCTTGTTGATTTTAGTAGTAATAGTTCTGATCCGGTGTTGACAAGTGTTTTGCATGACGTTGAGAGTGATGCTGCAAAATTATACATTTTACATGAGAAAGAGGTTGTTTATGACACTGCAAATTCTTCATTTTACTGTGAATGTAGATTGTTTGAGTCTAGCCGAATTCCATGTTCTCATATTATTTTTTTATCATGAAAGAAGAGCACGTTGACCATATTCCAAGGAGTTTTATTTTGAAATGGCGGACGAAGAATGCTAAGGATGCGGACCAGTCATCCAAGCTCTTAAATTCGAGGTTGCGGGTCAGCCATCATGAATTTTAAATCAGAGGGCATGGGTCAGTCATTCCTGTTCTTAAATTAAAGGATGCGGGTGAATGTCCCGTCTTTTAAATCATATAGTGAGGGTTAGTCATCCCAGCTTTAAACCAGATGATGTTGGTCAATGTCTCATCTTTTAAATCAGAGAATGTGAGTCACTCATCCTTGCTTTTAAATCATAGTGTGTGGGTCAATGTCCCATCTTTTAAATCATAGGGTGCAGCATACCGACTTTAAATTTATATACTATAAAAAAAATATGAAATGTCGTTAGTGCATTTGATGAATGAACATTTTCCTTCGCTTTCATCTTTTTTTTCTTCAATTTTTTCAATCAACTTTTTTTTTTTTTCAATTTCTTTATTTTATTTTATTTTTATCTATTTCTTTCACCTTCTTACGAAGATGATCCTTGAATTCATGGACGAAAAATGGGCACCACTTCGAATAAATAGTGGTGATTGTCCTTTTCATATTTAAAGATATTTTTTAGGCTAAATTACATCTGCGGTCTCTTAACTTAATTTCAGGTAAAGTTTTAGTCCTTTATCTTTTTTTTTTTTTTCGAGTTGGTCCTTTATTTTAATTTTAAGTGACAATTTGATATTTTATATTTTAAAGTTTCAACAATGTTGTCATTTTTTTTACAAAAATTCAAAAAAATCATCAAATTTTACAACCAAAACCCATAAAAATCATTATCATCTTCAATAAAATACAAATTTAATCAAATTCATATCTTAAATCTTGAAATAAACTCATATTTTCATTCTTGTTGGAGATGAAAATATGAGTGTATTTGAATATTTGAGTTATGGATTTGATAAAATTTGCATTATATTGCAGATGATTATTAATTTTATGGATTTTGATTGAAAATTTTGATGATTTTTTTGAATTTTTGTATAGAAAAGGATAACATTGTTGAAATTTTAAAACATGAAATATCAAATTGTCACTTAAAATTAAAATAAAGTACCAACTCAAGAAGAAAAAAAAAGATAAATGACTAAAACGTTACCTGAAATTAAGTTAAGGGACCACAAATATAATTTAGCCTATTTTTTATTACATCATCAACTTGATCTCTAGTTGCCCTTGTCTTACGTGTAACGATAACATACTAGTTTTGGCCTATTGACATTCACATATTTTGTGTCCCAACATATGATTATCATAAAAAATGGATTTTGACAAAAAAAATTATATGGGTAACTGACCCAATTTGTTAGTAATATTTCATAAAAGAAGTATGTTAATAACTCATGCCATAATTTCAATCAAGTTTTTAATCCACTTTGGAAGATATAATTTATCCCAATCTATCTTCACAACCTTTCAAAATATATTATGTTTCGACTTTGATATGTGTATGTAAGTCATATTCTTTGGTCATCTTTTTTAGATTTTCAAACTACTGATCTTCTTTCATTCTATATTTTTTGTGACCCTAATTTTTGCTTAGATTTCCCTTTCGGATTTTCAACATAACGGATTTTGTTTCCTAACTTTTGTCTAGGCCACCCTTTTGAGTTTTCAACCTAACGGGTCATTATTCAATTTTGTACTATAACTTTTACCTAGGTTGTCCTTTTGAGTTTTTGACCTAGCGGATTTTGATTCATTTTAATACCCTAATTTTTGCATAGATCGTCCTTTTTGAGTTTTCGACTTAGAGAATGTTCATTTAGATGTTATGTTTTTTGACATATCAACGTGTAAGAAGTAAGTTTTCTGAATTCATATTTTTGTAAATCAGAACCCCACTTGAAAGTATTTTTTTTTTGTATGAGGACTCAATTTGTTAGGAGTCCACTTTCGATGTTAGTCCTTTTAGACATGCAAAATCTTTTAGGAGTTCACTTCCTCAACCATCATTTAATCAATTGTTTTTCAGTATCCTTCTATGTTGTTATGAGGAACTTTACCAAAATTTAGACTACTAGAATTAAATTTGTCGAATATATCAAAAATCAAAAATATAATAAAGTTAGTAATATGGTAAGCAGTTGGTTTTAAAAAAAGAAAAAATAATATAAAAATAATATACCTTTGTGCAAGTTGAAAATAATATAAAAATAATATACCTTTGCGCAAGTGAAAATATCCATGCATTGGGAGATTCTAGAGTGACACAAGACAAACGATACCATGTCCAATTTTGCAACAACAATGCACATCTTCTCATAGACATTACACCGGGTTTCGTGGCAAGACATAATTATCTATAAAGTGTAGCTAAAACTGCTGAATCTCAACTATGTTGAGATGCTTTATTTAAATCTCCTAATAGTGAAAGATATTTTAAGGGGTCGCTCCCCTAGGCCACAATCACTGCAAGGCCACAATTATTCAATATCGTCCATTGAATAAAATTTATCAACAGATGCGGATGATCTAATACCAATCCTTGTGATTTTTTTTTTCAACCAATGAAATTATTCTATTCCATATATTGAATAAAATTTATCAACGGATACGGACTTGGTTGTACAATAAGTACAAAGGAACTTTATTGGTAGCAGTTGCACATGATATGAACGACAATGTAATTCCTATTGTGTTTGCTCTTGTCGATAGTTTTGATCGGAGCAACCATACTGTTATGGTCCACGAGACAGTAGTTCCAAGAGAAGGGTGACCAATTGGTCATTTCAGTGTAAACCTTCCTAAGAAGTGGTACGACTGCGGAAAATATCAAGCTAAACATATGTGTTGTTCACATGTGACAATAACATGTTCTACATAAAATATGAGTATTGAAGCCTTATACCTGATGTGTACAAGGTGAAAATAGTACTAAAAGTCTACGACGAAGCGTTGTAACCCATACCAAACGAAGGATATTGACCACAATATGAAGGTGTTAAGGTGTTAATGCGAAGAGTTAATAAAGGTTGCCTAAAGTGCAAATGCATTAGAACATAAATGGACACTACAAAAACAGTACCAAGAAAATACGGATTGTGTCGGGTCTTTGGTCATACTAGGAAACATTGTTCAAACGCTACTGGCACATCTACTCAAATTTAATGTATTTTTTTCGTCAATTTTAATATATTTTTTTCGTCAATTTTAATGTATTTTCATTAAAATTTATAATATAATTTACTATTTTTAATTATAATAATTTTTAATTATGACTATAATTATAATACTAATTATTATTATTTATTAATATATTTTATTTTATTTTACTTTAATATTAGTATTTTTATCTTTTAAATAATTTAATAAATTTATTAAATAATTAATAATAATTGTTAAAATGAGGGGAAAAAAAACCATTGTTAGCAGCAAGTCGCTCTCTGAGACAGCGACCTCCTATTGAGTTTTAAAAAAATGGCATTCAGCTGGTCGCTTCCCAAGCCGACAACATCCGATTGAGTTGAAAAAGTAGGACAATCGCGTAATACTTTTTCGTTGTGTGGCATTTTGGTTATAAAAAAAAAGATATTTTAAAAAAATCTTCATTTCTCATATTTATTTTGAATTTATAAAAAAAATTTAGAGATTAAAAATATGATTTTGTTTATTTTTCAAAAATAGATACTAAAATTAAAGAAAAAAATTTGAAGGACTAAAAAATTGAGAGTTTTTCTCTATAGAAAATATAATAAGATTTTTAATTTTATAAATGTGAAGATTTATTTTCACATTTCTCATATCTATTTTGAATTTATAAAGATTTTAGAGATTAACAATATGATTTTGTTTATTTTTCAAAAATAGAGACTAAAATTAAAGAAAAAAATTTGAAGGACTAAAATATTGAGAGTTTTTCTCTATAGAAAATATAATAAGATTTTTAATTTTATAAATGTGAAAATTTATTTTATTTAATTTTTTAGTTATTAAAATCTCACTTTCTAAAACTTTAATTTTAAAGATTAAAATATAACTTTTAAAATATTTACAATGATTTTAAAAATAGAGAACGTCTTAAAAATACTAAAATAAGTTAAAAGATTATTCATATAATTTAGTCTACAAATAATCATGAAAAAGATTATAATTGTGCGTGTCGATATTTTAAACCTTCACATACTACAATTTGTGGAATATATTAATTACGTATCGTGTACGTGAGTCCACATACACGTGGTACACTATTCTCCAAGTCAATCAGGTACCATTCTGTACCTTTCTTCACGAGCCACTTCACATGTGTATCAAGTTCTTTTTTTATTTTTATTTTTTATTTAATAAATCATCGATTTAATCACTAAATTAATATTTTTTAATCGATTTAATTTTTAAAACTATTAAAATTAATTAAAAAAATTAAACTATTATTTTATCTATTAAGTGTATCCTTTTTTAAGTGATCATCAATAATTCTGAAACAATATTTAAAATAATCTTTAAACTATCATAAAAAATAATAATTTAGTCTTTTAAAATTCTATTTTTGTTGTTGTTAAATATCACATTTTTCATTTTCTCAAATTCTTAAATCATTTTAATGACAAAATAATATTTGAATTGACTTCTTACACTTACTATACGTTGATTTTCATGTGGGACTGATTCGTCTCGCGAACCCGTCTTGTCCCCGTAAACAATGAGATCTGATCTCAAAAAAAAAATAAGGACAAGATAGAAAAAGGATTGGGTTTGGGCTACTCTTTGGGTTACCCATCCCGTTTTAAATTAATTTAAGGATAAATTATTATTTTTTGTTATTATTTTAGGTTATTATTGATTCGTCATCTCTAAAAAAAATTATTACTAACTTGTTAATTTATAGTTGTAAAACAATATTATGAGTTATTACTCTTGAATAAATTGACAAGCGATAATTATATATGATTTATTATGAGTTTCTTTATGTTTAATTATTTTTTCTAAAAAATGAAATAAAATGAGTTTGTTTGATTTAAATAATTATTTTAAAAAATACGAGTTTTAAGACTATCAAGTTGTTCAACTTGTGTCTTAGAAAACTTAAGGATTAAAAAAAATCACATCTAGTTAAGCCTTTTTAAGAATAATCTTATTATTTTGGTTATAAAAATGAACTTTAAAATCTCCAAGTTGAGTTATAATCCCTCAAAGATTAAAAAGATTGTACAATTTGTGTTATAATCACTCAAAGATTAAAAAAATGTTACATCTAATTAATTATTTTAAAATAATTTTATATAATTATTAATTTATTAAAAATAAAATGCGTTTTAAAATTATCATGATATAACAACTATGTTCACACATTACTTAGAAATAATATTGTATTTGACTTTATTTTTGACAGTATTTTTTTTTATAAAAAAAACTTAATAATGTAATAAACAACCAATGCAAGCTCTTTGGAAGAAGAAAACTTACCTAACCTAAATGAAAAAAAATACTAGTTGATGTTACAGTAAAGCTAAATAAAAACGATATATGTTGTGGTTACAACATATATCTGCGTAAAGAAAGAAGCAAAGAAAGAAAAAGAATCTAACCGGCTAGTTTCAGTTTATTCTCTCTGGATAAAAAGAATATTTAACATGCTACATACACCTTTCTCTATCATTCAAGAGTTTCAATATATCAGTTTTCAATGCATTATTTTAACAATAAATCTATCAACTTTAAACGAATAAGTATAATTTTGAGTATGAGATCAAACTTCAAGAAAACCCCCAACAAATAAATGTATCATTTTTAGGAGTGAAATCAATTATGTCAACAACAAACAATAAAATGTTAAAGAGATACAGATCGAACCAAAACGTGAGATGCATATCTATGTATAACAGTGAAAGAGAAGGCAGCGGCGTTGTAACAATTGATGGTAATTGGCGGCGGTCATTGGTGGAAGTTGAAATGACAGAGTGTAAGTTGAAATTACGACGATGGCTCTGTTTCTCGTTTTGTAATTTTTTTTCTCTTAATTTTGAAATATATGATTTTGATAATGGAATTGTGTTGTTTCTTCTCTGATCAACATGATTTTTGTTTCACATTTACTATTTTATAAAAAAAATTCATAAAGAAAAAAAAAAGAAACTCTATATTTTCTATTTTTTGATTTTTCTTTAAAATAAAACTCCCTTCTTTGAGTGATCGTTTTTTTTTATAACTACTATAATATCTCTACCCAAAAATCGTCTCCTCTGTTTTTTTTTTTTTT
>JBBPBR010000003.1:23165817-23177044 GCA_037974775.1 Cicer pinnatifidum | reverse complement strand
TTTTATCTCAATTTATAGATAAAAGTGGTGAATCTTTGTTTCATGAGATAAAATTAAGTTCCAGATTTTGTATTGTTTTACAACAACGTGTTCATTAGATAAAATTAAGTTTTGAATCTTTTTATTGTTTTGCAGCAATGTGTTTATGAGATAAAATCAAATTCCGGATTTTTTATTATTTTGCAGCAAAAACAAGCAACCTCGTATACTTAAAAGAAATAAGTGACTCACCTTTTTAATTGAGTGTACATATGGTGAAGATATAACATTAGGGATAAAATAAAATAAAAAATAAAAATTATTGAGATGAAGGAATGCGTAAACATATTCTTGTAAAAGGAGTGCAATGCAAACAACATACCTTTTGTTTTTAAATATGCGTAAACATATTATTTTTTTGTTAAATATAATGTAATAGAAATCCATATAGATATAAACTTAAAATTTGAACCATTTTTAAAATGACGATTGTTTTACTTAATAATAATAAATACAAAATGCTTATTAAACATATTATTATTATTATTTAAATTATCTTTAATTGGTCGGATAAAATTGAAGTACTAGACTTGTCTAATACTTTGGCCACCACAAAAGGGTCAAACATTTGATACCTTTTTTTTCTTCATATGTATGTCCATATTGTTACCTTTAGAGTTAACTTTTGTACCTCTATTCGACGAATCAAAGCATTCACAATAAAATAACACTATTTTTTTTTATGATAATCTAAAGTAGTGTAACATATTTCATAAATGTATTGAATCACATCGTAGAAGTCAAATTCACCATTTTTTAGTGATGTCGGTCGTGCACACTCCACTATTTATTGTTTCTAGCCTTTCAGTTCAAGATTGAGTATGAAATTTATATCTATTGACATAGTAAGTATGCCATGATTTGAAGGATGAATTAAAGTGATTTGATAAGTTATCAAGTGTTTGTTGAAAGGAGCTGGAGTTATGAGAGAAACTCGTTTAAACTCTTACGGAAAATTAGAATATATTTAGGCATAAGTTTGTTGTTCACTTATTTGATTAGAGATAAAAAATTCCCTAATATATAATAAATAAATGTTTATTTTAATATAAAATTTCAAAGGGTCGCCGAACAATAGGTTGATTACCGACAATAGGAGAGATACAAATTATTAGTTGTTGTTCTAATAGTTGCATACGATTTATGGCGTTTATTAACTCAACGAAACAAAACCACACCCATAAACCACGAAAATTAAAGGTTGGAAATCATCCAGGAATAAATCTAAATCGGTTGTTTTACAAAATACAAATTGAAAAACAAGAAAGAAAAAGCAGAAGTTCATAATAAATTTAAAAACACTCTCTGATGCACAAGATCAGCAATTAGCTGCAAGTACAGAGCATACTTATTTTGCACAACATAAATACGGATTTGATGCAAATAAAAGCGAAATATAATTAATACATACTAAACAAATACTTACAATGAGAACTTAGTTTTGAAAAACGAAAAAGGAAAATACAAGATTATGAAAATATAGGAGACACTTAGGGTCCTGCTTGTACAACTTTGGTGTAGTGGAGGAAATGATGAGATTCCTTTTGCTTTCGGTGCATGTTTGGTTTCTAGTGTATATGGCAAACAAGTGCCCGAAGCTTTTGCTTTTCGGAAAATATTTGTTTTTTCTGATATTAGATAATTTTTTTTTTAAATTTTTAATTTTTTTTTAAGTCTGGAATCGAATATGGGCTAGGCCCGAGACTTAATACAGTAACCTATTTTTTTGGTGAAGTCTAATTTTGAGCTTGGCCTAATACATGACATAGTAGACTATATATATATATATATATTTTTGTGTTGGGCCTTCAATTAGTTGGGCCAATGTTTCTTATTTTGTAGGGGTGAATATACCAAAATAATCATCTTCATTGTCATCTCCCATGTTCATTGAATTTTCGGAAGCAGTTGCTGAGGAAACATTTGACGAGTAGGTCTTGCTTTTCAGAAGCTGGGCCATAATCTCAAAGTATTCTTCTGCAGTTTTAGCTACTGCCGATTGTGTTTGAGCAAATGATTTTTGAGCTAAGAATTGTGTTTGCATTGTTTGAGGTTTTTGCAATCCTTGCTTTTGGAGCCATGTGGATACGACTTGCTTTTTGATATTCAGAGGGATGGAAAATTTTGTCCACCATCTAGTTTTGAATCTTCTAACGAGGATTGTTTGTACCTGTTGTTGATTTATTTCAAAATACTAGGCTGTTACCCATGGTAAGAAGAATTTTGTGGAGAAAAGCATCAAGGGGTGGAAAATGCGTTCTCTTTCTGTAGGTTTGTAGTTGGTTTTGTATAGTTGGAAGCTTTCGTGTACTTCCGGATGAAGAATTTATGGAGTTGAACCATAAAGTTTCCACCAATGGGAAAACCATTGAGGGATTTTTGAGGGGTTCATGGTGAGGTTAAAGAAAAATAGCCAAGTATGACTAAATATTTGGTTTTGAATGAGGAAAGCATTATACCAGACTTGTTGGTAGTCCCAGTAATTGAATGTTCTACAGTAATTTATTGTGGTTTTGAATTCTAGTGGGAATCGTTTTGGGGTATGAAGGTTTGATCCCCAATCTGAAGGTGGGATTATTTTGTGTATTTTGCGGTCGAATATGCGACTGGACCTTCTTTTGGGTTGTCCTGTATTGTTACAAAACCCGTTATTTCAAGGATAGATTTGTATTAAGGCTGGGGTTTTGATAAATCCCAAGGTTTAAAAAACCAGCCTTCTGGAAAAAATTTTGAAATGACCAATTGAGGATTTTTGCCATAAAAGTGGTCCTCAATTGTCCAAATGTTTTGAAATTCTGTTTTAACAAAATACTCAAATTTTGGCTTAAACAAAGTAATCAGAGATTCATTTGAAACAATTTTTGATTTTTCTTCTTGTTGTAGTTTTGAAATTAGTTTACAGGATGGTCCCTCATGTGGGGGTTTTGAAATTAATTTACAGTATGATTCCTCCTGTGGGGTTTTGAAATAATTTTTTGAGAAGGGGTCTGTGAAGATTCTCCTTTTTCTTGCTCTAGTAAAGATGGCAATTCAGGTGAGAGATATTCAATTTCTTTTTGGAGTCTGTGGAGTCTTGCAATTTTTTGAAGATGAAGGTCTTCTTCAATTGAATTCTTGATTTCCTGGAATCTGTCAGGTTCAAGTGCTTGTTGGCTAGCAAGCCATTTTTGGATTTGGTTTTGTTCTTCATTTTCTTCGACGACTTCTACCCAAGATCGGATGGGTTTTGCCGATGAAAGAGGTTTTGAGTTGTCTAGTGGTTGGTCCTTTTGGATCTCGATTCTTTTTTATTTTCTGGGCATCACTCAAGTCCTGTTTTGAAGAAATTCTCTTGTTAGAAAATCCGGAATTGAGTTTTGGTTTCCTTTAATAAATTCAATTTCAAAATAAAAAATACTAAGGATTGCTTGCCATCTGGCAAAAATTTGTTTTGATGCAATGTTTTGAACATATTTTTGTAAAACTTCTTTTGCAGATTTATAGTCAATTCGAAGTAAAAATTTTGATTGAGTAAATCACTTTGAAATTTTGTAATGCACATGACAATTGAAAGAATTTCTTTTTTGATTGTAGAGTTATTCTTTTGGTAATCATTCCAATGTGCAGATGTAAATTGTACAATGCATTCTCTATCATTTGTTTTTTGTTTTAGAAAACCCCCATATCCGATATCTGAAACATCTGTTTCAACATTTTTTTTGGCTAAAGGGTCAGCTGGATGCAAGCATGGTATTTGTTTAACATGTTTTTTGATTGCTTGTACTATTTTTGTGTGTTTGTCAGTCCATGCGACAGGTTTTTTCTTTAATCTATCGTGGAGGGGTTTTGCTATCCTATTAATGTTAGGACATAAATCTAATACATAGTTCAAAGATCCTAAAAACCTTTGTAATTGTGTTTTGTCAAGGATTTTGTCAGGAAATTTATTTGCGAAAGATAGGGATCTTTCAATCGGGGTAATAGTACCCCGAGAGATATAATGTCCTAGGAAACGGATTTTTGTTTGAAAAAGAGAAACTTTGGATTTTGAAACAACCAATCCATTTTTCTTAGTGATCATTAAAAATGTTCTAAGATGTTTGAAATGTTGTTCAATAGTTTTAGAGAATATTAAGACATCATCAATATAGACAATGCAAAATTTTGAGAATGGATTAAAAATTTTGTTCATAATTCTTTGGAATTCTGAAGGAGCATTCTTTAATCCAAAGGGCATTACCGTCCACTCATATTGACCAAAAGGGACCGTAAAAGCTGTTTTATACCGATCTTTTGGATCAATTTGTATTTGCCAAAATCCTGATTTCATGTCAAATTTTGAAAATACAGATGAAGAGTGTAATTTTTGTAAAAGATCTTTTTTGTTTGGAATTGAGTAACGAATCCATTTTAAAGCTTTGTTTAAAGATTTGTAGTTTATGACTAACCTAGGTGTACCTCTTTCTCTTTCAGAATTTTTGTTCACATATAAGGCTGCACAACTCCAAGGTGACCTAGATTTTGTAATTAGACCTTTTTGTTTTAGGTCTTGGATTTCTGCTTTGTAATGTGTTTCAAGTTCATAATTCATTTGGATAGGTCTAGCTTTCGTTGGGATTTGTTTATCAGAAAAGTCATTTTCATATGGTAGGTCTACCATATGTTGTTTTCTGTTCCAAAAAGCATTTGGTAAATATGAACAAATTTCGTTTTCAATTCTTTTTTGGAGATCTGAAATTTTTTGTTTTATGAAACTATTTTGTAATTGTTGTTCAGTTTTGAGAAAAGAAACATCTTGGTTTAGGAAATATAAATGTTTTTCTTTTCCTTGAATTAAACAATTTAATTCAATCTTGTAAACAGAACAAGCTTTTAATAGATTTAAATTCTTTGTTCTGGGTTTTTCAATAAAAGGGAAAACAATTTTGGCTACTTTTGTTTTGCAAGAAATACTGTCGTAATTAACTGAATAGAGAGTTATCATGTTAATGAAAGGAGTCCCTAAAATGACAATATAAGTAATATTTTCTAATAAAACAAAAATATTTTTGATTGAAACGTTACTATTTTTAATGGAAGCTTCAGTTTTACTTTTTATAATCATGTTGGAGTTGTTAGCCGCAACAAGTTTTTCATTAGATTTTTGTAGAAATCTGTTTGGTACAATGCTACTTTTTAAGCAATTTAAATCTGCTCCGGTATCAAAAAGTGCAATTGTTTCAAATTTGAAATCATCATAAAAAACTAAATTAATTTTAGTTAAATATTTTCTTGTTGCTATTGTTCTTAAAACGAACAAGAAATCCTATGGGATTTCTTCTAAATTTTCAATTTTGTTAAAATATTCCTCATTTTCTCTTTCTTCTTCATCCTGTTCTTGGTCAGAAGAGGTTTGATTTTGTACCTGGGAAAGGAGATTTTGAAGAATGTTTGAATTAATTTCTTGTTTTTGTTTAAGAGGTTTTAACTCTTGTTTTACAATTTTAATCTCTTCTTGTAGAGATTGAATTGTGACATGGGCTTGTGACTTTGTACTTTTTCCTAATATATTTGTTAGGTCATAAGTGGTCTTAGGAAGTAATTTTGATGAGGATGTGGAAGGTTGACCTTGTTTTGATTCAAAAGTATTTAACAGTTTTCCTATTATTTCCTTTTGAAGTTTTATATCTTCAACCTGTTTTATATTATCAGGAATTAATTCTTGATCCTTTGTTAAAACATTAATTAATTTTGTACTCGCTTCTGAATCGCTAAGAGAGTCGGAGGTTCCTAGTTCATCAAATTGTAGAGGTTTATCATTTTTTGATGAACCTATTTCAGAATACGTGACAGTTTCTTCTTCAGAGGTTTCTAAAAGTATTGCCTCTATTTTTTGAATTATTTGTTCATCTATTTTTAATTCATAGAGTTTTTTATTTCTCTTGCAATATCTTGAGATGTGTCATGTTTGGCCACACTTATAACAAGTTATTTGTTTTGAAGTCTGAGGTTCGAACTTCTTTTGAAAAGGTTTTTTCTTGTAAAAATTTGGTTTTCTTTGATTGTAAGAATTCTGAGGTCTAGATTTTTTTATAGAATTCAAGTCTGCCTGGTTTGGTGAAAGAATTTTTGTGCGGTTTTCTATAAGGTTTCGAACAAGATCCTTCACAGCTTTTCGAAATATTGGTCATGGATATTTCAAATTGTTTACAAAAAGATCCTAGTTCTTGTCTAGGCTTTTTCATTTCCCATTTTAGATGTTTTTGGAGTTTTAAATCTTGACAGATTTTCAAACCTTCCTTTTGAGTGAAGCTAACCAATTCCCCATAAGTTAAATGGTTATATGGGATTTGGTTTACCCGATAGACTTCTTTGATTTTGTTTCTAACCTTTTCTCCTAAAAGGGTTGGGAGTCCTGCAAGGAATTTCTCTTTCCAGAAAGGTTGTTTGAGTCTTCCCTTAGCATAACTCTGGTTAGGAAAGTGTTTTTATAATATTGGAATTCAGAAGGTTTTTTACATCTAAGGTTGGATAGAAGTTCTGCATTTTTATCTTTTAAGTGTGATGGATCACCTATGAAGTGCAAGCTAATTGTATGTATTAGTGTTGCAACTGCATCAGGTATTGGGTTTCCTATTTCGTCAAGGATGGGAATTCCTTCCTTTGTGGTTTGGATTGCGTTCAAATTTTCTAAGTGTTAAGGGGGCGTGAGATGATAATCCCACCATCCTTTGAGTTGGCCTGAGAATCCTGCTATTAGGAGTTCAGCTATGGCTTTGTCGGGTGTATTGGCTTGGGTTTTGTAAGCATTTGATGCCATTGTCATTTGTTGAGGAGACTTAAGATGTTGTATTCAGACATACCATCTATGTTCTATTCGTAGATAATGTTGGCATTGAATTTGGATTGAGAGAGGACATTAGGTCTATTTTCAATACCTAAGTCTGGTGTTGTGACCGTGGCTAGAGGTTGATCCTTCTGCCATTGAAGTTTACATAGGTTTTGTGGTTCGTGTTCGATTTCAGAAACTTGGTCTAAAGTCGTAACTTCTTTGTCAAAGGTATCTTTGGCTACCATTGGTGTGGAGGTAGAGGAATGTTCTACCCTACTGAGTTGTTCATGTAATGCTTGGGTGAATTCTGATCTGCCTTCCTTAAACAGTTTTTGGCTTGTTTTTGAGATTTGGAATGGTTTAAAAACTGGGTTTTTTAGTTTTGGATCAGTTGTCTCAATTGGAGAGACAATGGAATTTTGTTGATTTTCTTCTATCTTAGTTAATTGTTTTGCTATTATACTAAGATGGACATTTGTAAAATTATTTTGTTGAAGGATATTTCGAATATCTTTTTCAGAACTATCACTTGGGATTTTGAAACGGGCAGCTTCTACTGGTTTTTCTGGATGTGTTATTATGATTTGTCTTAAAGGTGGGCGTTCAAACTGGATTTTTTGTCCAGTTGCTTAATCCCATTCTGGAGTTTCGTTTCTGGTTGTTATGGGATTAACATAACCTAGGTTTTGTTTGAAAGGGTAAGAAGTTTGGTTTTGTTTTGCATAAATTTCAAACCATTCAAAGAATAGAATAAGAGTCTTGTTTTGTAAAATGAACTTGTAAAATTCATTCTGAATATCTTGTCTTTGTTTTAGAAAGTTTTTGAAGAACCAAGTTCTTTTTTCTGTATTTTTGGAAGCATAAAAATTGTTATGGAGAATTATTTTATCAACTTCAAATTCTTTTTCTATAACATTGAGTTCATTTACAACATTTTCAATTATAGCAGAAAAAGATGGCGAAGTTGGTGGAGAAATGTTTTGTTGCTCTTCATTAGTTTTTTGAGGTGCTGTGTAAATTTGATGAGGTATATTTGTGGAGTAGTCAACATTTTGAAAGGAAGCACCTGGTATGCTGGAACATGAAAAACGTAGTTTTGTAAAATTTTCTAATTTTTTAGGCAAATGTATGATTGGAGTCTGTTTGGAGGAACTAGCATGAGAATACCTGGCACTAGAAGTTTTTGAAAAACTTAGTTTTACCCTACCGTTATTGTATTGTATGACTTCTTTAAAAATTCCCTATTTTTACTGATTTATGAAATTGGTCCCCCTATTTTAAAAGTCAATAGTTTTGATCTCTCATTATGATTTTTGAACTAAAAAAGGACGATTTGACATATTCTTTTTTAATAATGTGACATACAATTATATGATATAGAACCATCTAGGTGCATTAATTATTCATATGTTATTAATTAAATAAAAAATATGAAAAAATTCTGAAGTTGAAATACAAGTTTTTACGATATTTTATTCAAATTTCAGGAGTGTTAATCATTCTAAATCATCGTATCATATGTCACATTATATAAATCATATTATGTCATCATTTTTTAGTTAAAAAATTAAAGGAGGGACCAAAATTGTTGACTTTTAAAATAGGAGGATCAATTTCGTGAATCAGTAAAAATAGGAGGATTAACACTATAATTAAGTCTATAAATAAATAAAAAAGTAATTCAAAAAATTAAACTCACTCTAAATAAGGTTGAACTTCAGTGCAATTGATCAACGCATGAACATGTGCTGAATTAAATCCTTTCTCATTTGGCCAATAAGTGGACCAAATATTGATAAGATTAACTAATGTCTTTTAGATGCTGACTCAATTTCATTTCTATTATTACTTGGTGAAATTGTGTCACTAAACTAATATGAACAAAAAATGAGTTGTTTCACAATGTAAGTAAGATTAACATGTTGATCCTTCTACTCATAATTTATTTTTCATCGATAGTTTTGAATAACTCATGAACCTATATTAATCACATAAATAAATATTACATTTCTCGCATGAATATATTGAAATGTATATTTAATCCATTTGTATACAAGTTTATGCCTTTCAAAGATATACATCCATCTATATTGAACAGGTCCTCCAAGTCTAGCTTTGTATGCAAGATGCACAATTAGATGCTCCATAGAATAAGAAACAACCTAGGGGGAGTTTTATCTCAGCTTGCACAATATCAACATCATATCATTCTCCATTTTGATTAGATCATTCTATCTCAATGTTGAAGAACATAATATTTTTAAAAATTGACTCATTTCAACAAGTGGATTTAATGTATGTGTAGGCAGATAACTAAATGCTATTAAAAGTAGACATTCTGTAAATATGTGACAATTGTGACTTTTCATTCGATTCGTCATTCCATTTTCCATAGTAACACCTCTTGTTAAATTAGGAGAATAATCATCTAGCATATTTAGTTTTTTTTTTATCCACTTATAGACAACTTTTGCTTCAACTTTAGCAAGAACAAGTTACTGTCGATTTTGATTTTGATTAATATCTTTCACTTCCTCGCATGCCAAAATTAATTTGTCTTTTCTTCGTCTATTTGTGGTTGCTTTATCAGATTGAATGGTAATAATTAAAATTCCATTTTACCTTTCAATATTTTTTGCCCATTCAAATACAACTTCTTGAGAGAGAAATACCTACAAAATATATTTCAAATAAAACATCAATATATGTCTATAATATAAATTTCATCGGTGGTGAATTATTAGTAATAATACTTGATCAATGGTGAATTTTTTTTATAGAATCTATAGCCATTATTAAAGCAGGAATCTCAACTATACTCATACCTGATTTCAAAAAGTATACTAAATTTAATTAATAATAATATTATAAATCCATTTTTTAAAATACAGATTTTAATTATTTTTCAAATATTTAATTATAAAATTACATATAAATTGAAACTTTCAAACTTTTTGAAATTTTCGAAATTGTATTACTTTGAACATTTCAAAGTTTCAAATATTTTGATGTTTTCTGGAAATTTATGCTTCGAAAGTTTCGAATTAATGGAAATCTTCAAAAATCTGAGAAATTGTGTTTCGAAGATTTTAACTTGTTCAAAAGTTTCAGAACTTTTTATAAAACTGGAAAATTATGTTTCAAAACTTTCAAATTGATCAAAAGTTTCAATTTTTTTTATCAATTCTGGAAAAGTACATTTCGAAAGTTTTAGATTGATCAAAAGTTTTGAAAATGTCAAAATATTCTGGAAAATTATATTTCAAAACTTTTAAATTTATCCAAAGTTTCAAAAATGTAAAAAGGAAATCACTTTTTTATATTTCGAAAGTTTGAAAATTTTCGAATGGTAAAATAAATTTTGTAAGTTTCGAAAGAGGAGGTAAATAATGTAGTGGTAAATTTTTTTGAGTGTTTTATTCATAGTAAAAAAAAGCAAAATGATATTTTCATTTGGGATGGGGTGGGAAGTTAAGGTGGGGGGTGCATGGTATATTTCTCCCTTTTTTTTTTTAACAAAAAGAAATTTTGGACTCCAAGTCCAACCTCTTTTGTTTATTTAACTATGTAGTCCATTTTCTTTCTTTTCTTTTTTGATAGATTCATTTTTTTATTTATTTATATTATTATTCTTTGACTAAAATTTATTTTCTAAGTTAAATTTCATTTACTTCAAATTCGATGTTTAACTTTTTTTTTTTTAATTTCTCCTAAAAAATAAGACAAAAATATCAATAAATATTGAAATTGATTGACATGAGACATCTTATCAATCTTAAATATTTATAACATCTAAGTTGTGACAACTTGATGATCTTAAGGTCTAAATTAATAATCTTTTAATAAAATTGAACTAATCAAGATATGACATTTTGTCAGTACTAGTTTAAAACACATGAGTTGTAACAACTTTGTGATTTTAAATGTACAAACAACCCAACATCCTGATATAATAGATTTCTCATATTGGAGGTCTTTTTCCATTATCAAATTAACAACCTCTTCTAATTAAATTTAAATTCCCATAACAAAATGTCTTTATTTAAAAGCAATCAACACATCTGCATTTTTTATCAAAGAACTACATAGCTTTTATTTCTCCATCGCACTGAACATACGTAGGAACAATATCACATTCTTGTCAAGCACATTAATAAAAATTCATTTTTTTCCTCTCTCTTTTAAAAGCATACAATTATTTCAAAATCATATTAAAAAAATAATAGATATTCATATTTAATATTAAGGGAAAAGAAATATATTTAAGTTAATATTAATTTTACACAATTAATTTTAAGAAATTGTATTTTAACGGATGTCGTAGGGTGCTAATACATTCCTTACGCATAATCGACTCTCGAACTCAAAATTTGGTTTCAAATGTCTTTTTTTTTTTTT
>JBBPBR010000003.1:23154531-23165685 GCA_037974775.1 Cicer pinnatifidum | reverse complement strand
AATTCGAGAAATACTAAAAAATTTAGGTCGCGATAGTTACATTCTACCATTTAGTATTTACTTAGTTAAACACATAATATTGTAGTGATAAAAAAGAAACAACAAGATTTGAAAAGTATTGTAATATATTAGTGAAAAAGAGTTAAGATATACATTATCCATGATAAATACACGACTCATCATTTGAAATTAGGAAAAAAAAAATAAAATAAGATTTGAAAAGGGAGCATACACTAAATAGCGATAATAGAATATGTGATTAAGACTTGTACTAATAAAAATATGTTATTGGAATATTTTATTGTAGATGGAGCATAAAAAATCTCTATCTATATTGGAATATATTATATTGTAGACTACTATTACTTTTTTTTTTATCGAACTATAGATTGTTGGTCTGAATTATAACACTACAGATAACTGAAAAACGACTTTTGATAAGGTATGCATTGTCAATTAAATTGAGAGATTAACGAGAAATTATAAAATAGTAATTGTTGATAAATGTTTGAACGTTATTAGTTTGGAGTAGAAAAATCAAAGAATATTATGAGAATGAAAATGTGTTTTAATAGGTTTGAGAGTGTGATTTGAAGGTGCCAATTAATTTGTAACATTAATTAGAATTTATGAAATAGTAATTGTGGATAAATATGTGATGTTTGAGCGTTATTAGAAGAATGATAATTGTTCGGAAGATTTAAGAGTATGATTTAGGAGCTAACACAAATGATTATGTATGGTTTGACACAAATTAAATTACTTGACACACAATAAACTAAAATGTACAATATAAAAAATATACGGATATGATTTAATATATTATAATAGATTTCTTATAGGTATCTCCAAGTAGAGTATCTACATCCACAAATATCTCACTACCCAACTCGTTAATAATAGGATAATTTAATTATTCATTTTTTTTGTCTGGGGGTTCCGGCAGGTGTGGTTAGACAGCAATCGTCCAATGAAGGAATGTTAACCATGTCTTTCATCGACTTCTCATTGACTTCCACGGTTAAGCTGAAATATAAAAGCTCAATTAATTATTTTGTGTAGCATATTACTTTTACGGGTCTATAGTAATAAGATTCTAATGATTTGGAGAATCTATACCAAGAAATTGAAAACAATATTCTAATGGTTTGGAGAATCAATACCAATAAATTGAAAGCAATCCTTTTCTTCAAACATTCTAAAGCTCTCAAATGCTGACAATGTCACTCAAACTCTCCTTCAAAACAACCTCAAGGTGACAATGAATGATAAGAATCATTTAAAGGTGAATTTCCCTATATCCTAATGATATTCTATAGATTTCCTAAGTGCAAAGTAAAGTTGTATTTTATCATCTTGTGGCAACTTAAAAGTGGAATGTCTCTATTTTTTTTATCAAAAGAAATAAAATAAAATAATAAATAAAAACAACAACAAAGAGATTAAACTCTAAAGAATTGGATCTCCATAGAGTCCACTAAATAAAAACTTGACAAAGAGGAATGACAAATAGAAAACTCTCTCAATTCCTTGTCAAACCAAACACCTAATTTAGCAAGCACATTGACACAAGCATTGCATTCATGCAACGTGTACATGAAAACTATTTGGAAACCTATGGAGATCAGAGAGCGAATATACTTCACAATAGGAGAATAAATACAGGTAGAAACCTCACCCCTAAATAAAGTGCAGCGTCGTTTGAGAATCAAATTTACAAATCATGTTTCTAAATCCATGATTCCAAGTGATATCCAAACCATGTGAGATGGCTTGAAGCTCGACATTAATGTTAGAAAGTGAATCCACAACTACTAGAAAAACATGTAATCCATCCTCGAGGTGAATCTCTAAGAAACCCACCAAACTCGAAACACCCTAATTACCAATTAAGCTACCATCAACATTGACTTTAACTGCATTCTAGAATAATGTTTCAATATTATAGGCTTAGTGTTATTCTGGCCACGCGTATGTGTTAATTAACATTACAGGATCCAGCTTTAATTCATTTCCTTTTC
Organism: Cicer pinnatifidum; assembly: GCA_037974775.1. Taxonomy (NCBI): domain Eukaryota; kingdom Viridiplantae; phylum Streptophyta; class Magnoliopsida; order Fabales; family Fabaceae; genus Cicer; species Cicer pinnatifidum. The sequence goes on along the minus strand of JBBPBR010000003.1, from coordinate 23,163,664 downwards.
ATTATATATTAAAAAATAATATAATGTTTTACATATTATATATATATATATATATATATATAAACATAATTTTGTTCATTATATATATATATATACTTAGTAAAAATAATTTTGTTTTATTTATAAGTTAATAAATTTTTATTTTAAATTTTAATAAAAAAAAAATAATATTTAAAAATATATTTAAAAGAATTTATCTCGCAAAAACTCTCATCAATGTTAAATTTTTTAATAAATATTTTAAAAATGTAATTTCTTGTTCAAAGAAAGATAACAATTGAAAAATGTTCCTAAAAATATCTAAGGGAACAATTCTCATATATTGCCAAAATGTTATACAGAGACATTTTAAAATTGTTCCCATAAATATTTTAGGGAACATTTATATGGTGTTGCAAGAATAGTGATAACAACAGATTTAAAATGTTGCCTTATCTACTTTTAGGCAACACTTTATACATGTTACGTAAAAAACTGTTGCCAGAGACAACAAATGTTGTAGTGTCTCTAGGGAAGTTGGATTGAGAAAGAGTATTAACTTGGATTAAAATATAAAAGAGAGAGTGATTGTTATCAGTAAACAATTCTTCGCTATGAGACTTCCAAATCATCCAACAACAAATGAGAAAAATGGGTCTATAATCAACAATTGCATTCATTTTGAACCAAATGATAAACTCTTCCTCATAAAAATGGATGTATGATGGAATATCAAGATAATTCCAAATTTGCATGGCCTTGGGGCAGTTCCTTAGAGTAAGCAAGATTGTTTGAATTGTTGCACCACATCTATAGCAAAAAACATATGACGATATATGGTGAGTAAAACGAGTATGGTTGGCAGGTAAATTTCCATGCATAATAATCCACACAAAATGACAGATATTATGAGGTAATTTGAGTTTCCAAATCCACGACCAAACCATATCTTAAATTTGTAAGGGAATAGAACCCTATGTTAACTAAGAATAAGCTGATTTGGTGGTGTAGGTACTTGAGATAAACGACCCCAAAACGAGAATATCATCTGAGTCCTAATTAACAAAGACATTTTCTATCTCCATCTTAATTTCTAAGAGAAGATGAGTGGAAATAGCATCAAAGTTCCAATTATTGTAGTGACACACATCATCAACATGCAAGTTAATATCTTGTTCCTCCACTAGAGATATTCGATCGCAGATTCTCGCGTTCGGAAGCCATTTAACATACCAAAGAGTTAATTATCACCTTTTCCTATTCTTGTAATATAACCAGGTTTGAGAACCTCTGTTGTTTTAATGATAGACCGCCAAGAGTAGAAGGCACCATGGTAGTTGTTCTCCTCGAGGATATGTGAATCATGAAGATATTAGGTTGTTAATAATTGAGATTGAAGCTTATCAAGATTATGAATGAGTTGCCAAACATAACAATATTCATCGGTCTAGAGCTAAGAACATATTTAGCAAGTGTCTACCTATCAAACCTACTTAAAAGTCTGCTGTTCCAGCCAGCTAGCTGAGAATTAATCTTATCAATGATGTAAGAAAAATTTGAATTTGTAATCCTACCAGAAAGCAAAGGAAAACCAAGATATTTTCCAATATTGTAAGTATGCTAAAAATTAATCATACCTTCAAATTTAGCCACTTTTTGCCTAGACAAGTTCTTAGAGGGAAGGAACATGGATTTATGAATATTGATCTTCATACTAGAGGCTTTGCAAAAAGCTTGAAGAACTTCATGGACTAGCCTGACTTGAGAAGTTTTAGCTCTCGTAAATAATAAACAATCATTAGCAAAGAAGAGATATCGTTGGTCCATTATTAGAGATTCTAATAGAAAACCACTAATTTAACTTAATTTTTTCTTGGATAAGAAGAGCAATTTTTTTCATACAGGTCATGCATAAGATTAATAATTGGTGTAGGAAAACCAAATTTAGAAAGAGTGAATAGCATGAAGTTCCAAATAACACTATCACATGCTTTTCAAAATCAATATTATACATAATGAAACCATACGTACCTTTCTTAGTATGCATATAATAAACGAGCTCTTGAACTATAAGTGCATTATCTTCAGTGCCTCAATTAGGAATAAAGCTGCTCATAAGAGGTCCAATAAGAGTCTCCAAATGTGGTCTAATATGGAGATATAAAGTAACCAAGACTTAGGGGTTCATCAATCTTTGGTATAGAAATGATGAGGGTTTCTGCAATATCAACAGGAATATGACCAGATGAAAAGGAAATCAGACACAAGTTTCCATATATCCCTTTCCACAATAATGCCAATATGTAGTAAAGAAAATGGGTTGAAAGCCATCTTGACTTAGAGCTTATAGCTTTATTTGTATTTAGAGTGAAGAAATATTTTATTTTTATATCAAATTTAAAAAGAAAAAGAAATAATATATTTTTTAAAAATAGATAAGTGGTGAAACTCACACGCTAAGTATTATGAGTGTTCACATCCCAACTGATCTATAAAAGATCTGTAATCCCATCCAAAAAAATTGAAAATCGCATCAAATCGAAGACTTTTGGATGTTCTATTGCAAAAACTACAAAAATCAAATCCAATTCATGATTTTTTTTCAAAACCAAAACAAACCACAATCATAATTTTCAATATTTTTTTTTTTTTATTAGTATGATATATTACATTTATATATTATTTGTTAGTTTCTAATTTTTTTACTAATAATTTATTTTGTTTTTATCTCATATATTTCAAATATAACAAATCATTGTTATTCGTAATTATTATTTTTAAGTATATTATATATTATATTTTGCATCAAACCTACTATTTTATTATGTTTTTATAATATTAATATCTTTTTAACAATTGTAATTTAAATATCTAAAATTTGATCTAAATTAAACTGCTTGAAATTAGATAAAATCGGATTTTTGTAAACTTGTCGTCTAAACTAATAGACATATAATTTTATCTTTAAATTGTATGAATTTTTGCCTAAAAATCAACCCAAGTTGTACCACAATCATCCCTACTAAGTATGGATAAGAGGATAGTACAAATTCAAAACTATATCTTAACATATAATTATTCCTATAATTTTTACCTTTTGAGCTCCATTTACCGAATGAATATGAATATCATAATATGAAAAACATTAAATTCAAATCCTACTTGCAAGTAACATGAAATCACATTATTTACATATCAAATATTCATATAACTGCATTTACCTAATTAATATGATTATCATAATAAGATAAAATATAAAAACAATAAATTTAAATCTAAGTAACATGAAATCACATTATTTCCGTGATTTTGAAAAACTCTAGCACTATTCCACATATACACTTGTTTGTTTAACCAAACACAACTCTACTAATATAATAATGCTTATTCATTTTTTATGATATGATCTTTGATATTATTAAATGAATATTATGTCTTAAATTCAATTATGAAATCTCGCATTATATAAATAAATTTTTATGATATTTATCGTGTAAGAAAAATATATCGATTATTCTAAAAATGATTAAAATACTACCCACTTTGATTATAATATTCTTTTTTGTTCTGTTCATTTGGCAGAGAGAGAAGAGGAAGAAGTTGAAGAAGAAAGAAGAAGAATCCAAAAGCAATCCCATCTCTTCTGTGTGTCTTTGCACATCAGAAGAACTGAAGGGAAAGCTACACACTTCAAATCAACACTGTCATTCCAATCAAAGGTTTCTTCTTTATTCAATTTTCTCTCTCTCTTTTTTTTTTTTTTGATTTCACAGTTTCACATCTTTTATTTTTCATCATCAATTTTTATGATTTTTTGCTCAATCTTTTTTTTTTCCTTCAATTTTTTAATAGGATTGCTTTGGAATCGGATTTCGTCTTCTTCTTTTCTCTTGATATTCCTTGTGGCAGATCTAACAATAATTTCAGACACTACATGCATATGGGGTACGTTTTCTGAATCCAACAATAATTTCACAAAGTTCACTCCTTTTTGCTTTTTTTTTTGTTTCAGTTAGCTTATTTTTATTTTTATTTATCTTTTTGGGTATTTGTTTTTTTCCCCTTTATTGATTGATAATCATGTTTGGGTAGGTGAGTGATGATTCTGAAATTTGGTACTTTCTTTTCTTCTTGATTTACACAGTTGTCTAGAAAATTTATGAAGAGGATTTTATTCAAGATGGGTTATGGATTCCGATTTTGCATTTACATAGGAAGCTGTTTTTTGGGATTATATTAGGGTTTTTTTAATTTAAAGATTGCAGTATATGCCAATAAATTTGCAGCTAAGAAATTGATGTATGTAGATTATGGTGGGTTTCAATTTTTTTATAGGCTATTGTGTTATACTCACCATTCAATCAATATTTTAAATGAGAGAAAATGAATGTGAAAGTAAAATTAGAAAAATGAAGGGTTGTGATGAACACATTACTCCCTCATGTTTTTTTTCAACATGAGGAGATTCATTTCTGTTGAACTATAGACCTCTTGCATGTAACTTTTTCGGTGTCCCTAGTCAAACCACTCGGCTACTCCTTCAGGGACGGTCAACTTAAAAAGTTTTAGACAATTGTATATGAGTTTAATTGTGGTACACTGTCAGCTTAAAATGTTTTATACTGTCAACAAATCTTATGTATGACTTTAGAAGTAGTTAAAATTTAAGTCAAATGTTTTTTTAAAATCTAATGGTTATGAGTGACTGACAATGTTTGTGTTGGATTGACATTGTATATGAATTAAATCTATTGTATTTATGATGGTGCATAACAGAAATTGATGTGCTTTGTAACAGAGCAGTGGTTGTGTTGGATGCTATAAAAGGCCCACACTAATTACTACTGTGGAAGTGCCATCAAAAGGGTTGACAACAAAACAAGGTACGACAGTGGACAAACCTAGTACATCAGAGGATTTCTGGACCACAAGCACGCATGATATGGACAACAGTGCTGTTCAATCACAAGGGAGTATATCTTCAACCAGTTTAACTAACCAAGCTGTGGCTCCTCATGGCAGCTCTTCCAATAACCCAAATGAATTTGTAAATCATGGTATTCTTCATTGCTTTTTTTTTGTTGCGACGATAGTTTGCTAAATAAGCATTTTGTATTTTGATATTGTTTTTTTTTTTTTTGTAATATATTATGGAATTTTGTATTTTCAACGAGAATTTTGAGCTAATACATAATGTGTGTATATGTTCATTTGGGGGGAGTGTTAACGATGCTAACATTAAGCTGATGTCTCGGTAATGTAGTACTTTGCTTTACTTTACACTGTTGTATTTTCTTAGGGTGTGTTTTGGATGGAAAGGAAGGGTTTGGTGGGAGGAGAAGGAAGTGGAACTGGGAAAGGGTGGATAGAATTCATCCGTCTATACGTGTAAAAGCCCCCAAAATTGAGGGAACTCCAACAAACAAGAGGGTGTATTTTTTTTTAGGGGTTACTAATACGGTAAACCCTTCTTGTTTTAAGCTTCTCCCTCCCCTTCCTAAACCTCCCTCTCAAACACACCCTTATTGGGGTTGACCATCTTTGGTTTACTATGGCGAGATAGATTGGATGCATGTTGGTGCTCATATATGAAATGATTTAGCGACATGGCTTCATGTGGTGATTTAGTTTAGTTTATATTGAAATATCAAATATTTCTTTTGTAGGTTTGAGTAGTACAATGCACATGCTTTCCTTTTAGGCCACAGACTCATTTGTGAAATGCGGCCAATTGTTTATGTACCTATATTAAGGGCCAATTGTTTATGTACTTATATTAAGTTGTACGACACAGAATTTTAGAAGATGAGGTAGTTGTAATGTGGCATGTTTGTTAGTTATCTTACTTTCAAGTGTATCTATGCAAATATCTTTGGATGCAGGTCTAATTCTATGGAATCAGACTCGACAACGTTGGGTTGGAAATAAAAAGTTGGAGAATCAAACAAAACAACCGCGAGAACCTAAATTGAGGTGTGAATAACATTGTTGGGTTAATTCTATTGGAAGCTTCTTATTTCTGTACTTTTGCTTGTGTTGGGATTACTGCAAATCCATTTTTCTGTAAGCTTTTATAACTTTCTTTCTAATGTCTAAATTTTGTACCAAAGACATTGTTTTTGTACTGTTATACATTTTCTACTAGTTATTTCATGTTGGTGCGGTGTCTTGTGAAACTATTCAAATTGGTCGATAAGATGTCCAATAGGCAGACAAACTTTATTTCTGTCGGTAATTATGAACTTGTGTCTATCTTGTCAGAACTTATTCTCTGTGCCCTGCCAAATTTTTTTGGCTTTGCAGTTGGAACGCAACATATGAAAGTTTACTGACGAGCAACAAGCCATTCCGTCAGCCTATCCCTCTCACTGTAAGCAACTATTTCTAATATCTAAACAACCACCATTTATGCAATTTTGATTGAAAAATGATGATTTTGTTCTATCAATACTGATTGATAGGAAATGGTAGATTTTCTTGTGGACATTTGGGAACAAGATGGCCTGTATGACTGAGCCAATATGAAAGTTGAAGAAGTGCCATTTCGCGTGTTCTATCCTTGAAATAATTTTAGTTGTTGCTTCTGTAGGAAAAGGAGGAAGGGGAATATGTTGCTGTTTGTATATCAATTGTTACATTACATGCCAAAGAGTAATTCTCTCTGTAGGCTTTAATATAATTTGTATCATACTTTATTTAATTGATTGCCCTGGGTTTCCTCTAGTATCCATCCACAAGAAGCAAGTTTTTGAAAATCTCCCTTTGTTCACTACATGTTGCACTACCATTTGCTATGCTTTTTTTTGTTGTTGTTGAATTAGACAAATAATATGTAGGAAAATGGTCACCTAGGGTTACATCATTTCTGGTTTGGTTTATTTTCATCAAACATGACATGTTAAAATTCATTGGGTCTTGATGGAATTGGGAGTACTCAATTTCAAACTTCGGTTAAAACAATTTCAAACTTTGGTTAAAATAAATGTTTATTGGATTTTATTTACCTCTCGATTGAACTCGGAATTGTCGAGTCTCTTTTCTCAAATATCCGGAACTCGGAATTGTCGAGTCTCTTTTCTCAAATATCCAGAGAGTTGAGACAAAAATGACTATTTGACTATGATTTCACATTTGGGTATAATTTAAATTGGTTTATGCATCATAGATATAAAACTGTCTAGCATGACTCACCAGCCAGTTATTTTTTGTCTCTCATTTATCTATCAATATCAAAGCTGCACACAAGAATAGTGCATCTTCTCTAATGAGATGTATTCCTTCAAAAAAAAAAATCCATTATAATAATGCAGCTAGAAACGATGATCCAATAGGTATAAGAGTTTCATTTGCTTGCACCGACGACAACATATGATTATAATTTACTGTCAACATAAAAATGCTGACGGTATATAAATTAAATTTATAGATTTATGCAATCAACAATAAATATTATAATAAAAGCATTAATTAATTCTCTCTTAAAAGATAAATTTATAAATAAATAAAAAATATTAATTATTAATTTAATATTACTATTAACTTAATTTCTATTATTTATCTCAAATTAAAAAGTAAGGCTAGACACAAATTATGGACTCGGACTCAAATTCCTAAAGGTCAGAATGAGGCCAACTAGAAAAGGGGGATGTTTAAGAGATGAAAATTTTACTCTATATCTCCACACTTATACTTCTAACCCTATATTTTATATAAAATACTTATTATATTTTCTTTTTACTTCACTAAATTCAACTTAGTTTCGAAAAATTTAAAAAATAAAATTTCGAAACTCATGTGTTTCAAATTTTTTTAATTGTATACTGAAAGTTTTTCAAGCTTTTTGATGTCTAAATATATTTTTTGTGTATTGAATTTTTTTTATAAATTTTTTGGCATATAAATGTATTTTTGAAAATTTGAACTTTGTGTACCGAATAAATTAAAACGTTTTCCTCTACAACCAAAAAATATTTTTAAGTTTTTAAGTACAAAGTTCAATTTTTAAAAATACATGTGTTTTGGAAAACGTTTTTTAAAACTTAAATTGAATTTAGTTGGATAACAAAAAAATATTTTAAAATAAGTAGTTTGTGTAAAATATGAGGTAAGATGTTTAAAGCTTGTGTATTTCTCCTTTCCTTAATTCATGTGTATCTTGAATATCTTGACACTTCTCTAAGCATCTAAAGCAAAGTTACCAACATTAAATTAAAACATACGGTCATATAAATCATATCTTTATTTAGACATGGTAATTGAGCGGATGCAGATTTTGCTTCTTCTATTTCTACATTCGAGTAATCGGAAAAAATTCGCATCCATTCTCAATTTTTTACGGGTGTCAAACTTAAGCACGCATCTCTACCTACAACGGAATTCAAATTTTTCTGTTAACACTTGCATCCATTTATATATATAAAATTAGAAATTTAAAAATTATGTATATTATAATAATATAATAAAATAATTATTACTAGACAATAATAAAATTAAAAAATATTTTTTATAGAAATAAGATTATAATTTTTTATTTAGAAAAATATTAAATATATTCAATATGTACATGTATATAAAATTTAAAAGTTACAATAATATTACTAATAGGGTAATTCGGATGTGGGGACGGAGTGGATATCAACATCTTCAAACCCATCCCCACCAAATCAAAATAAATTTTCTCCATTCAATCAAAATAGATTTTCTCCGCTAAAGTTAAAACGAGTTCGAATAGATACCCATGAGTATATATATTATGTTGTCAAAAACAAAAGAAAATATAGAGTACTGGAAGATTAAGTTACATTAAATAAAATATAAATGTCTTTGGCACGTTTGGCTACGAGAAATTTACCAAAAAAGGGTATCAAGAGGGTCCTCTTCTACCTTGCAGAAGCAATATAGGTGAAATAATAATAATGATAATGAATTGCTTGCAACGTATGCAAGTAATTCAGTTGGTGATAAGGGAAAATCTGAAGGAAGTGAAGTAGCTATCTCGGAAGGTAGTAGTAATAATAATAATTAATAAGTCAAGGTTGTTCCCAAGAAGGAGGTAGAAGATGGCTTTCTAGAAATCATGACCATGACTTTCTTCCTGCTTCCTTTTGGTAATTTTCTCTCACTTGCTATTTTCTTTTTTTTTTTTTTTTTTATT
>JBBPBR010000003.1:23104493-23137642 GCA_037974775.1 Cicer pinnatifidum | reverse complement strand
AAATTGAAACGTCGCAAAAAAATTCAATGTCTAAACTACATTATATGTGAAGAAAGTTAAAGACATTAACTATGTGAGTAGACATCTATTGTCTTGCTTTTAAAATTATATGTATTTAAATTGTTGTAGATACAATTTAAAAATATAAATAATTTATAATATTTGATGAATGTATTTTGAAAAAATAATTTTAGAGACATGTTATTATAACATTTGAAAGTTTCTATAATCATAAGTTTTTAATTAAATTAATTCTTATCAAAATTAAGATAAAAGACTAACAGAATATAATTTAAAAAAAAAAATTAAAATAAGATAACTTAAAATACCAAAGTGGAAATTAAATTAAAGTAAAAAAAAAATAGATACATGTTTGCCTTAATTTTAGTGATTTGCATATTTGCGTATCAAATTTTTGACTATACACTTCCCAAACTACTATTTTCATCAATTATGGAATTTATGGTACATAAATTAGCTTCTTTTTCCAAACAGAATATGCCTCACTTCTTCACCACTTATTCTTTTTCGAAATTATTACTGTACACATTATTAAGCAATAGTTGATACTATCAGTTTCCTTTTTCGGGAAACGAAACGAATGTCGCCGTTTTCGATAATTGTTGGTTTTTCAAGAGGGGACAAACAGAAAAGTATATGAAGTATAATTCTTTTTAAATTAAAATATAAATAATAGTTTTAAAATTAATATATTTAAACTAATTATTAATTCGTTTTTCAACTATTAATTTATTTTTGAAGGAAATATTTTGAAATTTCTCCACACTTAGTCACTTCTAGAAGGAAGTAGTATTATGCTATATGTTTGGTAACATTAATTAGTTAGTTAAGTACTTCTATTTACAAATTCTATATGATTAATTAGTTAAATATTTTAACCATTGGTTAATTAAATTTAAGTAACATTCTTTAGTATATGTCTTTTGGGGACATGTGTTTGTAAGGCTCATATTATGGTAGGCGGTTTTCTGTAAATCAATGTTAAAAAGTTGTATGATATTTTAATAAATATCAACGACATTACTTATCTAAAAGTTAATAGTTCTCTTTATTAAGTTTAATTGGTATTGAGGATTTGAAAAAAAATTATATTATTGAAATTAAAAAGAAAATGGTGTTCAACGCTAAACGCTATATATATGACTCTAATTTTTTTTTTATTAAAATCTGCATCTGTTAGAAACACTTTAAGTATATTTTTAATTTTTTTTTAAATGTATTTAAATATTTGTTTTGGAGAGTGTGGTATCAAGGATCATGAAGAATTTAAGAGAAGTCTAAGTGTTGTAACAATTTTCATATAGTATTATTATATGATTGTTATTAGTCAGCAATCATGATTTCATCTCATATTTTGGAGTTTCTACGTTATTTTCTTGTGTTATTTAAATTTATCTATTTGTTTATTTTTCCACAATATGACATCATAGGTGTTGGCTCAGTTCAAAAATAAAGTTCTTAGTATGATTTGTGGTTGCAGTTTTGCCTGATCTTTCACATCATAAAAGAAATTTTAGTTTTGTGGTGTATTAAGTTCTTTTGTATGCTATGTGATTACAACTTTGTCTGATCTTCAATTTCAGGAAGAAAAAAAAGTTATATTGTAGAAGTATTTTTTAAGCAAGGTTATGGCTAAGGAAATAGTTGATTATTAAGTGGTCCTTTGTGACTCACCTCTCTTTCTTGGGGACCTACTTAGTGCATGATTACACTATGTGAAGTTTCTCTAAAAAGTTTGAGATAGAGAAATTTAATGGAATAATCAATTTTAGCTTGGGTAAAATTCAAGTGAATGATGTGTGATACAATCATGATTACATAAGGTGTTAATTAGCACGTAGTCATTGGTTGATATTGATGCAACGTGTGCTATGAAATTATGTCGGTTGTTGAAGAACTTCCTGAGAAAATCAACATAGAAGTTGCACCCTACTTTTCACCATGGTTTTCCACATGTAGAAGAAATTCTTTGAATGGTTTACCTTCAAGTAAAAATTCTTGGAGTGGTTTAACTTCAAGTGAAGTATACTTTTTATAGTGGAGTATAATAATTCTTTTGAACTATGATTATCAGTGTAGACAATGAAAATTGAATATGCATTAATTTCAATCACGTTGGAGATTGTTAGGTTTGGTTGAAATGGATGATTTGAAAAAGTCTCACATTGATTAGAATTATAAAGGAAGATGGAGTTCAAGCTATATATATGGCTCTAGTTTTTTTTTATTACAATTTGCACCAGTCATAAACACATTAAACTTGTATATAATTAATTTTTGTTTTCTCTTATACTCTTGTGTTAGAGTGTTGTGATATGTAGTTCAAATATTTACTTTGGAGAATGTGGTTATACTAGGGGTCATCAGAAACCTGAATGAAGTCTATGTGTTGTAACAATTTTCACATAATGTTAATATCTATTTCTCATTACACAACATTAGTGATTTTTTCTCCGCTTTTGGAATTTTCATGTTATTTTCTTGTGTTTGATTATGTTATTTAAATTTCTTTGTTTATTTTCCAAACATCTTTACCACGTTCATAGTCGATGTGAGACTTAATCACTCACACTTGGATTCCAACAATCTCTCCCTCAAGTGTGAGTCCCCCATAATAGTAGACTTGATCATATTAGGAACAGATTGTTGAAATTCAAGTGTGAGTGGATAGTCCCACATCGATATAAATGGATAAAATATTAGATATATAAGACATGTGACATTGAGAATTTTCGATTGTGTGATAGTGTTAGTAGAAATTGTATCATTTTCAATTATTTCTATCTTTCTTTCATGTTTCTGTTACATATGGAGGATAAAGACATGTGTAATTTGCAATACCTTCTTTTACATATTCAATGAATGGTTTTTTTTTAATTTTTAATAGTGAACTGTATATGATCACTTTATGTGGCTTTAGATTTAGAGTAGGTTATTAAATTTGCATTGTATGCCCTCCAAACTTAATTATTACATTTCTTTTGAGTTAAAAAAATTATAATTTATGTAATATCAAATCAATGTAGACGTTCACATTTTTTTGTCTTAAGCTTAAACTGCATAAATACTTGATATTTTTAGTTTTGTATTGAGCTTTATTAAGACATTGTTGTCGAGGTAATTATTATTATAAAAAAAAAATATGAAATCTTACATTGTAATTAATGATATGATAATGTTTATGAGCGTCAAAATTGTACTCCATTTAAACTTGAAATCTATTTCATAAGATAATATTTTTAAGGAAACCTAATTCAACTAACACTACGCCAAAAATTGTCTTTTACAGCGCTTTTTTTAAGCCTTCTACAGCGCTTTTTCAAAAAAAAAAGCGCTGTAGATTCGAGCGCTGTAAAAGCTACAACAGCGCTTTCAAAAAAGCGCTCTTAAAGGCACCATTTATAACGCGCGCTTATTATGCACCTTTTACAGCGCTTGTTACAACAAGCGCTGTAAAAGGCATACCACAGTTCATATATTTGGGTACCTTTTACAGCGCTTTTTTGTAACAAGCGCTGTAAAAGGCATACCCATAATACATATTTTGGGTACCTTTTACAGCGCTTTTTTGTAACAAGCGCTGTAAAAGGCATACCCATAATACATATTTGGGGTGCCTTTTACAGCGCTTTTTGTAACAAGCGCTGTAAAAGGCATACCCATAATACATATTTGGGGTGCCTTTTACAGCGCTTTTTGTAAAAAGCGCTGTTAAAGGCATACCCATAATACATATTTGGGGTGCCTTTTACAGCGCTTTTTGTAAAAAGCGCTGTTAAAGGTGTTATTTTTTTTTTTTTTTTAACCCTGTATATATTTTAAAAGCGTTTTTTAGCTTTTTATGGCACTTTTTTTATAAAGCGCTGTCTTTTATCTTTTTATCCAAAATTAGTTTGAACCAGTTCACACAACACAACACATCCAGAATCACTAATTTTAGAACCAGAACCAGAACCAGAACCAGAACAATGATACAGAAACAGAATCAGTAACACAACCAGAACCAGAACCAGAACAATGATACACAGTAATTTACAACATATTAGGTATGAATATACATTGAATCTAATTTACAACATATTTATATGCAAGTTTATATACTGTCCTATGATCATATACATATAATAACTATGCACCATATAATATTCAGTCCCTTGCAGCATGCTATTTCCCAGAAAATCAAATAATTTTCATTTCAAGCACATACTCACACCATTCCTCCTTTAATTCCATCAGATCTTGCTCAGAATATGAAGGACTGGAATGTTCAAAGTACTGCAATATAAAAATTGAACATATTATATTAAGTTAGTTTCAAATATATAGATAATTTATATATGAAAATCATATAATCAAAATACCGTACCGTTTCTGGGATAATAGTTTTATTCTTGTCAACAATCTCCTTCATGAATCTCAATACATAGTACCCACAGTCGATATTGTTTGTTTGACGACGGCACTTTATTGGGATCCATGTAATATTATTAGACTTTTGCTTCGACACTACCGCACCTCTTTGAGCTCGAAAAACTTTTAATGCACTATAAAATGAATAAATGTGATTATTTTAGCATGAACAAACACTTATTTATATATATGTGTAACAAAAATAAATGAATATTACTTACGTGTCGAACAAAGTCTTGATTTCGGAGTGATTGTTGTAATCGCCATGCAAGGGATCCAAATAGTATACAACTTCAGAGACGGCATTGATTGCAAATAGCACCCAATGTGCCCTACAACAACAAAAAATTGGTTACACAATTTGGTCTATACACAACTAATAAATTAAATTCTCATCAATTAAAAAAGATAAAATTACGTACCCTGAATTATATGGTGCTAAGAACAATTTATCCTTTGAAATATTTCCTAAAAACATATTTACAATGTATTTCTTTACATTGTCTTCATCCAGTTTCCACATGGACGTTTTATGCGGAGAGAAGAATGAGTATTTATTCGATAATTTCTTAGGGCACACGACCTTCTCATGCAAAAACCTTCAATGAAAATATTAAACTAGATTAATTACCAATACATTTAATTAATTACAAATAAATGCAATTAAAAGTATTTTTTACCTTATATACAAGCTCATTACAGTTGCACTGAGCTCCTTATGTTCGAGAAGCTCGTATACGTGCTCCTTGTCGAATAATTCCTCATACTCCTCTCCGAATATTTCTTTATTCATATGTATCATGCGGCAATCGTCGCTGCTGCATAGGTTCTTTTTTACAGCAATGTCAAGACACGCCCCGTATTTACCAAGGCGTGGCTGACTTATTTTAGGAGGAGCAGCAGCAGCGACTGATTTGCCACGATCCAATTTTTTTATTGCTACAGATTTGGCAGCTTTATTGGCAGCTCTATTAACCTCCAATTTTTGAGGTTTGCTGCTTTTTTTTGGATGTACGGGTGGTTTATTTATTTGGACCTACAAAAATGAGGTTAAATGTTAGTTTATTGAATCTGAAAAAATTAACAAAGCTTATGCAATAAATGTGACAAACCTTATCGGGAGACGTCACTGATTTGTTTCTGGGAGGGCTCTTAATAAGGGCAACAAGGTTAGTGGGCCATGCCACGTAACTACCGATAGCTTCGCCCAATGACTGCATATCTCCGTCGTTGTCCGGTATCGGCAACGGTGCAGTTGGTTCGAAAGCAACAGTAGGCGATACCTTGACATGGCCCTTTGGGATCGGAGTGTTGTGCAATACTTCTCCCAAAGTATTGTACAATTTTGCTTTTCCCACCTTCCGATGAGTGGGCGAGGACAAGTATAGAAAACACGAAGTGACACCCTAAATCAATAGTTAAAACATAAGTACAGTTAATATATAATATTGTTTAATGCATAAGTAATTACATAAGCAAGTAAGTAATTAATTACCTCGGGAATATTTTTCAAACCGACGTTGCAACTCCCGCTTTCACTCTCCATTTGTAGTTCACCTTGGAGCTGAACCGGAAGTTGCTTGTCTTTGTTTGTATTCACCAATTGTGCCACTTGCTCAGATAGGATTCTGAGCTTCTCTAATACTTCCTCGTTGGAAGGTTTTTGGCGCTTCTCTTGAGGAAAAAAGCTTCTGGGAGTTACGCCAAATCCCTTCCCCCTAACTCGGCCGGAATATTCAGGAACATTAAAAACTTTGCCCAAAATATCCCGGCAACTATCCTTGTTGCCCTCTTCACATTCAGAACTTTGAGAGATGGTCTCCTAAAATACATGTAACATTAAAATAGTTAAGTTCATTATCATTTTTAAAATAGCAATTATGTAAAAATTTAAAATACGATGCGAATATAAATAATAAAACACACAAATGCTAATAAATTAATCACTTACGACAAACGCGGGGTCAGTACGTTTGGAAACAAACGCTTTCCATTCCTCATTTGATATATAATGTCGATATATCTTTGGAGGTTCAGCTGTTGTGTTTCCTTCTTTATCTTTAAGATAGAAGTTTGAGAGATGCGATCTAAATCCACGATGGATTTTGCCAGCAACTCTCAATACATAATTCTTTCGTCCTTCATCAAGGACAAAAGATGCCTGCAATGAAAAAAATTATAAGTAAAGTATTTCAATGAAAATATTTATAAATGACAAAAGATTGGATCAAAAAATTTACTTGAATATCATTCCAGATGATATCTTTGGCATCCTTCAATGCCTTTTCTCTCCAGTCGTCAATTGTTATTGGAATATTTTGACGCACAACAGCCCCAATGTAGCTCACAAACATTGCGCTGTGTGGGTCAACTGGCTGACCACTTTCATTCCATCCCACCTAATAAACTCATATAGTAAGTACATGCTATTAAAAAAACCTAAAAAAATACACAGCAAACAGAGTATAGTATAGTATTACCTCAAACTTGGTCCCATTGCTCCTAGCTTTAATGACTTTCTGCATGATAGTTGCACCACGTTTGACTTCATTTTCATAAGTCCTACTGGTGCCAACTTCTTCATTTTGACATTCTAAATCTCTGTTTGTATCCATTTAACTACAACAAGTTCAACATGCAGTTTAGTATAACTTCAACAAGCTCAACATGCATCATGCATTATTTTAAACAAGCTCAACATGTATCAGTATATATATTTTAAACAAGCTCAACATGCATTTTAATGATTACAAAAAATAAATAACATCAATACCTGTATAATGGTTCGAAGAAGGATGAAATGCAATGAAAAGAGCGAACGGAGAAATTTCACAGCAATAAATGTCACAGAAAAACGGTTTTGAAGAAATATGTAATGAGGGTTACGTATTTCAATGAAAATATAAGGTTCGAAATGATCTTGGATGGAAATAAGGTTCGAAATGAAGCGATGATCGTGGAAATAAGGTTCGTAATGAACGAGATTATAGGGTTTGCAAAAGAAGAGAAGAACGATGAAGGTTGAGATGATAGTGTAGATTACGTAATGAAGAGGAAACTGAAGAGGTTACTGTTATATATATAACCCTTTTACAGCGCTTTTTTATAACCCTTTTACAGCGCTTTTATAAACAAGCGCTGTAAAAGGCTTAGCCTTTTATAGCGCTCTTTGGAAAAGCGCTGTAAAAGGCGTATTTATTTAAATTTTTAAAAAGACTCTTTTACAGCGCTTTTACAAACAAGCGCTGTAAAAGGCCTCATTGTTTTAGTATGTTATATAATGTTTTTTTAATAGCCTTTTACAGCGCTTGTTCAAAGAAGCGCTGTAAAAGGACTTATTTAAATTTTTAAAAGACTCTTTTACAGCGCTTATCCTAACAAGCGCTGTAAAAGGCCTTATTATGTTATTTTTGTGTTTTGTTATGTCCCACCAAAATATCTTCCTCTTCACCAAACATCAAAGTCCTTTTATGCATCTTCTTCGCAAACATCAAAGCTAACTCTTTCAATCTTCACCAAACATCAAAGTCCTTTTTATCTCTTTACATTCCCTTTCATTCTTAAATCGTAACTTGATCTACAGGTTCATTGCCATGTTGCGAAAAATGGGTTTGTTAACAATGTGTCTGATGTTTTTGTTAACAATGGATCTGATGTTTTTGTTAACAATGTGTTTTTGGGGATTCCCATGATGCGTAAAAGGTGTTTGAAGAAAATCCTGTTAGAGAAAGTCATGTTAGTTATCTTTTCATTATTATTTTTAAAGTCTTTTACAGCGCTTTTTGAAAAAAGCGCTGTAAAATGTCTCATTGTTTAATTTTTAAAAGGGCCTTTTACAGCGCTTTTTTTAAAAAGCGCTGTAAAAGACATGCACTTTTTTTACATGCATAGTTCTTAAGAATTGTAATTGTCCAAATTTACATAAACATGCAATAATCACTGGTTATGCTTGCCTTCTTAGACAACAATAAAACAAGAATAGAACCAGAATAATTCAGATTATATAATACCACAATAATTCAATAAAACCAGAATAGAACCAGAATAGAACAATAATTCAGATTACAATAGGTTTACCACAAATTTCAATTATCAAACTATTACGTTGACTCTCAAAATAGAAACCTTTTCCATTATTACTTGACCATGTCACGTGCCTAGTATTTTTTCAAACCAATACGACTCAATTCTCTTTCTGTGATTGAAGAAGATAAACTATTTTTAACTTTACAAAACTCTACTCAAATCACTACGCCAAAAACAGCATTTTACAACGCTTTTTTTAAGCTTTCTATAGCGCTTTTTCAAAAAAAAAAGCGCTGTAGATTCGAGCGCTGTAAAAGCTACAACAGCGCTTTCAAAAAAGCGCTCTTAAAGGCACCCTTTATAACGCGCGCTTATTATGCACCTTTTACAGCGCTTGTTGTAACAAGCGCTGTAAAAGGCATACCCATATTTCATATATTTGGGGTACCTTTTACAGCGCTTTTTTGTAAAAAGCGCTGTAAAAGGCATACCCATAATACATATTTGGGGTACCTTTTACAGCGCTTTTTGTAACAAGCGCTGTAAAAGGCATACCCATAATACATATTTGGGGTACCTTTTACAGCGCTTTTTGTAAAAAGCGCTGTTAAAGGTGTTATTTTTTTTTTTTAACCCTGTATATATTTTAAAAGCGTTTTTTAGCTTTTTATGGCACTTTTTTTATAAAGCGCTGTCTTTTATCTTTTTATCCAAAATTAGTTTGAACCAGTTCACACAACACAACACATCCAGAATCACTAATATTAGAACCAGAACCAGAACCAGAACCAGAACAATGATACAGAAACAGAATCAGTAACACAACCAGAACCAGAACAATGATACACAGTAATTTACAACATATTTGGTATGAATATACATTGAATCTAATTTACAACATATTTGGTATGAATATACATTGAATCTAATTTACAACATATTTATATGCAAGTTTATATACTGTCCTATGATCATATACATATAATAACTATGCACCATATAATATTCAGTCCCTTGCAGCATGCTATTTCCCAGAAAATCAAATAATTTTCATTTCAAGCACATACTCACACCATTCCTCCTTTAATTCCATCAGATCTTGCTCAGAATATGAAGGACTGGAATGTTCAAAGTACTGCAATATAAAAATTGAACATATTATATTAAGTTAGTTTCAAATATATAGATAATTTATATATGAAAATCATATAATCAAAATACCGTACCGTTTCTGGGATAATAGTTTTATTCTTGTCAACAATCTCCTTCATGAATCTCAATACATAGTACCCACAGTCGATATTGTTTGTTTGACGAGGGCACTTTATTGGGATCCATGTAATATTATTAGACTTTTGCTTCGACACTACCGCACCTCTTTGAGCTCGAAAAACTTTTAATGCACTATAAAATGAATAAATGTGATTATTTTAGCATGAACAAATACTTATTTATATATATGTGTAACAAAAATAAATGAATATTACTTACGTGTCGAACAAAGTCTTGATTTCGGAGTGATTGTTGTAATCGCCATGCAAGGGATCCAAATAGTATACAACTTCAGAGACGGCATTGATTGCAAATAGCACCCAATGTGCCCTACAACAACAAAAAATTGGTTACACAATTTGGTCTATACACAACTAATAAATTAAATTCTCATCAATTAAAAAAGATAAAATTACGTACCCTGAATTATATGGTGCTAAGAACAATTTATCCTTTGAAATATTTCCTAAAAACATATTTACAACGTATTTCTTTACATTGTCTTCATCCAGTTTCCACATGGACGTTTTATGCGGAGAGAAGAATGAGTATTTATTCGATAATTTCTTAGGGCACACGACCTTCTCATGCAAAAACCTTCAATGAAAATATTAAACTAGATTAATTACCAATACATTTAATTAATTACAAATAAATGCAATTAAAAGTATTTTTTACCTTATATACAAGCTCATTACAGTTGCACTGAGCTCCTTATGTTCGAGAAGCTCGTATACGTGCTCCTTGTCGAATAATTCCTCATACTCCTCTCCGAATATTTCTTTATTCATATGTATCATGCGGCAATCGTCGCTGCTGCATAGGTTCTTTTTTACAGCAATGTCAAGACACGCCCCGTATTTACCAAGGCGTGGCTGACTTATTTTAGGAGGAGCAGCAGCAGCGACTGATTTGCCACGATCCAATTTTTTTATTGCTGCAGATTTGGCAGCTTTATTGGCAGCTCTATTAACCTCCAATTTTTGAGGTTTGCTGCTTTTTTTTGGATGTACGGGTGGTTTATTTATTTGGACCTACAAAAATGAGGTTAAATGTTAGTTTATTAAATCTGAAAAAATTAACAAAGCTTATGCAATAAATGTGACAAACCTTATCGGGAGACGTCACTGATTTGTTTCTGGGAGGGCTTTTAATGAGGGCAACAAGGTTAGTGGGCCATGCCACGTAACTACCGATAGCTTCGCCCAATGACTGCATATCTCCGTCGTTGTCCGGTATCGGCAACGGTGCAGTTGGTTCGAAAGCAACAGTAGGCGATACCTTGACATGGCCCTTTGGGATCGGAGTGTTGTGCAATACTTCTCCCAAAGTATTGTACAATTTTGCTTTTCCCACCTTCCGATGAGTGGGCGAGGACAAGTATAGAAAACACGAAGTGACACCCTAAATCAATAGTTAAAACATAAGTACAGTTAATATATAATATTGTTTAATGCATAAGTAATTACATAAGCAAGTAAGTAATTAATTACCTCGGGAATATTTTTCAAACCGACGTTGCAACTCCCGCTTTCACTCTCCATTTGTAGTTCACCTTGGAGCTGAACCGGAAGTTGCTTGTCTTTGTTTGTATTCACCAATTGTGCCACTTGCTCAGATAGGATTCTGAGCTTCTCTAATACTTCCTCGTTGGAAGGTTTTTGGCGCTTCTCTTGAGGAAAAAAGCTTCTGGGAGTTACGCCAAATCCCTTCCCCCTAACTCGGCCGAAATATTCAGGAACATTAAAAACTTTGCCCAAAATATCCCGGCAACTATCCTTGTTGCCCTCTTCACATTCAGAACTTTGAGAGATGGTCTCCTAAAATACATGTAACATTAAAATAGTTAAGTTCATTATCATTTTTAAAATACAATATTAAAAAGTATTCAAGTGATAAATACAATATTGAAAAAATATTAAAGTCATAATATACTTACACAAAGTTCTATTACTTTTTGAACATTTTGGTTATCAACCACTCCATCTTTATTTACCCTAGCTTCCTTCCACAAGATGTGACGACCCAACGGTTGATTAGTTTGGGTCTCTTGTCGCTATTGGATAAAACAAAATATTAGTTAGAAACTATAGTTTATAATACAAATTCATTCATTATATAAAAGTGATGTTTAATTACTTACAAGCCCTTGATCAAGGCGTGCATATCCCATACGTGATTTTCTGTATGGGTGCGTCGGGTTTCTTGCCCTTTCGCGATTTGCCTTACTAATGTTCTATATAAAAAAATAGCAATTATGTAAAAATTTAAAATACGATGCGAATATAAATAATAAAACACACAAATGCTAATAAATTAATCACTTACGACAAACGCGGGGTCAGTACGTTTGGAAACAAACGCTTTCCATTCATCATTTGATATATAATGTCGATATATCTTTGGAGGTTCAGCTGTTGTGTTTCCTTCTTTATCTTTAAGATAGAAGTTTGAGAGATGCGATCTAAATCCACGATGGATTTTGCCAGCAACTCTCAATACATAATTCTTTCGTCCCTCATCAAGGACAAAAGATGTCTGCAATGAAAAAAATTATAAGTAAAGTATTTCAATGAAAATATTTATAAATGACAAAAGATTGGATCAAAAAATTTACTTGAATATCATTCTAGATGATATCTTTGGCATCCTTCAATGCCTTGTCTCTCCAGTCGTCAATTGTTATTGGAATATTTTGACGAACAACAGCCCCAATGTAGCTCACAAACATTGCGCTGTGGGGGTCAACTGGCTGACCACTTTCATTCCATCCAACCTAATAAACTCATATAGTAAGTACATGCTATTAAAAAAAGCTAAAAAAATACACAGCAAACAGAGTATAGTATACCTCAAATTTAATGCCATTACTCCTTGCTTTAATGACTTTTTGCGTGATAGTTGCACCACATTTGACTTCATTTTCATAAGTCCTACTGGTGCCAACTTATTCATTTTGACATTCTAAATCTCTGTTTGTATCCATTTAACTACAACAAGTTCAACATGCAGTTTAGTATAACATCAACAAGCTCAACATGCGTCATGCATTATTTTAAACAAGCTCAACATGTATCAGTATATATATTTTAAACAAGCTCAACATGCATTTTAATGATTACAAAAAATAAATAACATCAATACCTGAATAATGGTTCGAAGAAGGATGAAATGCAAAGAAAAGAGCGAACGGAGAAATTTCACAGCAATAAATGTCACAGAAAAACGGTTTTGAAGAAATACGTAATGAGGGTTACGTATTTCAATGAAAATATAAGGTTCGAAATGATCTTGGATGGAAATAAGGTTCGAAATGAAGGAGATGATCGTGGAAATACAGTTCGTAATGAACGAGATTATAGGGTTTGCAAAAGAAGAGAAGAACGATGAAGGTTGAGATGATAGTGTAGTTTACGTAATGAAGAGGAAACTGAAGAGGTTACTGTTATATATATAACCCTTTTACAGCGCTTTTTTATAACCCTTTTACAGCGCTTTTCCAAAGAGCGCTATAAAAGGCTAAGCCTTTTACAGCGCTTGTTATAAAAGCGCTGTAAAAGACGTATTTATTTAAATTTTTAAAAGACTCTTTTACAGCGCTTTTCCAAACAAGCGTTGTAAAAGACCTCATTGTTTTAGTATGTTATATAATGTTTTTTTAAAAGCCTTTTACAGCGCTTGTTCAAAGAAGCGCTGTAAAAGGCCTTATTTAAATTTTTAAAAGACTCTTTTACAGCGCTTATCCCAACAAGCGCTGTAAAAGGCCTTATTATGTTATTTTTGTGTTTTGTTATGTTATTTTTTAAACAAGCTCTGCAAAACCCACATAGTCCCACCAAAATATCTTCCTCTTCACCAAACTCCACCTCAAAGTCCTTTTATGCATCTTCTTCGCAAACATCAAAGCTTACTCTTTCAATCTCCACCTCAACACCCTTTTTATCTCTTTACATTTCCTTTCATTCTTAAATCGTAACTTGATCTTCAGGTTCATTGCCATATTGCGAAAAATGGGTTTGTTAACAATGTGACAACAGACCATTTATCATCAGAAGGATCGGTGACATAAAACACTTGTTGAGCTTGCGACGCTAAAATAAAAGGCTCGTCTTTGTATCCCACCCTATTAAAGTCAACAAGCAAGAATCCTGACTCATCAATCCGAACGCCATTATTATTATCGACCCACTTGCAACCAAATATGGGAACACGAAACATTGTGTAGTCTAACTCCCATATGCGCTCGATAACCCCAAAATATGATAGATTTGCATATATTGGGTTTTTGTCTTTTGCACTTGAGACATGCATCGCTTCAGCTACGAGAGTGACTCCACTATTTTGCATAGTGGTCTGATCATCTTGTTCTTTGGTATAAAATGTGTAGCCGTTAATAACATAACCAGTGTAAGAAAAGACATGAAAGCTCGGACCATTTGCTAGCCACCTTAATCTCTGTGAAATTGATCCGGGGTCTATGTCAAATTTTGACTTTATGTGATTTTTTAACCATGTTATAAAACTTCGATTGTGCTCTCGAGTTATCCAATTTTGACTCCTATTCATGTTCAAACGAGATAACTGATCCATGTGTATTGTAACATACGGTTGAACCTCATCATCATTGTGCAGAACATACAATTGTGCCTGCTCCAATTCTGTCCTTGATATAGTCAGTAGTCTCCTTCCAATTATCCCTTCTCCTGATAGTCTTCCCGAATGACGAGACATGGGAAGCCCTATGGATTCAACATTGGACAGATATTCAGTACAAAATTCAGCAGCCTCTTCAACAATGTATCGTTCAGCAATACAACCTTCTGGTCGACTTCTACTTTTTACGTACCCTTTTAATATTTTCATATATCGTTCTATCGGATACATCCATCTCATATAAGCTGGCCCACAAAGTTGTGTCTCCTTAACCAGATGAACAGTAAGGTGAACCATTATATCAAAAAACGATGGTGGGAAATACATTTCAAGCTCACACAAAGTAACAACAATTTCCCTCTGCAATGTCGGTAATTTCTGAGGGTCGATCACTTTACTACAAATTTCCCTGAAGAAGAAACATAATCTAGTTAATGCTAGTCGAACTTTTTCAGGTAAAATGGAACGTATACCTATTGGTAGCAAATGCTCCATTAGAATATTACAATCATGAGTCTTCAAACCTTTTAACTTGAGGTCTTTCATACAAACCAAATTTCTAATGTTCGAAGAGTATCCTTCTGGAACTTTAACTTCATGTAGAAATTTACATAAAACAATTTTTTCCTTTCTAGATAGAGTATGAGCGGCTGGAGGTAGATATGTGCGATTTCCTTTCTTTACTGGAGCCAATTCATTTCTTATTCCCATATCGACCAAGTCCAATCTTGCGTTGATGCCGTCTTTAGACTTTCCTGGAACATTGAGTAACGTACCAATAACACTATCAAATACATTTTTTTCAATATGCATCACATCGAGGAAATGTCTTATATACAATGACTTCCAATATGGTAATTCAAAGAAAATTGACTTTTTCTTCCACCCAGTTTTGACCAGCTCTCCCGCAAAAGGTTTGCCAAATTTATTGGTCAAACCTTGTACTTTTTCAAGTATTTGATATCCAGTCGGTGGTAAAGGAGCTTTACCTTCCTCTGATTTTCCATTAAATGCATTTCTCCACCAACGATACTGATGACTATAAGGTAAAAATCTACGATGTCCAAGAAACACATTCTTCTTACAATGTTTCAACCGCATCCAATTTGTACTCTCTTCACATACAGGACATGCACATTGACCTTTTAATGCTATATCCTGATAAATTACCATATGCTGGAAAGTCATTAATTGTGCCGAACAACATAGCCCTCAAATTGAAATATTATTTCTTATACCCATCATAAACTTCCACACCTGTCTCCCACATACGTTTTAAATCTTCTATTAGAGGAGTCAAGTATACGTCGATATCATTCCCCGGTTGTTTGGGTCCAGAAATTAACAGAGACAACATCATAAACTTACGCTTCATACATAACCATAGAGGTAGGTTATATATTACCAAAATCACAGGCCACGTGCTGTGTGAGATGCTTTGAAGACCATGTGGATTCATTCCATCAGTAGAAAGTGCAAGTCTTAGATTTCTTGACTCTATCCCGAATTCAGGATACTCGTGATCAATTTTTGCCCATTGTGGGGAATCTGCAGGGTGTCGAAACATTCCATCTCTAACTCTTTCATCTGCATGCCATGTCAAGTGTTTTGAATCTTCTTCACTGCGATACATGCGCCTAAATCTTGGTATTATAGGAAAATACCACACGACTTTTGCTGGAGTAGATTCTTTCTTCTTATATCGAGAGACATTGCATTTCGGACACGCCTTAAGTAGTTCATATTCATTTCGAAATAAAATGCAATCATTAGGACACGCATGAATCCTTTCGTAACTCATGCCAATAGAACACAAAATCCTTTTAGCCTCGTAGGTTCGACTGGGAAGTTCATTATCATCTGGCAACATATCTTTTATGAGTGTTAATAATTCTGTAAAGCTTTTATCAGACCATCCATTACTCGCTTTTAGGTTGTACAACTTTAATATCGCCGACAGTCTTGTGAATTTAGTACAACCATTATATAATTCTTTCTCTGCATCACTCAACAAACTTTCAAACATTTTAGGACAATCTCGAAGATCTTCTTCAACTGCTTTTGCGATCTCATCAACTCGATCCGGCTCATATGTATCTGTATCGAAGTCAGTTGAAGCATATGTCGAACTATTCTCAAAATTAGTGTTTCCTTTTTTTTTCTCACCATGTCTTATCCAACATGTGTAGCTTTGATCAATTCCATTACATACTAGATGTCCTTCTAATTCATCTTCTCTAACACGTTTTCCAAAACAACATTTTAAACAAGGACAAACTACTCTATTTGGATCTTTTGCATTCTTCACTGCAAACTCAACAAACTCCTTCACTCCAATTTCATACTCTTTTGACAATCGATTGGCTGACATCCATTTCCTATCCATATTATACCACCTATATAAATGCAGTTACAAAACTAATAATTAAGCTTTCAAAACATATCAACAAGTTTCAAAAAGAAACCAATATCAATCAATTATTTTAAAAACAGAACAGATCATGTGGTATGAATTTTTGACTAGTTGAAGAGATTTAACACAAATCAAGTGGTATGAATTTTTAATTTGATAAAAAAAATCTAGTTAAAAAAAAAAATACCTGAGAAAACACGTAATAGGTAGATGGCGGCACAACACGTAATGGATATGAGGGTATGAGGGTTCCCAGAGTAGAGGTGATGAAAGATGTAGAGGATATGAGGGTTCCCAACGTATATAATTATTTGAAATTTATGTCTTTTACAGCGCTTGTCAATAAAAGCGCTGTAATAGGTAGTTAAATTCAATGAAAGCGCTTGTATTTTATAGCGCTTGTGAAAAAAGCGCTGTAAAAGGTGGTCCAATTATTTTAAAGCGCATGCCTTTTACAGCGCTTGTGAAAAAAGCGCTGTAAAAGCATACGCGAAAGCGCTTCATTTTACAGCGCTTTTTTAAAAAGCGCTGTAAAAGCCTTATAACATTATGCGCAAACGTTATATGACCTACAACAGCGCTTGTTTTACAGCGCTTGTGAATAAAAGCGCTGTAAAAGGCTCCGTTATTTTTCAAATACATTTACAACAGCGCTTGTGTTTAGCAAGCGCTGTAAAAGGGGCGCTGTTAAATATCATTTTTGGCGTAGTGTAAAAAAAAAACAAAATCATTTAATTTAAAAACCATTGTAAACATAACATTTCAGCATTCTACTTTCTACCAAACCTGTTTTTCCTATTGTCATAAATTCACTAAATATTCAATACCACAATATTGTTGTTGGTCCTCTAACTATCATAAATAACTACAATTTCACTAAAAGATATGTTCAAATTATTTTTGCCATTTTAAAAGATAGAAGCTCATTTAGTTTATTTTTAATTTTTACAATCGAATGAGTTTGCATTGCTTATTTGTATAATCTTATTTTATCTTGTTGGTTTTTTCTTTCTTTCTTTTTCTTTCATAGGTTTGGTGAAATACAATTAAGATTTGTTTATAAATTTTAGTTTTTATTTGATTTAAAAATTTAGTTTTGATCTATCTTTCTAATTTTATAGAATATAAGTTTTCATCTATGTGCAATACAATTTGTTAGATTGCTTGCGCGAATAGCTTATAATTGTATATTAGTAAAACTTAATTTCTTTATATTATTATTTAATATCATAAATGTCTTAATAACTTTATTCAAATATGAAAACACATTCATATTGATAAGAGTTGGATTGACAAACCATTAGGATCAAAAGAGTTTTTAAATGGGGTAGAACAATGTTTGGATTTTGCATTTTCAAATTTTTTCATAAGGGTAATAGAGTTAAGGTGTCTTGCCACCTCTTACAAAAGGGTTTTTTAAACAAGTACACATTTTGGTACATGCATGGGGAAAATGTATGCAATCCAATATCGAATCAGCGAACCAAGTAGAAGAAGCATTAGATAGGCAATATATAATGCAAGATATGTCAAATGACGTATTTGAGGTCATAGATGATTGATGATAAAATATTCCTAATAGTAACCATCCTATGGGTGCAAATGATGCA
Organism: Cicer pinnatifidum; assembly: GCA_037974775.1. Taxonomy (NCBI): domain Eukaryota; kingdom Viridiplantae; phylum Streptophyta; class Magnoliopsida; order Fabales; family Fabaceae; genus Cicer; species Cicer pinnatifidum. Next base: position 23,119,237 of record JBBPBR010000003.1, on the reverse strand, counting down.
AGTTATGAGGATTTTAAAAAAGTTAGAGAGTTGATGGAAGATGGGAATCAAGAACTTTATGATAGTTGCACAAAGTATAGCAAATATTGTCATTCATTGTTCGTTTATATCATATAAAAGTTTTATGTGGTACTACTAATAAGACATTTTCAATTACCATTGAGCTTCTAAATGATATTTTTCCCTATGCTAAACTATCGACATCTTTCTATGAAGCAAAAACAACTAACTAAGATGTTAAGTCTAAGCTATGAGAAAATTCATGCATGTCCAAATAATTACATGTTGTATTGGGATCATTGAAGGATGAGAAGAGAGATAAATGTAAGAAGTCTAATACGTCAAGTATAATATAGATAAATGAAGGTTTTTAGTGCCAAAAGTCTTAGTTGTTGTTTTGAAGGTCCTTCAAGTATAATATAAAATGTGTCTTATTTTCAATAGACTTTTAAATGTACCGAATTAATCAGACTTTTATTTCTCTAATAGGAAAAGATATCAGAGAACTTGTCTCAAGATCAAGAACGTGTTGCTACTGAAGGTGTTCTATCAAAGAGTAATGTCTATCCATATGATGTTATTGGAAAATTGCATGGAGATGAGCATTCAGGTCGAGTGTGTGGTTTAGGTGTTATTGGAAAATTGTATCCACATGAAGGTTTTTAAAACACGCAAACATTTTATTCAATTTGGCAATGTTGGTAGCTCTAGCCAAAAAAATGTTTAGGACTTACAAAAGGAAGTGCATATTTTGAAAGAAAAGCTAAATAGATTTGAAGAAACTAAGAAACAACTTTCACAATAAACAATTTGGTGATAAGTTACTTACTTTCAATCAAGGTTTTTCTCTATCTTAGTAATATAATTTATTATAATATATATAAATTGGTGTTGATAAGAGTTTTTGCACTTAGATCTATACTTTAAGTCATTAGCAAATATCATATTCTATTCTTTTACATAGTGATTAATATTATTAAAATGATACTCATTCATTAGTGTTAATTAGTAAACATTATGCTTCCATTTGGTAGGTTCTAATTCTCATAATTAATGAGTAAAGTTCCCCTTGAGTTTTTGACTAGAAATGGAAGGGCTGTGTTTTTTTGTCTACATGCAAATGGAATAAGGAATATGTTGCTATTTGGAATGCAAATGGAAGGAATTTGATGTTTTGTAGATTGTTTTGATGTTGGTCTAGACTATTTTGACGTTGTCAACAATTTTTGTATGTTTTATTAATTTATGTATAAGATTTTAGAATGTTTTACTTCTAGTTTAGGTTTTCTTCTTGATATAAACTACTTGATACTTTTATATTAATGATGGTTTTAGAATGTTAATTAGTTATTCTTGCAATGTTTGTTAAGAATAGTCTTCCAAATATATTGCAAATATATAATTAATTATGTTTATGGCACATTTTATGGACTTTTACGTTAGTTGTTTTATTGTAAAATATTTGGAAGGTATTGACAATGTTAGGAAGGTATGGTCAAAACAGGGAAAGACCTGCAACTGATATATATATATATATATATATATATATATATATATATATATATATATATATATATATATATATATATATATATATATATATATATATTTAGTCACGATTGACTCTGACAAAAGTGAAAATAAAAATTATTTTATTTTATCATTTAACATGATTTTAATTGTGATTTAACTGTAAAATAATTATAGCTAAAAATATATTATCACAACTATTTTAGGTGTTGTTAATCTGAATTTTAAAACTAATAAATTGTGACGTTCAGCTATGTCCCAAACATATTTTGTGTGACTAACTTTATTTGTCAGAGTCATATATCAATTTAGTCACGGTTGTGAACGCGGTTAAATAGTTTTTTTTTTTTTTTTTTGTATTTTGAGTTGAATAATAAAATTTAGTAAGAAATCACATTTGAAGTCAATAGAACTGTGAATCAAAGATTTAAATTAAATTAGCCCTAAAGATCACAAATCAAACTAAATTTGAAATCTATTATAAACCGGAAGTAGAATCAATCATGCACTAAGATGTTTGCAATGTGCCCGGTGATTTAGAGATAAAATCAACAAAAGCGAATAATAATATAAAGATATGTAATAGGTCAATAAAATTCGTTCTATTTGATTTTGTGGTGATAAAAATTGATTTTGAATAATTTGATTTTATAAAATTGGTTTTAGTTACGGTGTATTGAATATAAAATGATTTATATTTAAAAATATTCACCTAAAAATGAGTTTAATAATAAGTTTTAATTTAAAAATAATATTTGAAATCAAATGCTATAAATCATATCTCTAAATTAGAATGCATTCTAAAGACAACTAATTATACTCATAAATCAAAACATGTCAAAATTAATTTTACAACTTCTCAAAATTAATTTTACCGTTAAAAAATGTAACACTTTTTAACTATAACTAAACATATATTAATTTGTTATTGCACCGTAAATGTCATCTATAAAGAAAATCAACAAAAATAGATAAAGAGTGCGTTTGTTTTAGATTTTTTCAAGCCAAAATTATTTTGTAGAGTTTGAAGAGTGTTTGTTTTAGATTTTTTAAACATGATTTTGTTAAAAAAATCATTTTTTAACTAAAAATAAAAATCTAAAAATCATTTTTGTCTCTTGGTAGATGATAGAGAAAAACGAAACACAATTTAAAAACACGAAACTCAACTCATTAACCAGAGAAAATGATGCAATTACCTTTACCTTATTTTGAAAATTCCAAATTGCCTTCTGTTCATTCATAATAAGTTTTGATTTTATGTCAATTCGCATCTCAAAACCAAATACGTTCGCCCGCCAATGTACTTACGTAAAATTCAGTTTTTGACGAGTTTACGGTTGAAGTTGTGTCAAACTGTCGTAATGGTTCTCTTAAGAAGGAATGATACTTCATAAATTTATAACCGTTATATTTTTTATTAATTTATTAATAATAATAAATTTATCCTTTTTTATTAATTTATGGCAATTAACTTCTTTTTAATTTATTTATGTTATGTTTTTAACATTTAATTTTTATTATTGTTATAAAAATTTAAGTTCAGTTTTATTTTAAATTTAAATTTAAATAATATATAATAATATTAATTGAAATATTTAAATTAATATTTTAAGTTGTAATAAAATTAAATATAAATAAAATATTAATAAATAAATTAAAATTATGGGATCTAATATGGTTTTTTATAAGTTAAACTGTAAAAAATAAATGGGTTGCTTCAAGATAAAATGATGTCGCACAATAAACCATATTTAATGAATCTATGTTGAGTTCATCGCTGCAGTACAAAAAAATGATGAATTAGTTTAAGATGATGTCACACAGTGGACTGTATTTAATGAACTCATGTTGAGTTCACCATTGGAGATGCTCTTAGTTGTGTTTTTTCTTTCATGCAGTGGCCATTTTTTTTCTCTTTCCACGACGTTATTACTTTTATCATTTCATGCAACCCTCATCTAGGTTTTTATCTAAGTTTTGTTCTCTTTCTCGATCTTATCTGGGTTTTCTTTACATCATTATTTTTTTGGTTGTGGGTTTATTTATTTATTTTTTTACGAGTTGTCGCGTCCGGTTTGTCCGCGAAAAAAAGGAGTCGCCACCAATTTTATTTTTATTAAAGGAAAAATTAGATAAAACCTAAAATAATAATTTTTGAACCAGAAATTCGAATTCGGGAGTCGATTACGAATAGGGAAGTATTACCACCCTATAACGTCCGTTAAAACGGTTACCCCTAATTAATTGTATACAAATTATTTATTTGTTTATTTATTTTTACCCTCAAAAAGAATAGTAAAAAAAAAAAGAAAATAAATTATTTACATTAATAAAAAAAAGAAAAAAATATTTTTTATTAATTTGGTTTGACAAGGGAAGACCTTGCTCCTACGTATCCCCAGGTGCAATAGGGAAATCAAAGCTCACGTAGTTCTTGGGTAGAAAATATTTGTGTGTTGACCGATTTTATTATTATTTTTATTTATATACGTGTTAAAAAAATAAAAGTGTAATAATAATAATAATAATAATAATAATAATAATAATAATAACAACAAATATAATAGTAATAATAATAATAATATCTGTCTGTTTTAACGGAAAAAGGAATTAATTTTTTTTTAAGAAAAAGATTTTCGTAACGTGGCGGTTTGTGAACGAGACAAAGGGACACGACGGTGAAATAATCTGTTAAATAATTTGCTCGTACGTTGTCGGATCTGTCGCGACACAAAGGCCACCAACGATGAAAGTAAATAATATGGTGTAGCGAGCGAGGATGAATTTCATCCGGCGGCAACAACCATTAATTTTAATTTTAAGGGTAAAATCATTTAACCGTTATAAATTTTTTATTTGATAAAGACGTATTATAAATTTTTTTTATTAAATTACAATATGATAAAATTTGTTTTCTTGATCTATTGACATCAACTAGTTATATTCTTTTTTATTTTATATTACAAAGAAGACAGTTTTCAAGATTAAACGATTTAAAAAATGAAATGAAAGCTTAACATATGAGTTTATTTTTTATAAACAAAAAAAATAGAAAGAGAAAAAATATATATATAAAAAAAGATGTAAAAACAAAAAAAACTAATAAGCAGACTAGAGAAAAGAATAAGAAAATGGTACCTTACTAGACTGATTACTTCAAGATCCGATTCTCTCCTTCTCTTTTGCTAACTAATCTCTCTATTTTTTTGTGCTCTCAGTTTTGTGTTTCCAATTCTCCCCCTGTTGTGCTCTTGTGGCAGCCTATTTATAGATTTTTTGGTGTAGATTTCAAAAGACAAAAGAATAATTGTCAATTGATTACTATTAATCTATTTTTCGGTTTCTTTTCTTTTAATTGACCACAATTATACCGATTCTTATTACCATTGATTCATTTCTTCGGTTTTCTTTTCTATTCAATTGATCACCATTATTCTGATTTTTATGACTATCAATCAATTTCTTTTCTGTTTTTTTTTCATTTATTTTGATCATCATTGCATCGATTTTTATGACAATCAATTCATTTCTTTTCAGTTTCCTTTATTTTTATTTCTTCACATATATTTATATATTTATTATTATTGTCATTATTATTATTATTTCCTTTATTAATAAAAAGTAAAAAATAAATAAAAAATCGGACAAAATTAGGTGTCAACAGCTGCCCCTCTTTACTTAGAATTTACTTGAGAATCAAAGTAAAGATAAGTAAAGATAACAACTCTAATTTTGTCCGAAAAAATAATTTTTTTTGGAAGAATGCGAGTCGTTTTCCCGATTTTAACATGCGGGTCGTTTTCTCGGCTTCGGATGCGAGTCGTTTTCCCAGTTTTAACTTGTGGGTCGTTTTCTCGGCTTCGGGTGCGAGTCGTTTTCCCGGCTTCAACATGCGGGTCGTTTTCTCGGCTTCGGGTGCGAGTCGTTTTCCCGGCTTCAAGATGCGGGTCGTTTTCTCGGCTTCGGGTGCGAGTCGTTTTCCTAGCTTCAAGATGCAGGTCGTTTTCTCGGCTTCGGGTGCGAGTCGTTTTCCCGGCTTCAAGATGCGGGTCGTTTTCTCGGCTTCGGGTGCGAGTCGTTTTCCCGGCTTCAACATGCGGGTCGTTTTCTCGGCTTCGGGTGCGAGTCGTTTTCCCGGCTTCAACATGCGGGTCGTTTTCTCGGCTTCGGGTGCGAGTCGTTTTCCCGGCTTCAAGATGCGGGTCGTTTTCTCGGCTTCGGGTGCGAGTCGTTTTCCCGGCTTCAACATGCGGGTCGTTTTCTCGGCTTGGGGTGCGAGTCGTTTTCCCGGCTTCAAGATGCGGGTCGTTTTCTCGGCTTCGGGTGCGAGTCGTTTTCCCGGCTTCAACATGCGGGTCGTTTTCTCGGCTTTAAATTTATAAAATTTCATGAATGAATGAATATGTCAATTTTTATTAATACTTTTATTGGACACAACCATTCAAATCATGAATGAGAAAAAACACTTATACAATTTTTTTTTGAACTTGATGTCTCTTTCGTCCTCTTCTCTTTTTCTTTTTCTTTCTTTCCCTTTTTTTTTTAAATAATTATTGTTGTGATCCTAAGTTGGATCTCATGTTGTTGTCTTGTACTATAAACAACTTTTATTCTCCTTTTATAGTGCGATCCATATTGTTGATCATTTTATTTTGAGTATATATATTTTTTTTGTTTTTCTTTTACTCTCAAGTTGTCCTTTCAGATTTTCAACTTAGCAGATATTAATTTTTTTTTTTTTTTTGTACCCTAGGTTGTCCCTTTCAGGTTTTCAACTTAGCGGGGACTCATTATTTAAATATCGTACCCTTTTTTACGACGTTTGAGTTTACATGGAGGACTAAATTTTTTCTATCCATATTCGCAAGGATCAAAGCCCTACTTGAGAAAGCTTTTTCAAGACTTATGGACCATCTTAGTTAGGGCTATTTTCCACAATAATCCTTTTGAATGGGTAAGATATTTTTATCAACGAGTCTCCTTCCCAAAATTCTTGAGGACGTATTTTTTTGTACGCTCTTTTCAATCCATTCTGATATAATTGCTCATGGGATAAGATCGCCAACCTTTTTTCCTTCAATTAAATTCAATTGATCAAAATGGGTTTGTACACATTCTGACTCATCTAGTTTGGTTTCCATTAATACTTTTAGCGAGGGGATTTCTACTTCAATAGGCAGCACAACCTCCATCACATATACTATGCAAAAAGGGGTTGCCCCAGTTGAAATGCATATCGAGATACAATACCCGTGTAGTGAAAACGACAATGCCAATCTTTGTATGTTACAGCCATTTTCTAAATAACTTTTTTTTTTTTTTTATATATTTTTTTATTTTTTATGTTTTTATGTTACAATCTTCGTTCTACACAATTGTTTGATATTTTTTTCCGTAAAAGTTTAAAGATCGATTCACAAGTGGCAGTTAGTTGTGATATAAATCTTGAAATATAATTTAGTCCCCAAGAAAATCGTGAATCACTCTCTTTGTACTTTGGGGAGATATTTCCAAAATGACTTGAACTTTATATGGGTCGACCTCTATTCTTTTTTGACTATCCAAAAATTGTAACACTTTATCCAACCACACGTCTAAAGTGCATTTGAAAGGGTTAAGTTTTAGCTTGAACTTTTGGAATCTTTCAAAGAGTTTCTTTAGATTAATCACATGTTTTTCTTTTGTTTGTGACTTAGCAATCATGTCATCTGCATAAACTCATATCTCTTTATGTATCAAGTCATAGAATCAAGTTACCATAGCTCTTTGGTAGGTTGCCCTAACATTCTTTCGACCAAAATGCATTACCTTGTAACACAATGTTCCCTAAAGGGTGATGAAAGTTTTTTCATATATTCGGCTGCCATCTTGATTTGATTGTATCCCAAGCAACCATCCTTAAAGGAGAAAAAGTCAATGGTGAGCCATATTGTCATCCAAAATATTGATGTGAGGTAACGGAAAATCATCTTTAGGATTGGCTTTGTTAAGGTCCCTATAGTCGACACACATTCGAACTTTGTCATCCTTTTTCAGCACGGTACAATATTGGCTATCCGTTGGGGATAATTTACCACAGCGAGGAACCCAACGCCAATTTTTTACTTCTTCCCTTATTTTTAATTACATATCAGTCTTTATTCTCCTTAATTCTTGTTTAACTGAAGAAAAATCGGGTTTTAAGGGAAATTTATGCTCCACTATGCTAGTATCCAATCCATACATATGCTGATATGATGGAACAAAAATATCTTTCTATTTATGTAGAATTTCGATTAGTTCATGATATACTTCTTACTTTAAGATAGTGTTGACTTTAATTTCCTTTCTATTTTCTTCTTTCCCTAGATTAATCACTTTTATTGATTCCTTATGGGACATAATGTCTTGCCTTCTTTTTCTGCCAATTTTAACGATTCTAGGGGAAGTTCATAAGCTTCTTCATTATCTTTTATTGCCTGATTAGTAAGATGGTCAAAGTTATGTGGCAGAATTTTAGTACAATCATATGCGAATGAATTATTCTCAAAAATGGGAATTGCATCGAATACTATAGGCAACTTGATTATCTCCCATTTGTTAATTTTTGTTTTTGCATCGTATGGACGAACCCGATTAGCATCATCGATGGAAAAATCATCTCTAGCTACTGCAATATGAATCTTGTTTGTCTTTCCTTTTTTTTTTATATGGCCAATCTTTGCTTGTCAACTTTGGTTGATTCGTAATCTAAATCCTATTTATCTCTATTCTCATGAAGTTTTATCAGTCCTTTGAGTCGATCTTCATTCTTCCCCAAACCGTGTCATGGATGATGCCCCTAGCTTAACATGAATCTAACCACCATAATAGTTGTGTTTGATAGATGTAGTTCTATGTTGTCATCTCGACGTAAGCGTTGTCCATGATTTCTAGTGTTTGGAAGGCGATCTCCAAAGCTTACTCTATCGTCTCAACGTACGGTGTGGTGGAAAACTTACTCACCAACGAGTCTTTCTCTTCTGACACGGTTATCAATTGGTCATATAACATATACTTTAGCTTTTGATGTAGGGTTGATGGCACCACACCAATAGAATGGATCCATGGCCTCCTCAATAAGCAGCTATAGGCGAGTACAATATCCATCAAATGTAACGTGATTTCAAAAGTGATTGGGCCTATTTGAATTGGGAGTTCAATTTATCCCATCATTTTTCTATACTCCCATCGAAAGTTTTAACAAGATCTCTTGATATCATATGATCGAGGCACATTGCTGATATGTGCAACGCTTTGTTATGGCCTATTTCTTTGACGCACAGTTCGTCATCTATGAAGGTTATGTGACTGTTAGTAGTAGTAATGTTTTTTATGACGCCTTCATATTTGTAACAAGTGATATCTTGAGTGATGCGGACTTCATTTAGTATTTTTTTTGTAATAGCTTCCTATGGGACTCAGAATTCATCAGCAAATATATCAACAAAAATTTTGTGGGGCGACCTAGCTCGTAAATCAGATGATGAAGGCTAGTCAACCAAGCTCTTAAAACAAAGGATGAGGGACAATCATCTCTGCTCTTAAACCAGAGGATGTGGGTTAATATCTCGTCTCTTAAATAATATGGTGTGGGTTAGTGTCTCAAATTTAAATTTAACCACTAAATATGAAATGTCATGAATGCATTTAATGAATGAACATTTTCCTTCATCTTGATCTTTTTATTTTTTATTTTTTTTTTAACCAACTTTTTTTTCAATTTTTTTTATTTCTTTCACCTCTTTACGGACATGATCCTTGATTCATGGATGAAAAATGTGCACCACTTCAAATAAGTGGTGGTGGTTGTCCTTTTAATCTTTAAAGAGATTTTTTCTTACATCATCGACTTGATCTTTAGTTGCCCCTGCCTTACATGTAAAGACATCATACTAGTTTTGACCTCTTGACATTCATATGATTTGTGCCCCAACATATGATTATCATAAAAATGTATTTTGAAAAAGAAAAAAAAAATTTATAACACAAGAAAGTAGTGAAGGATGGTTCAGACAATGATATTTAATGAGAAAATCTATGGTACAAAAAAATATTGATAGAAAGAAAAGAAGATAAGGTGGTCTCATATGGGTAAATGACCCAATTTGTTAGTAGTTTTTCATAAAAAAATGTGCTAATAACTCATGCCACAATTTCAATCATGTTATTAACCTACTTTGGAAGATATGTTTTCCTCCAATCTATATTCACAGTCTTTCAGAATATGTCCAGCTTTGACTTTGATGTGTGTATGTAAGTTATATTCTTTGATCATCCTTTTTTAGATTCTCAAACAAGTGATCTTCTTTCATTCTATACTTTTTGTGGCCCTAATTTTTGCTTAGATTGCCCTTTCGGGTTTTCAACCTAGCGAGTATTTATTCATTTTTGTACCCATACTTTTGCCTAGGTTGCCATTTCAGATTTTCAACCTAGCGGGCATTTATTGTTATTTTTTTTTATACCCTAATTTTTGCCTAGGTCGCCCTTTCAGGTTTTCAACCTAGCGGGTATTTATTATTATTCTTGCACCCTAATTTTTGCCTAGGTCGCCCTTTCAGGTTTTCAACCTAGCGGGTCTTCATTTAGATGTAATACTTCTTGAAGCATCAATGTTGCAAGTAGTAATAAGTCTTCTTGATCCATATTGGTGTGGATTAGAGCCACACTTGAATGTATTTTTTTATGGTATTGGGGGTTCATATAGTTGGGAGTTCATTTATCTTGCCCGTCCTTTTAGATATGTTAAATATTCTTGAATGCTAATTCTTTCTTTTGAAGCTCTGAAGTTCATATGTTCTTCTTTAAAGATCTTTGAAATAATTGTCCTTGACATGAGGCAATCAACATTTCTCTTGAATTGAATTCAATCAGTCAACACATATCATTACTCTTGATAAGAGGTTTTTGTTTGAGTGGGTCACACTGCCTTTATTCTATATGATAAGAAATAAAGGGGTGCCCCAGTTATAGGTTAATACTCATGGAAGGTATTCTATAGTTACGAGTTAATGTTTGGCACGAGAATTTTCCATATACTTTTCTTATACATTTGATAGTCGTGAATTTTGTTCTTGTGAGTGACTGTTCTTCATCGTGACTTACTTTGAATATTGAAGATAGAGTAGCTACAGTCAGCTAGTTGATTATATTATTGAGGGACATGATGGAAAATGACTTCAATATTTTTTTAGACATTTGTCTAATATGTATATACAACATGATCATCTTCTTATTCCAATTTTTCCATTCTTGATTTAGTTGATTGAGGATTACATTCAAGTCTCATGTACGTTCAACATCTTCATTTTCAATTCGTAGGCGGCTAGAATATCCATGGCACAAACTTGAAATTCCCCACATGATTGACATATTCGAAACATATTTAGACAATGATTAAGATAAAAACACTTGTTTAAGGGGATTAAAATGATGTTAATCTCATGCCCCAACATATCGAAGTCCATCCAAATAGTGGATTTTTGTATCGGTCTCACATTCCGTGGAATTTATAGCATGATTGAAATTATGTATGAGATTTTAGAAAACTTTATCATGAATGAACTACTTCCAAATATATTTGGTATATGGTTTAATGAAGAGAAAGAAAAATAATGTTTGGTATATGGTTTAATGAGTGAGAATAGAAAAGGAAACAATACAAAATGCATTTATTGACATTCAAAATATTGAGGCACATCAATACGATCTATGTGTTAGGATCAAATTAAATAACATTAACAATCATGGGGAAACTTGTCCCTTGTATATATATGGGAGAACATAGTCAATAACTTCAAAGTTGTGTTTAGTCAAGGTTTTTTCTTCAATAGTCATAAAAAATTCATACAAGGTTTGCCATTTTTTAGATTGATGACATCAAATAATAATCGGTAGTGATGAAAGTTCAACATGGACGACCCAACTTCTAGAGATTTACTTGTGACGAAAGCCAATGAAGTATGTTCATGACTCAGAAGTAGGGGGTGTATGATGAATATGAATCTAATTAGTATCAGGTTCAAATCTTGTGGACAAGTGGCTTTAGATAGAGTATAACCAAAAAGTAGACTAAAAGGTGATAATTGTTAGACTTATGAAATCAAATGGGTAACAAATGAGTTTTTCGTGATAGTTTTTTTTTTTTTTTATGAAGGATCCCCATGATTTCAAGTATCGAGAGTTTGTAAGATTTTCAATCTTTTAGCCATATGAATTTTCAGTTGGTTTAGATCATCTTTGTATGTTTCAATTCATCCATGAATTTAACTCGGGGGTCATGTCCGATAAGGGTGTCACAATATTTTTTCTTTTTGCTTTTTTTTTTTGTCTTTTTATTTTTATTTTTATGTTGAAGGAAAATGTTATGAGAATGTAAAAAAAATGAATGAAATGATTATGCATTTAACTGAAACATTTTACTAACTCCTAATATGCAATATTTTTTCTAAAAAAATGAGAAAAAAGAAAAATATGTTGTAAAATGAAGTAAAGGATGAAACATACATGATTATGTCCTACATGGTTCTTTTCTTATTTATATGCATGATTATGTCCTACATGGTTCTTTTCTTATTTACATGCATGATTATGTCCTACATGGTTCTTTTCTTATTTGATGATTTTTATTGTGAACCTTTACTATGGGTGGCTCTATAGTTCTAAATTGGCTCCTAGAGCACACAACTCAATTCTAAAATATTAAACCAATTAATAGGTAAACTATTAAAATGGCAATATTCTAGAAAAGGTCAACTCTAGGTGAGACTTTCATGACAACCAAACAGGATGTACATCCAGAAGATTATCATTACACAATCTCTAACTTATCTTAGGTTTGCACTCAGCCCGGGTATAGAGCCCACTCATAAGTGTGTGAGTTGTGTTAGGGTAATGTATAAAAAATAAATAAGATAAAAAAAATCATCACAATAAAAATAAATTGACCAAACACATATAATTATATTAACAAAATAAAAAAATAAAAAAAATAAAACAATAGGGGTAATATAAAATAAAATAATAAAATAACTATATATAATTAATTAGATTGGGCTTGACTCTCAAAAATCCCCAGTGGAGTCGCCAGCTGTCGCGTCCGGTTTGTCCGCGAAAAAAAGGAGTCGCCACCAATTTTATTTTTATTAAAGGAAAAATTAGATAAAACCTAAAATAATAATTTTTGAACCAGAAATTCGAATTCGGGAGTCGATTACGAATAGGGAAGTATTACCACCCTATAACGTCCGTTAAAACGGTTACCCCTAATTAATTGTATACAAATTATTTATTTGTTTATTTATTTTTACCCCCAAAAAGAATAGTAAAAAAAAAAGAAAATAAATTATTTACATTAATAAAAAAAAGAAAAAAATATTTTTTATTAATTTGGTTTGACAAGGGAAGACCTTGCTCCTACGTATCCCCAGGTGCAATAGGGAAATCAAAGCTCACGTAGTTCTTGGGTAGAAAATATTTGTGTGTTGACCGATTTTATTATTATTTTTATTTATATACGTGTTAAAAAAATAAAAGTGTAATAATAATAATAATAATAATAATAATAATAATAATAATAATAATAATAATAATAATAACAACAAATATAATAGTAATAATAATAATAATATCTGTATGTTTTAACGGAAAAAGGAATTAATTTTTTTTTAAGAAAAAGATTTTCGTAACGTGGCGGTTTGTGAACGAGACAAAGGGACACGACGGTGAAATAATCTGTTAAATAATTTGCTCGTACGTTGTCGGATCTGTCGCGACACAAAGGCCACCAACGATGAAAGTAAATAATATGGTGTAGCGAGCGAGGATGAATTTCATCCGGCGGCAACAACCATTAATTTTAATTTTAAGGGTAAAATCATTTAACCGTTATAAATTTTTTATTTGATAAAGACGTATTATAAATTTTTTTTATTAAATTACAATATGATAAAATTTGTTTTCTTGATCTATTGACATCAACTAGTTATATTCTTTTTTATTTTATATTACAAAGAAGACAGTTTTCAAGATTAAACGATTTAAAAAATGAAATGAAAGCTTAACATATGAGTTTATTTTTTATAAACAAAAAAAATAGAAAGAGAAAAAATATATATATAAAAAAAGATGTAAAAACAAAAAAACTAATAAGCAGACTAGAGAAAAGAATAAGAAAATGGTACCTTACTAGACTGATTACTTCAAGATCCGATTCTCTCCTTCTCTTTTGCTAACTAATCTCTCTATTTTTTTGTGCTCTCAGTTTTGTGTTTCCAATTCTCCCCCTGTTGTGCTCTTGTGGCAGCCTATTTATAGATTTTTTGGTGTAGATTTCAAAAGACAAAAGAATAATTGTCAATTGATTACTATTAATATATTTTTCGGTTTCTTTTCTTTTAATTGACCACAATTATACCGATTCTTATTACCATTGATTCATTTCTTCGGTTTTCTTTTCTATTCAATTGATCACCATTATTCTGATTTTTATGACTATCAATCAATTTCTTTTCTGTTTTTTTTTCATTTATTTTGATCATCATTGCATCGATTTTTATGACAATCAATTCATTTCTTTTCAGTTTCCTTTATTTTTATTTCTTCACATATATTTATATATTTATTATTATTGTCATTATTATTATTATTTCCTTTATTAATAAAAAGTAAAAAATAAATAAAAAATCGGACAAAATTAGGTGTCAACACGAGTATTCAGGCACATTGATCAACTTGTGTCTATGAATTGAATTAAATTATTAAATTTGGAAGTGCTCAATTTAAAATATTTGTATTGGTTTGTTATAGTAAAGTTGACAAAGATTATAGGAAATATTAAGTAGTGACCGAGTATAATAATGAAAATATGTCTTGGTGAATATGGATAATAGAACTTAGTGAATATGAATAATAAAACTATACAGAAGAATGATTCCGAACTGTTTTAAATATGTGATTTAATATTTTTGCTTACTTAAATATCAATTAAAATGACAACTAAAAAAAATTAATTTTTTTTTTAGAGTAATGAAAGAATTATTACAAGTATACATATAGAGACTAAAATTTATTTTTATGTCTTTTATGGTAATTTTGTAATTTAAGAGCTTTATTTTTATATAATTGTATACAAATAAGTTAAAAATTATTTTTTTAAAAAAAAATCATTTTTATAATAGTAAACAAACAAA
>JBBPBR010000003.1:23069405-23096177 GCA_037974775.1 Cicer pinnatifidum | reverse complement strand
TAAATAATTTAAAAGTGTAAAAAAATTAAAATAAATAATTTTAATACATAATAATTTGTAGGAAATAATTTAAAACAATTTATTTATTTATTTTAATTTAAAATAAATAAAATAGATAAATAAATAAAAAAGTATACCAAATTGATAATTTTAAATTACTATTTTTTAAAATATTTTAACCATTAATTGATAAAATTTATTTTTAATTACAAATATAATTTTATATTTTGTAGCTAATTAAATTATTATTTTTATTAAATATTCAATTAATTTAATAACTATCAATTATAAACTATAAGTTAATTTTATTAAAGAGAATCTATGCTCCAATAGTAAATTTTGAGTTTGAGGTAGGGATGAGAAAAGAGTATAGTCTAAATAACCAGTTAGTTTAACTGGTTAATTTAGATGAGTTTTGAAGAAGTAAAATAAGTAATGTCCAAGGGTCAAAATGAAGAATTTCTTCCATTTACCTCACTTTTATCTAATTTCTGAGAAAAACACAAACTATTGTTTCATTAATTTTCATTTTGCCATTCTTGCTTGCGAGGATTATCTTCTATGCCCACAATAAACCATCAAATCGTGTCCGAGTGAGAAAAAAAAAATGCAACAAAGGAAACTAAATTTGAATAGGAAGAAAATTAAGAAGTAAAATATCACTAGTTAACTCACATTCAAGAAGCACCTTTTTAGAAAGAAAAAAAAATGTGAGTTATGTTCATTAACTTCTTGTAGCATGAGGATTTTGAGAAATTATTCACTGAAATTCTTTACTTCTTGTTAGAAACTGCTTTGGGGGCATTACAAGTTAGAAGAACTTAGAGCGTGATGAAATGGAATTTATAGCATGTAAGTATTTTGAAATTGCACTTAAATGATTTTAAAATGTCATGTATGTTGTCTGTGTGATCATTGCATGATTGTTATGTTAGAAATTTATGAACTCTCAAGATTTTGAGTAAAGAATTGTAGTTTAATGTGTGAATCTTGTCACTGAAGGCAAATGCGCGTGTCTTGGATGCTCTTTCGCCTTCGCCTCTATAGTTTTGCTTTGGGTGTTATTTTGTAACTTTGGGGTTTTTGCTTTTGGTTGATGTTTCAAAAACTAAGTATTTTTACCTCTGATAATTCTTTTCTATTTTTCTACCTTTGGTGTTGTTTAGTATTTTTCATTTTGTAACTTTGTTGTTCCCTTATTTCTGCCTATCATGTTGTTACCTATTTTCTCCTTTTTCGTATTGGGACATCAATTGTGGTCATGGCCAAACCACCTTTGCAAGAGACTCAAATCATCGACTATCTACATGATATATTCTTGATAAGTTTTCATTATTTTCTTAAGGAAAATTATTCAAACTACCCTCTCCCTTTTTATAGAACTCATTGAGATTATTATCTCATGCTTGTTTCTTTATGTATTAAGGAGAGGGAAGGAAGTAAGGCTAGAGTTAGAGTTAGAGGACAACATTTATTACTTATGTTTTGTTTAGAAAGTAATATGTGATGAAATTTTGGTACTTCAAAGGAGGATTGTAAACTATAAATTTGTAATTATAATTAATTATGTTGATTGTACCTTGTAGAATATTAACATGACTCGTTTTGTCTTGTCAAAATGTATGAATTGATAAGTAAAGAAGATTGAAAGTCAATTTTTGATTTTAGTTATCTGGTTATTAGAGGAACAAATTCTTAGTAATTTAGAGTTCAACTCATAGGTAAAGTTTGGCTAAAAATTGTTTCAGCAAAAATTCAAACTTGAGTTCTCCTGAACAAGGATAGATAAAAAAAACATTATTTGAAGGGACATAGTTATATACTATTAATATTTCTATAAAAAATATAGTAATATTTAGCCGATAAAATGATGACATTATAATTACTAAGCAAATGTTGAGAGGAAAAATGATAGGCATCATTTGGTAAAAAAAATGCATCGTCAATATAAATTAATTTTATATGGACATTCAATAAAAATATAATTATTGATAAGAAAAAAGAGTATATGATTATTATTTTTAAAATACAGTTATAAAATAGTACTGCATAAAATAAAAAAGTATTTTGGTATTTTAGATTATGTGTCCAACAGACAAAAAGTTGTCACATGGTTAAGTAAGGGACAAAAATTGTATCTTTTGTCCAATGCCATGCCCCCTTGTTTGTCGAGTTCCACAATCAAATTTTATATCAAATATGGTACAACATAAATTGTTTAAACAAGCTCCTCATTTTTCAACAAATCAAATTTTCTGCCTCTAGTGTTGTTTCGTATTTTTTGCCTTTGATGTTGTTCTCTTATTTCTGCCTATGATGTTGTTTCCTATTTTTCTCCTATTTCGTATTGGGACATCAATTGTGGTCATGGCCAGACTACCTTTGCAAAAGACTCAAATCATCGATTACCTACATGACATATTCTTGACAAGTTTTCATTATTTTCTTAAGGAAAATTATTCAAACTACCCTCTCCCTTTTTATAGAACTCACTGAGATTATTATCTCATCCTTGTTTCTTTATGTATTAAGTAGAGGGAAGGAAGTAAGGTTGAAGTTAGAGTTAGAGGACAACATTTAGTACTTAGGTTTTGTTTAGAAAGTAATATGTGATGAAATTTTGGTACTTCAAAGGAGGATTGTAAACTATAAATTTATAGTTAATATTAATTGTGTTGATTGTACCTTGTAGGATTTTAACATGACTTATTTTGTCTTGTCAAAATGTATGAATTTATTATCATATTTTAGACACATGGTAAGGGTTTTGCAATATCTCACTAATCATGCATGTAAAATTTTATACAAATCTAAAAGTAAATTTAAGAGAAATAAAGAAGATTGAAAGTCCCTTTTTTATTTTAGTTGTCTGTTATCAGAGGAACAAGATCCTAATAAAGTCGACTCATAGGTAAAGTTTGGCTAAAATTTATTTTAGCAAAAATTCAAACTTGAGTTCTCATGAACAAGGATAGATCCAAAAAAAATTATTTGTAGGTTCAAAGTTATATACTATTAATATTTATATAAAAAATATAGTAACATTTAACCGATAAAATGATGACATTATAATTACTAAGCAAAGGTTGGGAGAAAAACTAATAGGCATCATTTGGTAAAAAAATGCACCGTCAATATAAATTAATTTTATATGGACATTCAATAAAAATATAATATATGATAATTATTGATAAAAAAAGAGTATACGATTAATCTTTTTAAAATATTGTTATAAAATTGTACTTTATAACAAGACAATAGGTATTAAATGACGAAGTAAAACTATTTGGTGCATAGTTATTAAACTCAAATTTTTGAGATTACAAAACTATAACATTATATAACCAAAATTTGAAGATACCTTACATCTACAAATTATATTTATTCTATTTTTTTCCTTAGATTTCTCTTTTAAATATACAATAATTCAATTGTTAAAATGAGAAAGAAAACAAAATTGAAAACGTGTAGATGATTGCATCTCCAGGATGCAACCTCCTACTGCGAAAAAAATAATTTGCAGCTGGTCGCAGAGTGGGAATACGAAAAGGTTAAAAAATAGGATATTTTGATTTTTTTTTTCATTGTAGGGAATTATAGTTACTTAAAAAAAGTGGGATATTCAAACACATTAACTAGATAAAATCTTGTTTAAGAGTAAAAAAAATATGTATTTCCGCTTATACTTATCATATTTATGCAATTATTCATTTTCTCGTTCTTTTTCTTTTTGTCAACAATTTATATTCTTGTAGCTTTTTTTGTCGGTATATTTCCATTACAAGAATTCTAATCTCCATATTCACCCATACCTCTCACCTTCAATACATTTAAAAAGACTTATTTAACTATTTATAAAGTTGAAAAGTTTATCCATTCACTTACATGTTGAAGCTTTCAAAATCTTTGACAAATTTCCTTAGCATTTAACAACTTCTGAAGCATAAATATGTTACTATCAGGAACTTCTTCATGAATTTGAAACCTTCAAAATACAATTTCTAATTTTTAAAATTATTTATGAAAGTTTGAAACAATATGAAACTTCCAAAATAGAGGATTTAATTTTTAATTTTTTTTTGAAATTTCAAGCAATTTGAAATTTCCACAAATAAAAATTTTATAGTTTTCAAAAGTTTCGAACAACACGAAACTTCCAAAACACATTTTTAAAAACTTTTGAAACTTTCAACAATCTCTAAAGTTCTGAAGTTATATTATTTCCAGATAAACGAAATTTTCAAAAAATTTAAATCTCTCTAAATATTCTAAAATTTTAAAAATATTGTTTCTAATATAAATTATTGATATGTTTATTTTATAGTGACTAGAAAAACGAAAATTTCAAAAAGTTTGAATCTCTTAAAAATATTCTAAATTTTTTAAAATATTTTTTTAGTACAAACTATTGATATGTTATTTTATAGTAACTAGGGCCACAATTATTAAGGAATAAATTATTCGTACTATTGTCCACAATGTAGGCGATATAGGTGAAATAGTCCATCCACTGCATCTTAGCAATGAATGAATGAGGTTAACCATCCACCTCATCAACACCATTGTAGGTGTAGTTTCAAGTCTAAAAAACTTGATGAGCATGTTTAGGAGCCTTAACAAATGGACTATGGGAAAGTTGAGGAGCTGGCAGTTGAGGAGCAGATAGTCGAAGAGTAGATCCAACAACGTGGATTCCCTGGAGGGCCATTGGTCACATTGGTTGACACAATATGAACATCATGTTGCTTGAAGGATATGGGAAGGAGATGTACATTTTAACTAATTAAGTTTTTTTTTAAATAAGAATAAGTATATTATATTTAGTACACTTTTATATGTTTTTCAATTACTTGTAGGATTGTTGTCCATTGAAGGCGATCACACACAGTTTGAAACTGAGGAAGTTTACTGAAGTATCGGTACTTGATATTATACAACATTGGATTCAAAAATATGTATTGGTGCATTTATCTTGAACTTATTTGATGATGACCAATGTTGGTCTTATATTTACCATTGTAAAAAAGTGGCATATAGAGACCAACATATTTCATATGCCGTTTAGAAAGATGAGCATTACACTAGAAGATGTCACGACTCTTTTGCACATTCCTCCCCGTGGTAGGTTCTTTAGTGCACCAATAAATATGAATACTAGTATTGTTGTGATTGCTGCACATGAACTATTGAGGGCAACAATAAATTTTCAGCTACTGAGATATATTTTGACAAATATGCTCAATGTAGACTATAGTGGTTGTGTGATCTATACAAAATTCTCATCTAAACTAATTTGTTTGAGTGTACTACAAGAACATATCTTGTGCACTTTATTGGAAGCACTACTTTCCACGACAAGACTCACACTTAGGTTGAGGTGAAATATATTACTTTGTTTCCTAATTTAGAATGTTGTTGGGATTATGCATAGGGTACAACTACATTGATTGTGTTATATGATAACTTGTGAGATAAAACTATTCATGACACTTAGCCGTTTAGAGGGTATATCATCCTGTTGCAAGTATATGACTCATATTAAGTTGTTTTATGAATTTATTAAGTTGTTTTTTAATTTACTAAATTGTATTTTATTTTTGGTTCAGTGCTGGATTTACGAGCACTTTCCTACAAATTGTAAGTGGGATGATAATGGAAGGGTTCGTGAACATACTCCCATAATCCGTAAATGGCTGCAAAAAAGGAAATCCAAGGTGGGTGGATGACATAACGTCAATGGTGTCATTTTTCTTGAGTATGTAATGTTTTCACCATACGATGATAATCAAGTCAATCATCCTTTTGAACCAACGACGATGTTCTCCGGCTACCTTCTTTAGGGTGGAGTTTCAATCTCATATCTACCAGAGTGATGTCTTTGACAATTTAGTCGCATTCGGTACATTCCACTTAACGTTCATTCGATGCTAGCTAGTATACATTCGATTTATATGTTGTTTTTCAGAAACTATATAAACGATTTCAATCACTTTTTCTCATAACAAACCACATATCTTTTTTATATCTTTTGCTCACAATTTGAATAACCTCTGATATTACTTTTTCATAACCGAACCAAATATTCTTCATGATCTTAGAGAGCTGAAAAAGACAACTTGAGAGAAAAAGAAATATCTCACCAACACTCATTTGGAAAAGTACTTCTTGTGTGAGATTCATTGTAGTGATTGATTCAACTTCTGTATACATTTTATCTTTTCTGTAACAACGTTTTTGTAAAGAAAGAACTGAGAAAAACCTAGTAAAGAAATTGGTAACTATCTTCTTTGTTGAGAGGGCTCTTCAAGAAGAAGTTTCACTATGATCTTGGGAGAGTCTGTTGATTGACTTGAGGGATACAGTGGGTGCAAAATAGAAGCGCAAGAGAGTTTAGTTTTTGGATAGATAGGCCGTGAGAGCTAGACAATCTGTATAAACACACTCTAGACGATTCTATTGGAAGAAAGGCCGAAATCGGTTCGATTTCGGGACTGGACGTAGGCTGTCATATTGACAGCTGAACTAGGATAAATCTCTGTGTATCATCCTCTTATCCTTTCTCTTTTATTTCTATATTGTTTTTTTGATTAATCTTGAATGCATGTGATGGCAAAATTATGTTTTGTTTGATATTGCTTGAATGGTTGAATTGGCATGTTTGTATCTTGATTAATCTGTTGAACAATTACTGTATCTGCTGCACTAGTAATTAGACAATACATGTAATTGTGAACCTTCACTTAGAAACAATTCCTTGGGACTGTGTTTGATTACTTGTTTAATAAAATTGTATTTGTTAAATTGTTTAGTAATCTTGTGAAATTTTTAAAGACTGTCATATATTTTTTTAACAAATAGGGGTCATATATTTTCAACAATTGGCATCAAGAGCCTGAATTTTTTAGAGTAACTCTCATAAAAGAACATGACCTCGGTTGAATTTCTAGGAGAAGGTGCTTCCTTGGCTAGGCCCCCTGCTTTTAATGGGGCCGCATTCATGTATTGGAAAGAACGTATGTTAATCTTTTTAGAAGCATGTAGTTCATATGTTCTTGAGGCAGTGATAGATGGACCCTATGTGCCTAGAACAGCTGGCACAAATAATGCTTTAATTCCCAAACCCAGATCAGATTGGTCTGAAGAGGACAAGAAAAAAGTAGGATATAATGCTAAGGCTAAAAACATTATTACCTCTGCATTATCAACTGACGAATTTTTCAGGGTGTCCAATTGCAAATCTGCAAAAGAGATGTGGGACACATTGCAGCAAACACATGAGGGAACAACTGACGTAAAGAGAGCACGAATCAATACTCTAATGCATGAGTATGAATTGTTCAATATGAAGAAAGACGAGTCTGTCAACGATATGCAAACGAGATTCACTCATATAGTCAACAACCTGAATGCACTTGGTAAGGTGATTGACAATGAACAACAGATCAGCAAAGTCATGAGATGCTTAACAAGAGAATGGAAACCAAAAGTTATTGCCATAGCAGAATCAAAAGATCTTGGCAGTATGGCAATTGCTACGCTCTTTGGTAAACTAAGAGAACACGAAATGGAATTGCATAGACTAAATGAAGCTGAACAGATTGACAAAAAAAGAAAAGGGCTGTCTTTGAAAGCTCAAGCGCATCAAACAAAGTCTGAATGTGGCATCAAGTAGTGGATTCAAAGATTGTGAGTGGATACTTGCTATGCACTGCACTGACGAGTGGATACTTGCTATGCAAGAGGAGTTAAACCAATTTGAGCCTAAGAACATTAAGGAAGCCTTACTAGATAGTGAGTGGATACTTGCTATGCAAGAGGAGTTAAACCAATTTGAGAGAAACAAGGTGTGGCAGCTAGTACCTAAACCAGAAGATAAGCACATCATAGGAACAAGGTGGGTGTTTAGGAACAAACTAGATGAACATGGTGTCATCATTAGAAAAAAAGCTAGATTAGTGGCCAAGGGTTACAACCAAGAGGAGGGAATAGATTTTGATGAAACCTATACCCCTGTAGCTAGGTTAGAAGCCATTAGAATACTCCTTGCTTATGCATGTATAATGGACTTTAAGCTTTATCAAATGGATGTGAAAAGTGCCTTTCTCAATGGTGAGATCCAAGAGGAAGTTTTTGTTAGCCAAACTCCTGGTTTTGAAAATCCAGATTTACCTAATCATGTGAACAAGCTAACAAAAGCCCTCTATGGGTTGAAACAAGCTCCTAGAGCTTGGTATGAGAAGCTCAGCAATTTCCTTATTCAACAAAATTTTTTAAGAGGAAATGTTGACAAGACACTTTTCATAAAAACTAATGGAAATGATATCTTGCTGGTCCAAGTTTATGTTGATGACATAATCTTTGGATCTACAAACAATAAGTTGTGCAAAGATTTTGAAAATTTGATGAAAGGTCAATTTGAAATGTCAATGATGGGTGAACTATCATACTTCTTGGGATTTCAAATTAACCAAAGCAAGCAAGGTATCTTCATTAGTCAAACAAAATATTGCAATGATTTGATAAAGAAATTCTCCTTTGATAACTTCAAGTCCATTGATACTCCAATGAGCCAAGGAAACCTTTTAGATAGAGATGAGATAGGTAAACCAGTGGATGTTACAAGGTATAGAGGCATGATAGGATCATTGCTCTATCTCACAGCAAGCAGGCCTGACATTATGTTCAGTGTTTGCATGTGTGCGAGATACCAGTCCAATCCTAAAGAGTCTCAACTTAGTGCAGTTAAGAGGATTTTCAGGTATTTAGTTGGAACTAGGAGTCACGGATTATGGTATCCTAAGGGATCAACCTGTTCTTTAGTTGGTTATTCAGATTCAGACTTTGCAGGATGCAAACTGGATATGCAGTTCATATTGGAATCGATTGCATAATCGATTAAAGGTGTTTTGTTCCAACAACGAGATCAAAACAATCGATTACTCAGTCGATTCATTAATTCACATAATCGATTTGGCCATAGGCTAAGTTTTCCCTGTAACTTAAACTTTTTGTTCCAATCGCTTTGCCAATCGATTTCATTGGCCACTGGGACTCAGTTGTTTTCATCAAATCGATTTGCCAATTGATTTGGATTATTACAGAGAGTTAGATTATTTCAAGAAAATCGATGTGCCAATCGATTATGTAATATGTTTGTGAAAAATGATTTATCAGTTGGTTCATTCAATCGATTGCGTAATCGATTGATACCAAACTTGTTACATAAGAAATTTGTTTCAATGGATTGTCCAATCGATTGTGTTTATCACAGAACATGTTCCTTTTGAAACCTTCTTTTAGAAATCAATTTGCCAATCGATTAGCTTACTAAACGGCTTGGTTCTGTGACTTTGCACAATCGATTTGCCAATCGATTAGCTTACTAAACGGCTTGGTTCTGTGACTTGCACAATCGATTTGCCAATCGATTAGCTTACTATCAGCTTAGTCCTTGTGATTTGAACAATCGATATGCCAATCGATTTAATCACTAAAGGCTTGGTTCTGTGATTTACAAAATCGACTTATCAATGGATGTGCCAATCAATTGTTTAATCACATAGTACACGTTTTCATACAACCCCTTTACAGAATCGATTGGCTAATCGATTTTCTTAGTAAATCTTCCATCTTTGGTTGATTCCTTGAGTTCCAAGCTATTGACTCAAGTATGTAGGGTTGAGTTGTTGTTCCTGAAATTTTACTCAGTTTAAAATGTTAGATTTATCAAATGATGTATGAGTATTGTATGTTTGTTAATTATGTCAAAATCATGATCAAGGGGACTTATGTCCAACAATCTCCCCCTTTTTGCTTAAGTGACAAACATACAATTTTAACTTGAGTTTAACATTTCAAGGTTTAACAAAATAATTACAGTTATTTAAAAGCTCCCCCTGAGTTTTTGCATGCATGATTCATATAAGTTGCAACAGCACAAAACACATGCAAAGCATCAGAGTAATAGAGTACTATGATTACTATCAGAATATCAGAGCTATACACATTTTCACTTCAGTAATATAGTATCAGAGCTATAAACATTATTAGCAGCAACCAGATCTATAACAGTTATTAGCAGCGGTATTGGCACGTGATTAGCAATGATGTTAGCACATACAAGGCAAAAACTGGTACCAGAACTAACACATGCAGGTAAAAAGAATGGTATCAGAGCAGAAATAACTGGTATTAGAACAACTAGTTACATAGCAACTGGTATTGGAATAGAAATCAGAACAGAGCTCAATTAACTTTGTCAGCACATGGTATCAGAGCTAGCACAGAATTAGCAAATTGGCATCATAACAATACAGGAAACACAGGAAAACGCAAGTTTAAATTTGTACATTTTCTCCCCCTTTGTTACTGAATGCAAAAAGGCATATAATAAGAGAGAATAGTGAAAATAATATTTATTTAAACAGAATAGTACACTGCAATACCAAAACATTTACAAAACAACACAGAACCTAAAATCCTAATCACCTAAACTGGGTTGTTCCTCATTATTAGCTAAGGGAGAGGTAGATACCGCTGTATTATCCTCAGCAGGTGTCTCCTCACCATGAGGTACATAACTATCTAGGGGTGTGGGATGTGGTTCTCTTGTTGCTTGTCGGCCAATCTCAGCAACATCGCTAAATGAAAGTTTAAGGCCTAGATGTTCTTGGATTGCAGCGACGTCCTGTGCAACCGTGTATAGATTCTCCAAGAGCTTGCTCAGAGCTGCTTCCATTTTTGCATTGGAAGCTTCTACTTTAGCGTTGTGAGCTACTTGAGCTTTCATAAACTCCAGCAGCTTGGCTAAGAACTCAGCATTGGCTGCAACAGGCTCAGCTTGTTCCGCATTTGGCTGAGCTGGTTCAGCAGTTGGTTGCGGTCTAATCCAGATACCATTCACCCTCTTCAATTGCATTTGACTGACAATTGCTTCTCCAAAAGAGAGGGTGGTTTTTGAAGATTCTTCATTGACACGTGACACTTTGAAATGTCTCAGAATCTTGGTGATCAACGTAGGATAGGGAAGCACCAGCTTGCCCTGTGATGCTTCCATCATGTGCTTCAGCACTATCCATGTCCAGCTCATCTTGAGCTCTTTGGACAAACCCCACAACAGAATTATGTCCAGCTTCTGGACGACGACATGGTTGCCGGATCGGGGTACTAGCATTCGGGTCAAGGTGTACATAAGCATCCGATGATGGACCTTCATTTGACCGATTGGCAGTGAAATCGTTTCCACGAAGCCATCGACCATCAGGTCCTGCACAGCTGTGTGTCGATCTAATGAAGCTTCCCAGCCTTGATCAGCTGACTCGGCTTCATAGCTTCCGTCAATAGATTTTCCATGAAATGGCAGTCCCGACAGTTTTGAGAACTCGTCAAAAGTCATGGAAATTCGCTTGCCTTTAACTTCTGCCTTGAATCCGTTGTCAGTGAGTTTGAATGTTGAATAGAAGGAGCGAACCAAGTGCGGATAAGTGTCTAAGGAGCAGGAAAGAAATCCTTCTAGTCCATGAAACCTTAGATGGTCTTGGAAAGTAAAACCATCTGAGTCGAAGTACGCAAAATCCAAAGTGCGTGCTTCATGGATTTTCCTTTTAAGAAAAGCAGGTGGTAGCTCAGAATCTTCAGCCTGTTTATCTTTTGATGGTTGAGCTTTTTTGGGTTGAGGGGAAGGAAGATGTTTCTTCTTTTTCGGAGCAGAGTCCTTCATGGCATCAGCCATTAGCTTCTCAGTGGGGGGCTCCTTTCGTTCTAGGACTTCCCTTAATCAACAGCAATTGCCTTTCCTTTGTCTTTGGCGAGTATTTTATGGGTAGGAATGGGAACCCGTTTTGACGTTGGTGGGGGGGAGGGGGTTCGCCCACATGAAGATGAAGAAACTGGTGGTGATGGTGTTCTTGGGTTGACTTGTTTCACACGAGCCATAGTAAGATTGATGAGTTTTTGAACACAGAGATATATCAGAGATGGTTTGGAAGAAGAGAGTAGTGAGAAACAGCAGTGGGTTTTTGAGAGAATCTGGAAATTTTGAGATGCAATCGATTTAGGGTTTAAATACTCCTGTTTCAGAATCGATTTACCTAATCGATTGTTTTAAACCCTAGCACAAGTAAATCGATTGGGTTACCGTTGCTGGGGAAGTGGAATCGATTTAGTAATTATAGCCTTCCAACGGCTAGTAAAAATCTGGAAACGGTCATATTTGAAATCGATTTCCTATTCGATTGGCTTTAATTACTGAATCGATGTCCAAATCGATTGCCATATCAGTTCAGAAAATTTCTCATATCAGTTCAGACCATTGATCATCTCAGCATTGATTTCCAAATCGATTCATTAAAGTGTAGAATTTGAAATATTGAATCAATCGATTTCCAAATCGACGCTCGGGCTAGAGTTCTGAAAACTTTCTCAATTTTGAAGTCTAGGGAAAATGAATCGATTATACAATCGATTATTTAAACCTTTACCCAAAACATCAATCGATTGTCTTGATGACTACTTCAGCAGATATAAAGGTCTGGGTGTATAAATCGATTATGCAATCGATGTTCGCGTTTCTTAATTTGACAATTAAGGCACTGTAACGCATAAATCGATTTTGCAATCGATTTCATAAAGCAGATTTTCAGTGTAGTCACAGGATAATCGATGTTGCAATCGATTGATTTCTCACAGGAATCAAATTTCATCAAAATCTATGATTCCTAGTCTCATTCTAATCATGGAAAATAAACAGCAAGTGGTAATATCATGCAATGCATTAAAGTCAAGCATATAAATGTTATTGACCATGTCATTCACCAAACTTATGTCTTTATTCTCCTTGTGCTCAAGTATACAAAACTGATATGTAAAATTTACCTGAAATCCTTTATCATAAAGCTACCTAATACTTAGAACATTGTGTTTCAAACCTTTTACGTTGTCACCATACTTTTTATATCCACCATTTTGAAATTGAGAGACAAGAGTTTTAACTTGTCTCCTATCATATGCTTGATGCATCCACAATATTGGTACTATGAGTGGGTCTTGGATGCTCAAGCATACCTGCAAAACAGAATTTAAGTTTTGGTTCTAGGTACCCAATTTAAATTGGGTCCTGGGGGGTTAGTTTCAACCATTTGTGTCTTTGCTATCCAAATCTGTTTCCATCCTCTGTTGGCTAGTTTTTTCAGTTTACAATTAGAAAAAAAATATCCCTTTCTACAACAAAAGTGACATGAACCAACATAGGATAAATTTTGATTTGGTTTAGTAAAGCTGTCATACATATTCCTTGATCTAACAAATTTCTGATTATGCTTGACATTCCTGTTTTGCATATAACCAATTCCACATTTATTGAGATTCTTTTTAACATGCATATTTGGTTTATATCCAAGGCCAGATTTTTCATCAACATTTCTCTGGTTACTGAGTATAACATTCAGTTTGTTGTTACTACTAGTAAACTTCACTAAATCAGACTTTAATGATGCAACAATTCATTCAAGTTCAAAGCACCTAGCAGATTTGTCATGTGAATCTTTTTTCAATTGTTCATTCAAGTCCTCAATCTCCTTATGATATTTTTTCATTTCTTCACATATCATACACTGTTTTTCAAGCATTTTCTTTGTACTCATTAACTGTTTGATAGAATTAACATATTCATCATGCAGTTCATTGAATGCTTCATGTAGTTCATCATAAGAGGGGTTAGATTGAGAACTTACCTCACTTTCTGATTCTGAATCTGTGTTTGCCATAAGACACATATTTGCTTCTTCTCCTTCTAAAGATGCAGAGGATTCGTCATCGTTGTCATTCCATGCAATATAAGCTTTTCTGGCTTTAGGAACTGGTTCCTTGCCTTTAGCCTTTGCAACTTTGTTTTTATTCTGCAATTGGAAGCATTCAAATTTGATATGTCCAGTCTTGCCACATTCATAGCAAGTTACTTTGCTATCATTTTTCTTTGAACTTGATGGCTTTCTGAACTTTTTATCTTTCTTTTTCAGAAACTTTTTGAACTTTTTAACAAGTAAGCCAATCTCTGAATCCACTACTTGACTCGTCAGTGCAGATCTTTTGTTCAGACTTTGTTTGATGCGCTTGAGCTTTCAAAGACAACCCTTTTCTTTTTCTGTCAATCTGTTCAGCTTCATTTAGTCTATGCAATTCCATTTCGTGTTCTCTTAGTTTACCAAAGAGCGTAGCAATTGCCATACTGCCAAGATCTTTTGATTCTGCTATGGCAGTAACTTTTGGTTGCCATTCTCTTGTTAAGCATCTCATGACTTTGCTGATCTGTTGTTCATTGTCAATCACCTTACCAAGTGCATTCAGGTTGTTGACTATATGAGTGAATCTTGTTTGCATATCGTTGACAGACTCGTCTTTCTTCATATTGAACAATTCATACTCATGCATTAGAGTATTGATTCGGGCTCTCTTTACGTTAGTTGTTCCCTCATGTGTTTGCTGCAATGTGTTCCACATCTCTTTTGCAGATTTGCAATTGGACACCCTGAAAAATTCGTCAGCTGATAATGCAGAGGTAATAATGTTTTTAGCCTTAGCATTATATCCTACTTTTTTCTTGTCCTCTTCAGACCAATCTGATCTGGGTTTGGGAATTAAAGCATTATATGTGCCAGCTATTCTAGGCACATAGGGTCCATCTATCACTGCCTCAAGAACATCTGAACTACATGCTTCTAAAAAGATTAACATACGTTCTTTCCAATACATGAATGCGGCCCCATTAAAAGTAGGGGGCCTAGCCAAGGAAGCACCTTCTCCTAGAAATTCAACCGAGGTCATGTTCTTTTATGAGAGTTACTCTAAAAAATTCAGGCTCTTGATGCCAATTGTTGAAAATATATGACCTCTATTTGTTAAAAAAATATATGACAGTCTTTAAAAATTTCACAAGATTACTAAACAATTTAACAAATACAATTTTATTAAACAAGTAATCAAACACAGTCCCAAGGAATTGTTTCTAAGTGAAGGTTCACAATTACATGTATTGTCTAATTACTAGTGCAGCAGATACAGTAATTGTTCAACAGATTAATCAAGATACAAACATGCCAATTCAACCATTCAAGCAATATCAAACAAAACATAATTTTTCCATCACATGCATTCAAGATTAATCAAAAAAACAATATAGAAATAAAAGAGAAAGGATAAGAGGATGATACACAGAGATTTATCCTAGTTCAGCTGTCAATATGACAGCCTACGTCCAGTCCCGAAATCGAACCAATTTCGGCCTTTCTTCCAATAGAATCGTCTAGAGTGTGTTTATACAGATTGTCCAGCTCTCACGACCTATCTATCCAAAAACTAAACTCTCTTGCGCTTCTATTTTGCACCCACTGTATCCCTCAAGTCAATCAGCAGAATCTCCCAAGATCACAGTGAAACTTCTTCTTGAAGAGCCCTCTCAACAAAGAAGATAGTTACCAATTTCTTTACTGGGTTTTTCTCAGTTCTTTCTTTACAAAAACGTTGTTACAGAAAAGATAAAATGTATACAGAAGTTGAATCAATCACTATAATGAATCTCACACAAGAAGTACTTTTCCAAATGAGTGTTGGTGAGATATTTCTTTTTCTCTCAAGTTGTCTTTTTCAGCTCTCTAAGATCATGAAGAATATTTTGTTCGGTTATGAAAAAGTAATATCAGAGGTTATTCAAATTGTGAGCAAAAGATATAAAAAAGATATGTAGTTTGTTATGAGAAAAAGTGATTGAAATCGTTCATATAGTTTCTGAAAAACAACATATAAATTGATTTCCCAATCGATTCATTTATGTATTAAAACAGGCTCAATCAATTCCCCAATCGATTATCGTGAGTCTTGTTTTTCTTGAATCTTGAAACTATATGAACTAATCGATTACCGAATCGATTATTTTAATGCACTTTTCAGAAATTGATATGCAGTTCATATTGGAATCGATTGCATAATCAATTAAAGGTGTTTTGTTCCAACAACGAGATCAAAACAATCGATTACTCAGTCGATTCATTAATTCACATAATCGATTTGGCCATAGGCTAAGTTTTCCCTGTAACTTAAACTTTTTGTTCCAATCGCTTTGCCAATCGATTTCACTGGCCACTGGGACTCATTTGTTTTCATCAAATCGATTTGCCAATTGATTTGGATTATTACAGAGAGTTAGCTTATTTCAAGCAAATCGATGTGCCAATTGATTATGTAATATGTTCCTGAAAAATGATTTACCAGTTGGTTCATTCAATCCATTGCGTAATCGATTGATACCAAACTTGTTATATAAGAAATTTGTTTCAATGGATTGTCCAATCGATTGTGTTTATCACAGAACATGTTCCTTTTGAAACCTTCTTTTAGAAATCGATTTTCCAATCGATTAGCTTACTAAATGGCTAAGTTATGTGACTTTGCACAATCGATTTGCCAATCGATTAGCTTACTAAAGGGCTTGGTTCTGTGACTTGCACAATCAATTTGCCAATCGATTAGCTTACTATCAGCTTAGTCCTTGTGATTTGAACAATCTATATGCCAAAATCGACTTATCAATGGATGTGCCAATCGATTGCTCAATCGATTGTTTAATCACAGAGTACACATTTTCATACAACCCCTTTACAGAATCGATTGCCTAATCGATTGTCTGAGTAAATCTTCCAACTTTGGTTCATTCCTTGAGTTCCAAGCTATTGTCTCAAGTATGTAGGATTGAGTTGTTGTTCCTGAAATTTTACTCAGTTTAAAAAGTTAGATTTATCAAATGATGTATCTCTATTGTATGTTTGTTAATTATGTCAAAATCATGATCAAGGGGACTTATGTCCAACAAATATTATTACCTTTGTTATTAAGTACAACTACAAAATGAAGATAATAATAACATTTAATAAAATAGTGTTGTCAATGTTACTTTATTTGAAAACTCTATTTTATTAAATGTTATTATTATATTCGTTTTATAGTTGTACATGATAACGAAAATTGCAATAACATATAACACAATTGAACTATTAAATAAATATTTAATTATTACTTTATTTGACAACTCCAAACCCGAAACCCTAAACCCTAAACCCGAAACCCCCAAACCCCGAAACTCGAAACCCGAAACCCGAAACCCTAAACCATAAACCCGAAACCCGAAACCTGAAACCCGAAACCCGAAACCCTAAAACCCTAAACCCTAAACCCTAAAATATAATAATAACATTTAATAAAATAGAGTTGTCAAATAATGTAATAATTAAAATGCATTCTTCTCCTAAATTTATAATTGTGTTTTGGGTGAAATTTTGAACATTAGCCATCATTTAGTCTAAAAATAGGAATTTCCTTCCATTTTTGTCGGGTGGTACGAAAATTGCCTGAAAAGTAAAGTCTATATGAAATCGGGGATTTTCGTACCACCCGATTTCGGTCCATTTTTGTCGGGTGGAACGAAAATTGCCTGAAAAGTCCAACTGAAATCAAGGACTGGGAGACTCTTATAGCATTATTCCCTAAAATTTATAACTATGTTTCAGGTTCCGCACCAGATTTCAAACACTTGCCATCGTCTGGCCCAAAAATATAGAGGTTGGTCCATTTTTGTCAAGGGGTACGAAAGTCGCTCGAAAAGTTCAAATGAAATTGAGGACTAGGAGACCATTATAGCATTCTTCCCCAGAATTTATAACTGAGTTTCGGGTTCTGCGTCAGATATTAAACACCAGCCATCGTCTGGTATGAGAATACATATTTCGGTGATACAAAAATTTCCCGAAAAGACCAGATGAAATCGAGGACAGTGAGACCCTATTAGCATTCTTCTCCTAAACTTATAATTGAGTTTTAGGTTCCACCTCAGATTTCGGTTCATTTTTGTCGGGTGGTACAAAAATCTACCAAAAAGTCCAGATGAAATTGACGACCGAGAGACCCTTATAGCATTGTCCTTCTAAATTTATAAGTGTATTTCAGGTTCCATGTCAAATTTCGAACACTAGCCATCGTCTGGCCCGGAAATACGGATTTCAATCCATTTTAGTCTAGTGGTATGAAAATCGCCCGAAAAGTCCTGATGAAATCGAGGAACGGGAGACCCTTAAAGAATTTTTCTCCTAAACTTATAAATGTGTATCAGATTCCATATAATACCACTAGTTTTGATACTTGATAAAAGCTACACAACATAAGATTTCAAACACTAGCCATTGTCTTGTTCGAAAATACAGATTTCTTTCAATTTTTGTCGAGTGGTACGAAAATTGCCAGAAAAGTCTAGATGAAATCGAGGACCGAGAAACCCTTATAGCATTCTTCTCCTAAATTTATAACAGTATCTTAGGTTCCGCGTCAAATTTCGAAAACTAGCCCTCTTTTGGTCCGAAAATACAGATTTCGGTCCATTTTTGTCGGGTGATCCAAAAGTCCAAATGAAATCCAGGACCGGGAAACCCTTATAGCATTCTTCTCCTTAAAGCATTCTCGTCCGAAAATATATAACCGTGTTTTCGTGTTTCGCGTCTGATTTCAAACACTAGCCATCGTCTTGTCTGAAAATACATATTTTGGTCCATTTTTGCCGAGGGGTACGAAATTTGCCTGAAAAGTTCACATGAAATCGAGGACTAGAAGAACCTTAAAGCATTCTCGTCCTAAATATATAACAGTGTTTCGAGTTTTGTGTCAGATATGAAACACTAGCCACCGTTTGGTCCAAAAATACAGATTTCTGTCAATTTTTGTCTAGGGTTATGAAAATCGCCCGAAAGTCCAAATGAAATCAAGGATCGGGAAACCCTTGTAGTATTCTTCTCAAAAATTTATAACTGTGTTTCGGGTTTCGCGCCAGATTTCAAACACTAGCCATCGTCTGGTCCGAAAATACGAATTTCGGTCCATTTTTGTTGAGGGGTACCAAAATCGTCTAAAAAGACCAGATGAAATCGAGCAGTTTCGTATCAGATTTCAAACACTAGCAATCATTTTGTTCAAAAATACGGATTTTGGTTCATTTTTTGTCGGTTAGTACAAAAATCACCTGAAAAGTCCTGATGAAATCGAGGAATTGGAGACCGTGATAGTATTCTTCTCCAAAATTTAGTACTGGTTTTTAGGTTCCGCGCTAGATTTCTAGCACTTGCCATCGTCTGGTACGAAAATCACCTGAAAAGTCCATATGAAATCGAGGATCGAGAGAATCTTATAGCATTCTTCTCCTAAATTTATAATTGTTTCTCGAGTTCCGTGTCAGATTTCAAACACTAGCCATTGTTTTGTTCAAAAATATGAATTTCGGTCTATTTTAGTCGGGTGGTACGAAAATCACCCAAAAATACTAGATGAAATAAAGGACTAGGAAACCCTTATAGCATTCTTCTACTAAATATATCACAATGTTTCGGATTCTGAGTCAGATTTCAAACACTAACCATCGTTTGGTCCTAAAATATATATTTTGTTCCATTTTTGTCGTGGGTTACGAAAATCTCTCGAAAAGTCTAGATGAAATCGACGACCAAGAACCCCTTATAGCATTTCTCTTCTAAATTAACAAATGTATTTCGGGTTCCATGTCAAATTTCGAACACTAGCCATCATCTGGTCCGAAAATACGGATTTCAATCCATTTTAGTCTAGTGGTATGAAAATCACTCGAAAAGTCTATATGAAATCGAGGACCAGGAGACCCTTATAGCATTCTTCTCCAAAATTTATAATTTTGTTTCAGGTTCCGCGTCAAATTTCAAACACTAGCCCTCGTCTCCCAATTTAGAAAATACTGATTTCAGTCCATTTTTATAGGGTGGTATGAAAATCGCCCGAAAAGTCCAGATGAAATCGAGGACCGGGAAACCCTTATAGCATTCTTATCCAAAATTAATAACTGTGTTTCGGGTTCCACGACAGATTTTAAACACCAGCTATCGTCTGGTTCGAAAATATAGAGGAGAAGAAGATTCTTGTAGCATTCTTGTAGCATTCTTCTCCTAAATTGATAATTGAGGAGAAGAAGATTCTTGTAGGATTCTTCTCCTAAATTGATAATTGAGTTTCGGGTTCTGCGTCAGATTTTCAAACACTAGCCATCGTCAGGTCCAAAAATACATATTTTGGTCCATATTTGTCGGGTGGTACGACAGTCGCCTAAAAAGTCCAGATGAAATCGAGGATCGGGAGACCCTTATAGCATTCTTCTCCAAAATATATAGCAATGTTTCTCATTTTGGGTTAGATTTCAAACACTAGCACTCATCTAGTCCGAAAATACATTGTTACATATTTAGGAGAAGAACGCTAGAAGGGTCTCTCGATCCTCGATTTCATCTGGACTTTTAAGGTAATTTTCTTACCCTTCGACAAAAAATGACTGAAATCTATATTTTTGGACGAGACGATGGCAAGTGTTTGAAATTTGGTGCGGAACCTAAAAACTAGTAATAAATTTTTGAGAGGAATGCTATCAGGGTCTCCCAATCCTCGGTTTCATCTGGACTATTCGGGTGATTTTCGTACCACGCGACAAAAAATGGACTGAAATCCGTATTTTCGAACAACATGATTGCTAGTGTTTGAAATCAGACGCGGATCCCGAAACTCAGTTATAAATTTAGCAAAAAAATGCTATAAGGGTCTCCCGGTCCTCGATTTTATCTGCACTTTTCGAGTGATTTTCGTACCACTCGACAAAAATGGACCGAAATCCGTATTTTCAAACAACACAATTGCTAGTGTTTGAAATATGAGGTGGAACCCGAAACATAGTTATAAATTTTGTAGAATAATGCTATAATGGTCTCTCGGTCCTCGATTTCATCATGACTTTTCGGGCGATTTTCGTACCCCTCGACAAAAATGGACTAAAATTTGTATTTTCAGACTAGACTTGGGCTAGTATTTGAAATCTAGCACGGAAATCGAAACACATTTATAAATTTTGGAGAAGAATGATATGAGGACATAAATCTGTATTTTCGAAAAAGACTATGGCTAGTGTTTGAAATCAAACACGGAACCCGAAACACAGTTATAATTTTTGGAGAAGAAATATCTAAGGGCCTCCCGGTCCTAGATTTCATCTAGACTTTTAGGGAGACTTTCGTACCACCCGACTAAAATGGACCGAAATCCGTATTTTTGAACGACAAGATTGTTAGTTTTTGAAATCTGACACGAAACCCAAAACACAGTTATAAATTTAGAAGAAGAATTCTATATGGGTCTCCCGGTCCTCGATTTCATCTGGACTTTTTGGGAGATTTTCATACCACGAGAGTAAAATGGATTGAAATTCGTATTTTAAGACAAGATGATGGCTAGTGTTTGAAATCTTACGCGGATCCTGAAACTCAGTTATAAATTTAGGAGAAAAATTCTATAAGGGTCTCTGGGTCCTTGATTTCATCTGGACTTTTCGGGTGATTTTCGTACCACCAGACAAAACTGAACCGAAATTCGTATTTTCGAACAAGACAATTGCTTGTGTTTGAAATCTGAGGCGAAACCCGAAACTTAGTTTTTTAATTTGGGAGAAGAATGCTATAAGGGTCTCCCGGTCCTCGATTTCATCTAAGCTTTACAGTCGATTTTCGTACCACACGACAAAAATAGTCCAAAATCCGTTTTTTCAAACAAGACAGTGGCTCGTGTTTGAAATCTGACGCGGAACCAGAAACACAGTTATAAATTTTGGAGAAGAAATATCTAAGGGCCTCCCGGTCCTAGATTTCATCTAGACTTTTCGGGAAGAATGCTATAAGGGTCTCTGTTGGAAATCTATCGCGGAACCCAAAACACAATCATAATTTTTGAAGAAGAATGCTATAAAGGTCTCTCGGTCCTCGATTTCGTCTGGACTTTTAGTACGATTTTCGTACGACCCTACTAAAATGAACAAAAATCTGTATTTTCGAACAAAATGATGGTTAGTGTTTGAAATCTCATACGGAACTCATAACACAATTATAAATTTTGGAGAAGAATGCTATAAGGGTATCTCGGTCCTCGATTTCATCTGGACTTCTTGGACGATTTTCGTAACCCTCAACAAAAAAGGACATAAATCTATATTTTCATATTAGACGAGGGCTAGTGTTGGAAATCTGACACGGAATCCGAAACACAGTTATAAATTTTAGAGAAGAATGCTATAAGGGTCTCCCGGTCCTCGATTTCATCTGGACTTTTTGGGCAATTTTCGTACCACCCAACAAAAATTGACCGAAATTCGTATTTTTGGACTAAACGATGGCTAGTGTTTAAAATCGGGCACGGAGCCCGAAAAAAAGTTATAAATTTTTTAGAAGAACGCTATAAGGGTCTCCTAGTCCTCGATTTCATCTAGACTTTTTGGGCGATTTTCGTACCACCCGACTAAAATTAACCGAAATCTGAATTTTCGGACAAGACAATGGCTAGTGTTTGAATTCGGACGCAGAACTCGAAACACATTTAAGCGTTTTGGAGAAGAATGGTATAAGAGTCTCCATATCGTCAATTTCATCTAGACTATTCGGGCGATTTTCGTACCTTTTGACAAAAATGGACCGAAATTTGTATTTTCGAACAAGACAATTGCTAGTGTTTGAATTCAGATGCAGAAACCGAAACACAGTTTTAAATTTTGGATAAGAATGCTATAAGGGTCTCCTGGTCCTCGATTTCGTCGGGACTTTTTCGTCGATTTTCGTACCCAACGACAAAAACATGTAAAAATCTGTATTTTTGGACCAGATGATGGCTAGTGTTTGAATTTTGATGTGAAACCCGAAACATATTTATAAATATTGGAGAAGAATGATATAACAGTCTCCCAGTCCTCGATTTTATCTAGACTTTTTTGTCAATTTTCGTACCACCTAACTAAAATGGTTCGAAATTCGTATTTTCGAACAAATCGATGGTTAGTGTTTGAAATCTGGCACGGAACCCGAAACACAATTAAAAATTTTGGACAAGAAAGCTATAAGGGTCTCTCGGTAATCGATTTCATCTAGACTTTTTGGGCAATTTTCGTACCACCCAACAAAAATGGACCAAAGCCCGTAGTTTCGGACCAAACGATGGTTAGTGTTTGAAATATAAGACGCAAAACCCAAAACACAGTTATAAATTTAGGAGAAGAGTGCTATAAGGGTCTCTTGGTCCTCGATTTCATGTAGACTTTTTAGGCAATTTTTGTATCACTCAACAAAAATTGATCGATGGCTAGGGTTTGAATACAGATGTGGAACCCGAAACATAATTATAAATTTTGGAGAATAAGGTTTTTTGGTCCTCAATTTCATCTGGTCTTTTCGGGAGATTTTTGTACCACCCGACAAAAATAGATCGAAAATCGTATTTTCGGACCAGACGATGGCTAGTGATTGAAATCTGGCGCGGAACCCGAAACATAGTTATAAATTTTGGCGAAGAATGCTATAATGCTCTCCCGGTCCTCGATTTCATTTGGACTTTTCGAGCGATTTTCGTACCACACGACTAAAATGGACTGAAATCCGTTTTTTGGAACAAGACGATGGCTAGTGTTTCAAATCTAACGCGGAACCCAAAACACAGTTATAAATTTAGAACAAGAATGCTATAATGGTCTCCCAGTCCTCAATTGCATTTGGACTTTTCGGGCGATTTTCGTACCCCTCGACAAAAATGGACCAACATCTGTATTTTCGGACTTGACGAGGACTAGTGTTGGAATCTGGCGCGGAACCTGAAACATAGTTATAAATTTTAGAGAAGAATGATATAAGAGTCTCTCAGTCCTCGATTTCATTGGGACTTTTCAGGCGATTTTCGTACCACCAGACAAAAATGGATCGAAATTGGGTGGTATGAAAATCCCTGATTTCATCTAGACTTTTATGGCAATTTTCGAATCACCTGACAAAAATGGAACGAAATTCGTATTTTTAGACCGAATGATGGCTAATGTTCAAAATATGACCCGAAACACAATTAT
Organism: Cicer pinnatifidum; assembly: GCA_037974775.1. Taxonomy (NCBI): domain Eukaryota; kingdom Viridiplantae; phylum Streptophyta; class Magnoliopsida; order Fabales; family Fabaceae; genus Cicer; species Cicer pinnatifidum. Next base: position 23,072,203 of record JBBPBR010000003.1, on the reverse strand, counting down.
AAATTTAGGAGAAGAATGCTTTTTAATTATTACATTATTTGACAACTCTATTTTATTAAATATTATTATATTCGTTTTATAGTTTTACTATATAAAGAAGACAATAATAACATATAATAAAATAGAGTTGTCAAATAAAGTAATAATTACATATTAATTTTAAAACTCAATTTTGTTATATGTTATTATTATTTTCGTTATTTAGTACAACTACAAAACGAAGATAATAATAACGTATAATAAGACAGAGTTGTCAAATAAATATGTAATTATTATTAATTTGTTTGATAATTTTATTTTATTATATGTTATTATTGTCTTCATTTTAAAGTTTGAATGCATAACGAAGATAGTAATATCATTTAATAAAATAGAGTTGTCAAATAAATATGTAATTATTACTTTATTTGAAAACTCTAATTTATTATAAGTTATTATTATCTTCGTTTTATAGTTTTACTTCATAACAATGATAATAATAACATATAATAAAATAGAGTTGTCAAATAAAGTAATAATTACATATTTATTTGACAACTCTATTTTATTAAATGATATTAATATCTTTGTTATGCAGTCAAACTTAAAAATGAAGATAATAATAAAATTTAATAAAATAGAATTATCAAATAAATTAATAATTACATATTTATTTGACAACTCTGTTTTATTATACGTTATTATTATCTTCGTTTTGTAGTTGTACTAAATAACGAAAATAATAATAACATATAAGAAAATTGAGTTGTAAAGTTGTCAAATAAAGTAATAATTACAAATTTATTTTACAACTCAATTTTGTTATATGTTATTATTATTTTGAAATCCATATTTATGAACCAGATAATGGCTAGTGTTTGAAATCTAATCTGAAACTCGAAACCCGAAATACAATTTTAAATTTAGGAGAAGATCATTATAAGGGTCTCACAGACCTCGATATCATCTGGACTTTTCGAGCGAAAATCATACCGCCCGACAAAAATGGACCAAAATTCATATTTTTGTACAACATGATGGCCAGGGTTTGAAATCTGATTGCTAGGGTTTGAAAATCGTACCAAACAATAAAAATGGATCGAAAACCGTATCTTCGGACTAGACGATGGCTATTGTTTGAAATCTAACAAGGACCCCGAAACACAGTCTTAAATGTAGGAGAAGAATTCTATAAGAATCTTCCGAACCTCGACTTCATTTGAACTTCTTGGGCGATTATCGTACCACTCGACAAAAATGGACCGAAATATGTAATTTTGGACCAGAACATGGCTAGTTTTTGAAATCTGACGCGGAACTGAAAACACAGTTATTAATTTTGGAGTAGAATTCTAAAAGAGTCTCTTGGTCATCGATCTCATTTGGACTTCTCGGGCGATTTTCGTACTTCACAACAAAAATGGACTGAAATTTGTATTTTTGGTTCAAACGACGGCTATTGTTTGAAATATGACGCCGAGCCCGACACACAATTACCAATTTAGGAGAAAAATGCTGTAAGGGTCTTCTAGTACTCAATTTCATTTGGACTTTTCGGGCAATTTTCGTACCACTTGACAAAAATGGACTAAAATTTGTATTTTCTAACCAGACGATGGCTAGTTTGAAATCTAACCAGAAACACAATAATAAATTTAGGAGAAGCATTCTAAACGTCTCTCCCGCTCCTCATTTTCATCAGGACTTTTTGGGCGATTTTCGTACCACCCGACAAAAATGGACTAAAATCCGTAACATATAATAAAATAGAGTTGTCAAATAAATATGTAATTATTATTTTATTTGACAACTCTAATTTAATTTATATTATTATTATCTTCGTTTTATAGTCTAACTTTATAACAAATATATAATAATAACATATAAAAAAATAGAGATGTCAAATAAAGTAATAATTACATCTTTATTTTATTAGGGTTTAGTGTTTTAGGGTGTTTAAGGTTTCAGAAATAACGTTTAGGGATTAAGGTTTAGAGTTTAAGGTTCAGATTTTGGGTTTAGTGTTTAGGGTTTAGGGTTTAGGGTTTAAGGTTTAGGATTTAAGGTTTAAAGTTTTGGGTTTGAGGTTCGGGTTATAGTTTATTGCAAAATATTACTACAAAACGATCATAAAAATAACATATAATGAAATATAGTTGTAAAAATAAAGATGTAATTATCACTTTATTTGAAAATAATATTTTATTATATGTTATTCTAATCTTATTTGTTAAATGTTATTATTATCTTCGGTTTGCAATTGTACTTCTAAACAAAGATAATAGTATTGTTTTACTACATAACGAAGATAATAATAACATATAATAAAATTGAGTTTATCAAAAAAATATGTAATTAGTACTTTATTTAACAACTTTATTTTATTATATGTTATTATTATCTTCGTCATGTAGTACAAATATATTATGAAGATAATAACAACATATAATAAAATAGAGTTGTCAAATAAAGTAATAATTATATATTTATTTAATAGTTCAACTGTGTTATGTGTTATTACAATTTTCGTTATTATGTACAACTATAAAACGAATATAATAATAATATTTAATAAAATAGAGTTTTCAAATAAAGTAACGTTGACAACACTATTTTATTAAAGGTTATTATTATGTACGTTTTATAGTTGTACTTAATAACAAAGATAATATTAACATATAAGAAAATTGAGTTGTCAAATAAATATGTAATAATTAATTTATTTGACAACTCTATTTTATTATATTTTATTACTATCTTCGTTATTATGTATAATTACAAAATGAAATTAATAATAATATTTATTAAAATAGAGTTGT
>JBBPBR010000003.1:23057916-23068920 GCA_037974775.1 Cicer pinnatifidum | reverse complement strand
GACAATAATAACATATAATAAAATAGATTTGTCAAATAAAGTAATAATTACATATTTATTTAATAGTTCAATTGTGTTATATGTTATTACAATTTTCGTTATTATGTACAACTATAAAATGAATATAATAATAACATTTAATAAAATAAAGTTTTCAAATAAAGTAACATTGACAACACTATTTTATTAAATGTTATTATTATCTTCGTTTTGTAGTTGTACTTAATAACAAAGATAATAATAACTCTATGTTATTATTATTTTCGTTATTTAGTACAATTACAAAACGAAAATAATAAAAACATATAAAAAAATTGAGTTGTCTAATAAAAATGTAATTATTAATTTATTTGACAACTCTATTTTATTATATGTTATTATTTACTTCGTGATCACTTATTTTTTTGAAAACTCTATTTTATTATATGTTATTATTATCTTAGTTATGACGTACAACTATAAAACGGAGATAATAATAACATAGAACAAAATTGACACTACGCGAAAAATTGGATTTTACAGCGTTTTTCTTAATCCATTTAGAGCGCTTTTTCAAAAAGAAAAGCGTTGTGGAATCGAGCGCTGTAAAAGATAAAACAGTGCTTTTAAAAAAGCGCTATAAAACATGTAGATATAATGCGCGCTTGTTATGCACATTTTACAATGCTTTTTTGAAAAAGCGCTGTAAAATGCAGACCCATAACTCATAATGGGTGTGCATTTTACAGCGCTTTTGGGTGTACATTTTATAGCGCTTTTTTGAGAAAAGCGCTGTAAAATATCCACCCAATCCACATTTTAAATATTTGAAATGAAAAGCGATTTTTAGCTTTTTATGGCATTTTTTTTAGAAAGCGCTGTCTTTTATCTTTTTATCCAAAATTATTTTGATCCAAAATCAGTTCACAATCAGTGGACACAACAACAAAACATATTCAAATACCATAAGCAGTTCACACAATCAGTAGAACAGAAAACAGAACTCTGTAACTTAATTAACATCTATGTAACTCTGTAATTTACAACCCAATTAACTACATTCAGATACATATATATAACCTAATTTACAACCTAATTAACTACATATTCATATGCATGTTCATATATTGTGTCCTATGATCATATACATATAATAACTAACAGAACATACATAATATGCACTACCTTTCATATAATATTCAGATCCCTTGCCCAACAGCATGCTATTTCCCAGAAAATCAAATAATTTTCATTTCAAGCACATACTGACACCAGTCTTCCTTTAATTCCATTAGATCTTCCTCAGAATATGATGGACTTGAATTGTCAAAGTACTGCAATATAAAAATTGAACATATTATATTAAGTTAGTATCAAATATATAGATAATTTATATATGAAAATCATATAATGAAAATATCGTACCGTTTCTGGGATGATAGTTTTATTCTTGTCAACAATCTCCTTCATGAATCTCAATACGTAGTACCCACAGTCGATGTTGTTTGGGATCCATGTTTAAAGGCATATATTTCAAACCTTTATTGGGATATATTTGTAAATGAAAATTTAAAGGCATATATTTCAAACCTTTATTGGGATCCATGTGATGTTATTAGACTTTTGCTTCGACACTGTAGCACCTCTTTGAGCTCGAAAAACTTGTAAGGCACTATCGAATGAATAAATGTGATTATTATAGCATGAACAAACACATTATATATATATATATATATGTAAGAAATAAATGAATATTACTTACGTGTCGAACATAGTCTTTATTTTGGAGTGATTGTTGTAATTGCCATGCAAGGGATCCAAATAGTATATAACTTCAGAGACCGCATTGATTGCAAATAGCACCCAATGTGCCCTACAACAACAAAAATTTGGTTAAGCAATTTTGTTTATACACAGCTAATAAATTAAAATCGTATCAATTAAAAAAGATATAAATAAATAATATATAATTACGTACCTTGAATTATATGGTGTGAAGAACAATTTATCATTTTCTATATTTCCTAATAACATATCTACAATGTATTTCTTTACATTTCCTGGACCGAGTTTGCACATCGACAACTTATGCGAAGACAAGAATGATTATTTATTTGACAATTTCCTCGTGCACACGACCTTCTCATACAAAAACCTTCAATCAAAATTTTAAACTAGATTAATTACCAATACATTTAATTAATTACCAATAAATGCAATTAAAAGTATTTTTTACCTTATGTAAAAGCTCATGACAGTAGGACTAAGCTCCTTATGGTTGAGAAGTTCGTAAATGTGCTCCTTTTCGAGAAATTCATCATACTCATCTCCGAATATAGCTTTATTCATAGGTATGATGCGCGAATCGTCGTTGCGGCCCATGTTCTGTTTTACTTGGATGTCAAGACACGCTCCGTATTTAGCAAGGCATGGCTGACTTATTTTAGTAACATGGGCAGCAACGACCAATTTTCCCCGATCCAGTTTTCTTGCTGCAATTTTGGCAACTTTATTACCCTCCAGCCTTTGTAGTTTGGCAGCCCTATTACCCTCCAATTTTGGAGGTTTGTTGGCTTTCTTTGGCTGTACAGGTGGTTTATTTAATTGGATCTACAAAAATGAGGTTAAATGTTAGTTTATTGAATCTGAAAAAATGACAAACCTTAGGGAATAAATGTGACAAACCTTTTCGGGAGATGTAACTGATTTGTTTCTGGGAATGTTTTTTTCGAGGGCAAAAAGATGGGTGGGCCATGCCACGTAACTACCAATAGCTTCGCCCAATAACTGCATATCTCCATCGTTGTCCGGTATCGGCAACGGTGCAGTTGGTTCGAAAGCAACAACAGGTGATACTTTGACATGGCCCGCAAGGATCGGAGTATTGTGCAATACTTCTCCCGAAGAATTATACAATTTTCCTTTTCCCACCTTCCGATGAGTAGGCGAGGACAAGTATAGAACACATGGAGTGACACCCTAAATCGATGGTTAAAACATAAGTATTGTTAATATCTAAGTATATTTAATACATAAATAATTACATAAGCAAGTAAGTAATTAATTACCTCGAGAATACTTTTTAGACCGACGTTGCAACTCGCGGTTTCACTCTCCATTTGTATTTCATGTTGGAACTGATCCGCGAGTTGCTTGTCTTTGTTCTTATTCACCAAAAGTGCCAATTGCTCTGTAAGGATTTTGAGCTTCTCTAATACTTCCTCGTTGGAAGGTTTTTGGCGCTTCTCTTGAGAAAAATAGCTTTTGGGAGTTACACCAAATCCTTTCCCCCTAACCCGACCGAAATACTCAGGGACATTAAACACTTTACCCAGAATGTCCCTGCATGTATCCTTGTTGCCCTCTTGATTTTCAGAACTTTGTTCGATAATCTCCTAAAATACATGTAGGATTAAAAAGATAAGTTCAATAGCATTTTTAAAATACAATATTAAAAAGTATTCAATTGATATTAAAGTGATAATATACTTACACAAAGTTCTACTACTTTTTGGACATTTTCATTATCAACCACTCCGTCTTTATTAACACGCGCTTCCATCCATAGTATATGACGACCCAAGGGTTGATCGGCTTGGGTGTCTTGTCGCTATTCGTTAAGATCATAAACAAAATAATACAAATTAGTTACACACTATTGTTTATAATACAAATTACTTCATTATATAAAAGTGATGTTTAATTACTTACAAATTTTTGATCAAGGTGTGCATATCCCATACGTAATTTTTTGTATGGGTGGGTTCGATTGCTTGCCCTTTCGTGATTTGCCTTACTAATATTCTATATTAAAAAAGTAGCAATTGTGTAAAAATTTAAAATACGCTACGAATATGATAATAAAACACAAATGCTAATAAATTAATCACTTACGAAAAATGCGGGGTCCGAACGTTTGGAAACAAATGCGCTCCATTCATCATTTGATATATAATGTTTATATATTTTTGGAGCTTTAGCATTTGTGTTTCCTTCTCTATCTTTTAGATAGAAATTAGAGAGATGAGATCTAAATCCCCGATGGATTTTCCCAACAACTCTCAAAACATACCTCTTTCGTCCCTCATCAAGAACAAAAGTAGTCTGCAATGAAAAAAATTATAAATGACAAAAGAGTGGATCAAAAAAGTTACTTGAATTTCATTCCATATTATATCTTTGGCATCCTTCAACGCCTTATCTCTCCAATCGTCAATCGTAATTGGAATATTTTGTCGAACAACAGCCCCAATGTAACTAACAAACATTGAGCTGTTGGGGTCAATTGGCTGACCACTCTCATTCCAGCCAACCTAATAAACTCATATAGTAAGTACATGCTATTAAAAAAAGATAAAAATACACAACAAACAGAGTATAGTATAGTATAGTATAACCTCAAACTTGATGCCATTGCTCCTTGCTTTAATGACTTTTTGCATGATAGTTGCACCACGTTTGACTTCATTTTCATAAGTCTTACTAGTTCCAACTTCTTCATTTTGACATTCTAAATCTTTGTTTGTATTCATTTAACTACAACAAGTTCAACATGCAGTTTAGTATAACATCAACAAGCTCAACATGCATCATGCATTATTCTAAGTACATATCAGTATCAGTATATCTTAAACACGCTCAACATACATTTTAATGTTAAAAAAAAATTAATAACATCAATACCTGAATAACGAGGGTTCAAAGAAAGACGAAATGCGAAGAAAAGAGGGTTCGCAAAAAGTTCACAGAAATATGGTTCATAGAAATACGGTTTGAAGAAATACGTAATGAGGGTTACGTATTTCAATGAAAATATATTGTGTGCAATGGGAGACATGATCTTGGACCAGATTTCAAACACTAGCCATCGTCTGATTCGAAAATACAAATGTTGGTCCATTTTTGTCGAAGGGTACGAAAATTGCCGAAAAAGTCCAAATGAAATTGAGGACCGCGAGACCATTATAGCATCCTTTTGCAAAATTTATAACTTTGTTTCGATCTGTGCCATATTTCAAACACTATCCATTGCTTGTTCGAAAATACTAATTTTGGTCCATTTTGTTCATGTGTACGAGAGACCCTTATAGCATTCTTCTCCAAAATTTATAAATGTGTTTCGGGTTCTGTGTCAGATTCCAAACACAAACCATCGTTTTGTTCGAAAATATAGATTTTGGTCCATTTTAGTCGGGTGGTACGAAAATTGTCCAAAAAATCTAGATGAAATCGAGGACCTGGAGACCCTTATAGCATACTTCTCAAAAATTTATAATTGTCTTTCGGGTTCTGCGCTAAATTTCAAACACTAACCATCGTTTTGTTTGAAGACACGAATTTCGATCAGTTTTAGTCGGGTGGTACGAAAATCATCGAAAAAGTCCAGATGAAATCGAGGACCAGGAGACCCTTATAGCATTCTTCTCCAAAATTTATATCTGTTTTTCGGGCTCCACCGCAAATTTTAAACACTAGCCACTGTCTGTTCTGAAAATACGATTTTCGGTCTATTTTTGTCGTCCTGAAAAGACCAGATGAAATTGAGGATCAAGATACTTATCTAGCATTCTTCTCCAAAATTTACAATTGTGTTTCGGGTTTCGCATCAGATTTCAAACACTAGCCAACGTCTTGTAAGAAAATACGGATTTTGGTCCATTTTTGTCAGGTGATACAAAAATCGCCTGAAAAGTCTAGATGAATCGAGGACCAGGAGACCCTTATAGCATTCTTCTTGAAAATTATTAACTGTGTTTCGGGTTCCGTGCAAGATTTCAAACCCTAACCATCGTTTTGTTCGAAAATACGAATTTCGGTCCATTTTAGTCGGGTGATACAAAAATAGACCGAAAAATCAAAGTGAAATCGAGGACTGGGAGACCCTTATATCATTCTTCTCCAAAATTTATAACTGTGGTTGGGGTTGCACTTCAAAATTCAAACACTTGCCATCGTCTAGTCCGAAAATACAGATTTTTGAATATTTTTGTCGATGGGTACGAAAATCGACTGAAAAGTCCAGATGAAATCGAGGAACGGGAGACCGTAATAACATTCTTCTCCAAAATTTAAAATTGTGTTTCGATTTTTGCGTCAGAATTCAAACACTAGCCCTCGTCTTGTTCGAAAATACGGATTTCGATCCATTTTAGTCGGGTAGTACAAAAATCACACTAAAAGTCCAGATGAAATCGAGGAACGAGAGACAATTATAGCATTCTTCTTCTAAAGTTATAATTGTGTGTCGGGTTCCGCGTCAGATTTCAAACACTAACAATCGTCTTGTTCAAAAATATGGATTTTAGTCCATTTTAGTCGGGTTGAACAAAAGTCGCCCGAAAAGTCCCGATGAAATCTAGGACTGGGAGACCTTTATAACATTCTTCTCCATAATTTATAACTGTGTTAGGAGTTCCGTGCTAGATTTCAAACACTAGCCAAACTCTGGTTCGAAAATACATATTTTAGTCCATTTTTGTCCAAGGGTATGAAAATTGTCAGAATTCAAACACTAGCACTCGTCTTGTTCAAAAATACAAATTTTGGTCCATTTTAGTCGGGTAGTACGAAAATCGCACTAAAAGTCCAGATGAAATCGAGGACCGAGAGACCCTTATAGCATTCTTCTTCTAAAGTTTTAACTGTGTTTCGGGTTCCGCGTCAGATTTCAAACACTAACAATCGTCTTGTTCAAAAATACCGATTTCGGTCCATTTTAGTCGGGTTGTACGGAAATCGCACTAAAAGTCCAAATGAAATCGAGGACCAAGAGACCCATATAGTATTCTTCTCCAAAATTTATAAATATGTTTCGGGTTACACGCCAGATTTCAAACACTAGCCATCGTCTGGTATGAAAAAACGAATTTTGGTCCATTTTTGTCGGGTGGTACGAATATCGCTCGAAAAACCAGATGAAATCGAGGACCAGGAGACCTTTATAGCATTCTTCTCCTAAATTTCAAACTGATTTCAAACACTAGCAATTGTCTTCTTCGAAATTCCGGATTTCGGTCCATCTTTATCGGGTGGTAAGAATATCGCCCGAAAAGCCCAGATGAAACCGAGGACAAGGAGACCCTTATAACATTCTTCTCCAAAATTTATTACTGGTATTTAGGTTCCCCACCAGATTTCAAACACTTGCCATCGTCTGGTCCAAAAATATAGATTTCGGTCCTTTCTTGTCGAGGGATAAGAAAATCGCCTGCAAAGTCCAGATGAAATCGAGGACCGAGGGACCCTTATAGCATTCTTCTCCTAAATTTATAATTGTGTTCTGAGTTCCATGTCAGATTTCAAACACTAGCCATTGTTTTGTTCAAAAATACGAATTTTTTTCCATTTTATTCGGGTGGTACGAAAATAATAGATGAAATCGAGGACCGGGAGACCCTTATAACATTCTTCTCCTAAATATATAACAATATTTCGGATTCCGGGTCATATTTCAAACAATAGCCATCGTCTGGTATGAAAATACAGATTTTTGTCCATTTTTGTTCTAGGGGTACGAAAATCGCCTGAAAAGTCCAAATGAAATTGACGACCGAGAGACACTTACAACATTCTTCTTCTAAATTTATAACTGTATTTTGGGTTCCATGTCAAATTTCAAACACTAGCCGTCGTCTGGTCCGAAAATAAGGATTTCAATCCATTTTAGTCTAGTGGTATGAAAATCGCCTGAAAAGTTATGAAATCGAAGACCGCGAGATCCTTATAGCATTCTTCTCCAAAATTCATAACTATGTTTCAGGTTCTGCGTCGAATTTCAAACACTACCCCTCGTATGGTCTTGAATTACTGATTTCGATCCATTTTTTTCGGGTGGTATGAAAATTGCCTGAAAAGTCCAGATCAAATCTAGGACCGAGAGACTTTTATAGCATTTTTCTCCTAAATTGATAAATGTGTTTCGGGTTCCGTGTCAAATTTCAAACACTAGCCCTCGTTTGTTCCGGAAATACTGATTTCGGTCTAATTTTGTCGGGTGGTATGGAAATCTCCCGAAAAGTCCAAATGAAATCGAGGACAAAGAAACCCTTAGAGCATTTTTTTTCTAAAATTTATAATTGAGTTTTGAGTTCTGCATCAGATTTCAAACACTAGCCACCGTCTGGTCCGAAAATATGAATTTCGGTCTACATTTGTCGGGTGGTTCGAAAATCGCCTAAAAAGTCCAGATGAAATCGAGGACCGGTAGACCCTTAAAGCATTCTTCTCCAAAATTTAAAACCGTGTTACTGTTTTCGCATCAAATTTCAAACACTATCCCATGTTTGGTCCGAAAATAGAGATTTCGGTCCATTTTTGTAAGTGGTGCGAAAATCACCCAAAAAGTCCAGAGGAAATCGAGGACCAGAAGACTCTTATAGCATTCTTCTCCTAAATTTATAAATGCTTATCGGGTTTCACGTCAGATTTCAAACACTAGCCATCGTCTTGTTGGAAATTAAGGATTTCGGTCCATTTTTGTCAAGGTGTACGAAAATCGCCTGAAAAGTCCAGATGAAATCGAGGACCGGGTGACCCTTATAACATTCTTCTCCTAAATATATAACAATGTTTCTCATTTCGGGTCAGATTTCAAAATCTAGCTATCGTCTAGTATGAAAATTCAGATTTTTGTCCATTTTTGTCGAGGGGTAAAAAAATTGCCCAAAAGGTCCAGATGAAATCGAGGACCGAGAGACCCTTATAAAATTTGTCATCTAAATTTATAACTGTGTACCGAGTTCCGCGTCAAAATACAAACACAAGCCATCGTTAGATTTCAAACACTAGCCATAGTCTTTTTCGAAAATACGAATTTCGATCCATTTTAGTTGGATTGTATGAAAATTTCCCAAAAAGTCCAGATGAAATCAAGGACCGAGAGACCCTTGTAGCACTCTTCTCCAAAATTTATAATTGTGTTTCGAGTTCCGCGCTAGATTTCAAACACTAGCCATCGTTTGGTGGAAAAATACGAATTTCGGTCCATTTTTGTCGGGTGGCACGAAAATCGCCCAAAAATCCCAGATGAAATCGAGAACTGGGAGACTCTTATAACATTCTTCTCCTGCATTTATAACTGAGATTCGGGTTCCGCATCAGATTTCCAACACTAGCAATTATCTTGTTCAAAAATACGGATTTCAGTCCATTTTTTGTTAGGTGGTACGAAAATCACCCGGAAAAGTCCAGATGAAAACGAGGACCAGGAGACCCTGATAGCACTTCTCTCCAAAATATATTATTGGATTTTATGTTCATCATCAGATTTCAAGCACTTGCCATCGTCTTGTCCGAAAATATAGATTTCGGTCCTTTTTTGTTGAGGGGTAAGAAAAGGGCATAAAAAGTCCAGATGAAATCGAGAATCGAGAGACCCTTATAGCATTCTTCTCCTAAATTTATGTTTGTGTTCCAAGTTTCGTGTCGGATTTCACACACTAGCCATTATTTTGTTCAAAAATACGAATACAGGTTCCACATCATATTTCAATCACTAGCCTTCTTCTTGTCCCAAAATATAGATTTCGGTCCATTTTTGTCGGGTGTAACGAAAATCGACCCAAAAGTCCAAATGAAATCGAGGACCGGGAAACCCTTATAGCATTCTTCTCCTTAATATATAACCGTGTTTCAGGTTCCTCGTCAGATTTCAAACACTAGCCATTGTCTGGTCCTGAAACACATATTTTGGTAAAGTTTTGTCGAGGGGTATGAAACTGGCCCGAAAAGTTCAAATGAAATCAAGGACCGAGAGAATCTTATAGCATTCTTCTTCTAAATTTATGATTGTGTTTCAGGTTCCGCATTTGATATCAAACACTAACCATCTACTTGTTCGAAAATATGGATTTGGGTTCCATTTAGTTGGGTGGTACGAAAATCGTCCGAAATGTCCAGATGAAATCGAGGACCAGGAGACTCTTATAGCATTCTTCTCCTAAATTAATAAATGTGTTTCATGTTCCACGTCAGATTTCAAACACTATCCATCGTCTTGTTCAAACATACGGATTTCGGTCCATTTTTGTCGTGTGCTACAAAAATCGCCCGAAAAGTCCAATGAAACCGAGGACAGGGAGACCCTTATAACATTCTTCTCCTAAATATATAACAGTGTTTCGGGTTCCACGTCAGATTTTAAAGACTAGCCATCGTCTGGTCAGAAAATACAGATATTGGTCCATTTTTGACGAGGGGTACAAAAATCGCTCGAAAAGTCCATATGAAATCGAGGACCGAGAGACCCATATATCATTCTTTTTCTAAATTTATAAATGTGTTCGGGTTCCACGTTAGATATCAAACACTAGCCATCATCTTGATCGAAAATACGTATATCGGTCCATTTTAGTTGGGTGGCACCAAAATTGCCCGAAATGTCCAGATGAAATCGAGGATCAGAAGACTCTTATAACATTTTTCTCCTAAATTTATAACTGTGTTTTCGGTTCCGCGTCAAATTTCAAATACTAGCCCTCGTTTGGTTCGAAAGTTTCCCGAAATGTGCCGATGAAATCGAGAACGAGAGACCCTTACAACATTCTTCTTTTAAATATGTAACAATGTTACGCGTTATGCGTTACTGTAAAAAAATAATTAATAAATATTTTATTTAACAACTCTATTTTATTATATGTTATTATTATATTCGTTATGAAAAAAGAAGTAAAAATCGAAGAAAATAATAACATATAATAAAATAGAGTTGTTAAATAAGGACTTTATAGGAAAGATAATAATAACGTGTTATTATTATTTTCGTTATGTAGTTGTATTTTAAAATGATGATAATAATAATATATAATAAAATAGAGTTGTTAAATAAATTAATATTAAAATTTTTATTTAACAACTCTATTTTATTGTATGTTATTATTATCTTCGTTATGTAGTTGTACTTTATAACAAAGATAATAATAACATATAATAAAATAGAGTTGTCAAATAAATTAATATTAAAATCTTTATTTAACAACTCTATTTTATTATATGTTATTATTATCTTCGATTTTTACTTTTTTTTTT
>JBBPBR010000003.1:23047375-23057492 GCA_037974775.1 Cicer pinnatifidum | reverse complement strand
TTATTTAACAACTCTGTTTTATTATATGTTATTAACATCTTCGATTTTTACTTTTTTTTTTCATAACGAATACCATAATAATATATAACAAAAGAGAGTTGTTAAATAAAATATTTATTAAATATTTTTTTACAACTCTATTGTATTATATGTTATTATTATGTTTGTTATGTAATTATATTTTATAACAAAGATAATAATAACATGTTATTATTATCTTCATTATGTAATTGTACTTTATAACGAAGATAATAATAATATATAATAATATTAAACATTTAACAACTCTATTTTAATATATGTAATTATTATCTTCGATTTTTACTTTTTTTTTTCATAACGAAGATATTAATAAGATATAACAAAAGAGAATTGTTAAATAAAATATTTATTAAATATTTTTTTACAACTCTATTTTATTGTATGTTATTATTATCTTCGTTATGTAGTTGTACTTTATAACGAAGATAATAATAACATAGAATAAAATTGAGTTTTCAAATGAAGGTAGACACTTTTGTTAGTAACAGTGTAGATCACTCAACCAGAGCGTCCAAAATCATTCAACTTTGTTCTAAACCTAACTAGTTTAGACACAAAGTAATCACCTTTAATAACCACAACATGTCAAGCACAACCATTATAACAACGTATCATATACCATACATTTTCCACAATTTGAACATGTTGAACACATTCATTATTAATATTCATTTTAAAGATAACCCATAAACAAAACCAATACATAACATCATAACACATTTATATCACATATAATTCAAGTAGGAAAGCGGATGAAGTGATTCCCTTACCGTTACCAAAGTTGTTTCTAGAATTATGTTTCACAAACTCTTGTCTCACTCGTTTCACACCTGTTGTTTGTCAAGCACGGTTTCTCCCTCTCTGAATGTCGTTTCGTCGATCAGACTGTTGAAATTGAATAACTAAATGTTTCGAATCTGCTATCCAAAACTAAGCCCAATCCAACGGTTAACGAATGTGCAATCAATGTTTTTCTGAGACTGGTTTAACAAAATCGGGAATATGGTTACTCATCTCTTTTCTCTTTTGGTGGTTGCTTTTTCTATCAAAATAGTCTCTCTCTTTTTCTCTCCTAATCCTTTTTTTTTTCCTAGATCCTTCGTAGAGCGTTTTTGAATGGTAGACATCAGTTTTTGTTTTATTCCTTTTTATCATTAGAAGTGGGTAATGTGATATTAAGTTGGGAAAGTAGAGAACATGGTATTATGTGGGAACGCGATTTTTGAACCTAGTATTAAGTGGAAAACGTTGTATTTCAACCCAAGCCATTTAATGGTTCCCGATTCATGCGTTTATTATTATTATTATTATTATTATTATTATTATTATTATTATTATTATTATTATTATTATTATTATTATTATTATTATTATTATTATTATTATTATTATTATTATTATTATTATTATTATTATTATTATTACTATTATTATCATTACTATTAATATTATTACCAAAAATTAAAATAACACAATATAATATTAGCTATCACCTACAATTATCTCAACTCCTAATAAAGGAAAATATAAAAATAAAATAAAATGTTTGGATATTACACCTATCATCTATCACCTACCATTTATCAATTATCACATATCCCCTATCACCTATCCCCTACCACCTACCACTAGCATATCCCCTATCCCGTATTCCCTATAACCCATGTCCTCTATCCCCTCTATCCCCTATCCCCCTATCCTTTATCCCTTATTCCCTATATCCCTTGTCCTCTATCCCCTATATCCCATATCCCCCTATCCCCTATCCCCTATCCCCTATCCCGTATCCCGTATCCCGTATCCCGTATCCCGTATCCCGTATCCCCTATCCCCTATCCCCTATCCCCTATCCCCTATCCCCTATCCCGTATCCCCTATGCCCTATCCCGTATCCCGTATGCCATATCCCCTGTCCCTTTTCCCTTATCCCTTATCACCTATCACCTATCAACTATCACCTATCACCTATCACCTATCACCTATCACCTATCACCTATCACCTATCACCTATCACCTATCACCTATCACCTATCACCTATCACCTATCACCTATCACCTATCACCTATCACCTATCACCTATCACCTATCACCTATCACCTATCACCTATCACCTATCACCTATCACCTATCACCTATCATCTATCTCATATCTCCAATGAACTATTACTTATCAACTACCACTTACCAACTATCACCTACTCACCAAACAAGTCTAACACTGATATAGAAGTATCTCGCACTTCTCCTATTGGATTGACTGTGACATTATTCACTCAAATAACACTATATGTGACATCCTGTCAAATGTAAGGGTCATCTCCAAATAATAAACACAGAGCAAATATGCATGCATATATAGTTGTTATAGAAAAAATATAAATAAATTATATATTTCATTTAACAGTTAAAAATCACAACGCACCAAATATACAAATCAACCAAAATGCACAATATATTTGTTAGACTATATGTCAAGGCATGATTCCGGAATATCACATCCCCCACAAGGGATTCGTGGATCCTTCCAAGCAACACCAGTAACTCAAAATCCCCGTAAGGATCTTTGGGCTCCAACCAATTATGGACACACCACACAACTTTGGGCTCCAACCAATTATGGATGCACCACACAACTTTGGGCTCCAACCAATTATGGACACCCCACACAACTATCAATGCATGAATGTAGACACTTTTGTTAGTAACGATGTAGATCACTCAACCAAAGCGTCCAAAATCATTCAACTTTGTCCTAAACCAAACTAGTTTAGACACAAAGTAATCACATTTAATAACCACAACATGTCAAGAACAACCATTACAACAACATATCATATACCATACATTTTCCATAATTTGAACATGTTGAACACATCCTTTATTAGTATTCATTTTAAACATAACACATAAACAAAACCAATACATAAAATCATAACACATTTATATCACATAATTCAAGTAGGAAAGCGGATAGATTGATGCCCTTACCGTTACCAAAGTTGTATCTAGAATTATGTTTCACAAACTCTTGTCTCACTCGTTTCACACCCGTTGCTGTTCAAGCATGGTTTCTCCCTCTCTGAATGTCGTTTCGCCGATCCGACCATTGAATACGAGGACCTAAATGTTACGAATCTGCTGTCCCAAACTAAGCCCGATCCAACAATTAACAAATGTGCAATCAATGTTTTTCTAAGACGAGTTTAACAAAATAGGGAATAGGGTTACTCATCTCTTTTCTATTTTGGTGGTTATCAGAGCTCGGTCGTAGGTCATAATAGCTGCAAGCATAGGGTGATAATAGATTCTTGTTAGTAAATTGTGTACCCGGGCACTCTATGAAAGTCTCATATGTTGTCTAAATCTGTGTTTAAATTCATCATCACTACCTCTCCACAATTTCTTGTCGTCTTATTAAATTTTTGGATCATTGTTCTTTGAATAGGTGAGAATGCCACCCAAGACTAGGAATCCTACTATAAGGGAAATTGTTGATGAATCAATTTCTCAAGCTCAAGGCGCTCATCAATGGGGCCGTGTTTCAGTTCGTGATCAAAATAGGCGTAGAGCTAATGTTGGCGGACGTGGTTTGATTGTTGATGTTGAGGTACCTAGGAGGAGGCGCAGGACTCCAGCCATGGAAGAGTTTGTTGCTAGTCTGCATGAATTACAATAGGTTGTGCAACAACTTGTTGCATTGTCATCGGACAACAACAAGAGGGTGATCAAAGACATGAAAATCTCAATGGTCAACAAGAGGTTAGACAAGTTGAGCATCAGACGACTGTTGCAATGAGAGGTATTGAGGTTACTTTACTAGATTTTATGAAGCTTAAACCCCCTAATTTTTCTGGGTCTAGTGCAAGTGAGGATCCACAACAATTCATTGATAGTCTAGAGCGACTTTGGAGAGCATTAGGTTGTTCTGAGGTAAGAGCAGTAGAATTGACATCATTTCAGCTAATAGGCGTGGCACGTGATTGGTTTGATATAGTGTCACGTGGTAGACAAGTGGGGTCACCTCCGTTAGCATGGAGAGAGTTCTCTCAGTTGTTCATGGCTCGTTTTCTTCCAAAGAGTGTTAGAGATGGATTAGATCATGAGTTCGAGCGTTTGGAGCAAACAGAGGGTATGACAGTTTTAGAGTATAGTGCTCGTTTTACACAGCACTCTAGACATGCTCCTTATCCTATCACAAAGTATATGTGTGTTAAGAGGTTCATTAGAGGATTGAAGGATTATTTATTTAGATCTGTGGTTGGGTCGAATTGTTCTACTTTTGATGAGGTTTTGAGTTTGGCCCTTTTGATTGAGCAACGACAGAAGGAAAAAGGAGGCAATAGACAAGATTCACATAAGAAGCAAAGGATTGAAGGATCTTACAGTAACTATTCAAATTGTGGTGATGGATCTATGTTTGGTTATCAGGGGCAACAAAGACTCATGTCTCAAAGGGGTGGTCATAGTGGGCAGTCTTCTAGGACAGTGCAAATTCGTAGATCAGGTTCTGGAGCAGCATCACAATCTACTTTCCCTCAGAGATATTCTGGTGTTTTAGCTACACGATATTCTACTTGTGGTAGGTTTCACTTCGAGAATTGTTCTAGAGATAGTAATGCTAAGGTGTGCTACCAATGTGGCCAAATAGGTAACATCAGGAGGGATTGTCTTGTAGACACGACACATCCATC
The DNA here is from genome assembly GCA_037974775.1 of Cicer pinnatifidum. Taxonomy (NCBI): domain Eukaryota; kingdom Viridiplantae; phylum Streptophyta; class Magnoliopsida; order Fabales; family Fabaceae; genus Cicer; species Cicer pinnatifidum. The sequence goes on along the minus strand of JBBPBR010000003.1, from coordinate 23,052,758 downwards.
CTCTAGTTATGCATCAACACCAACATCTTTGGCACCTTCTCAGGCTCATTCTACACATATGCGTCAAAGTGGAAATTCTTATGTCAAAGGTTCAGGAACATCTCAGCAGGGAGGTAGAGGATTTGGTGGTAGAGGTCAGTTACCAATAGGAAGAGGTCAGGCTCGAGTGTTTGCTTTGACACGTCAAGATGCTCAGACATCCAATGCAGTAGTTACAAGTAAACTTTCTATTTGTTCTAGATATGCTCATGTTTTGTTTGATCCTAGAGCTACACATTCTTTTGTATCTGCGTGGTTTGCTACTCGACTTGGTAAATGTTCATCTTCTTTAGAAGAGCCTTTAGTTGTAGCTACACCTATTGGAGGAAATTTTCTTGCTAAGTCGGTGTGTCGTTCTTGTGATATAACTATTGATGGCAAGGAATTGCCGGTAGATTTAGTAGTTATTGACTTGGTGAATTTTGGGTATGGATTGGTTGGCTTTTCTTCACGCCACTTTGGATTGTCATAACAAAGTTGTGAAATTTGAGATACCAGGACAATCAGTCTTCTCGTTTCAAGGAGCACATTGTTGGGTACCACATAACCAAATCTCAGCCTTGGCAGCTAGCAAATTAATGAGAAGAGGTTGTCAAGCGTACTTATCCTTGGTAAAGGATACACAAGTGGCTGAAGAGAAATTGGAAAAAATTCCAATAGTGTGTGAATTTCCAGATGTTTTTCCTGAAGAACTTCCTGGGTTACTACCTGATAGGGAAATCGAGTTTTCTATAGACTTAGTTCCAAACACTCATCCTATATTTATACCTCCTTATCGTATGACACCAGCAGAACTTAAAGAATTACGAGAACAACTTCAAGATCTTCTTGATAAGGGTTTTATTCGTCCAAGTTATTCTCCGTGGGGAGCACTAGTCTTATTTGTAAAGAAGAAAGACGGATCCATGCGACTATGTGTAGACTACCGACAATTGAATAAAGTCACTGTGAAGAATAAATATCTGTTACCCCGCATTGATGAGTTGTTTGACCAACTTCAAGGAGCTCAATGTTTTTCTAAGATTGATTTGCGGTCGGGGTATCACCAGTTAAGATTAAGAGGGATGACATAACGAAGACATCTTTCTGCACGCGTTGTGGGAATTATCGCATTTTTAAACCATTCTTGGATCAATTCGTGATTGTGTTTATTGATGATATCCTTGTTTATTCCAAGATTAAAGAAGAACACGAGCGACATTTAAGGTTGGTTTTGCAAACCTTAAGAGATAAACAATTATATGCCAAATTTTCAAAATGTCAGTTTTGGTTGGATAGTGTGGCATTTTTAGGTCATGTTGTGTCTAAGAATGGAATAAGTGTTGATCCAAGTAAGGTGGAAGCAGTCCAGAATTGGTCCAGACCTACCACAGTTAAGGAGATTCGGAGTTTTCTGAGTTTTGCAGGTTGTTATCGATGCTTTGTGAAGGATTTCTCAAAGATTGCATCTTCTGACTATGTTGACCCAGAAGAAAGTTGAGTTCCGATGGATTGATGCATGTGAGGAAAGCTTTCATAAATTGAAGGAGTACTTGATGTCAACACCTATTTTGGCATTACCTATAGGTTGTGAAAGTTATACAGTTTATTGTGATGCTTCTAGAGTTGGTCTCGGTTGTGTACTTATGCAACAAGGTAAAGTTATTGCCTATGCATCTAGACAACTCAAGAGGCATGAAGTGAACTATCCCACACATGATTTTGAAATGGTTGTAGTTATTTTTGCTCTTAAGATTTGGAGACACTATCTATATGGTGAAACTTGTGAGATTTATACCGACCACAAAAGTCTTAAGTATATCTTTCAGCAGCGAGACTTAAATTTAAGACAAAGAAGGTGGATGGAACTCTTGAAAGATTATGATTGCACAATCTTATACCATCCAGGGAAGGCAAATATTGTTGCAGATGCTTTGAGTAGGAAATCCATGGGCAGTCTTGCTCATATAGCAGAAGTAAAGAGGCCAATAGTTAAAGAGTTTCAAGAAGTTGTTGAAAGTGGAATTCAATTTGAACTTGGTCATTTGAGGTTATTTTCAGCCCACGTACAAATTCGCTCAACCATAGTTGATGATATCAAAGAAGCTCAAAGTCAAGACCCATACTTGGTGAATATGGTAAATAATGTTCAGAATGGTAAAATTTCAGACTTTTTAGTTGATTTTGATGGTGTACTGAGGTTGAAGTCTCAGTTGTGTGTTCCAAATGTTGTGAGCTTTAGGAGGAAAATTTTAGAGGAGGCTCATCATTCTTCTTACACTATTCACCCAGGTTCTAATAAGATGCATCAAGACTTGAGAGAATTGTATTGGTGGGAAGGGATGAAGAGAGACGTAGCAGATTTTGTCTCTAAGTGCTTAGTGTGTTAACATGTAAAAGCTGAGCACCAAAAGCCTGCGGGATTACTTCAACCTATTGAAATACCTGAGTGGAAGTGGTAAGGCATCGCTATGGATTTTGTCACCTATCACCTATCACCTATCACCTATCACCTTTCACCTATCAACTATCATTTATCATCTATCACCTATTGTAACATCCCGCTTTTTTGAGACATTAACTAACAAAATTCTAAACGTAAAATTACAAATTCATTTTTATTTATTTATGATTATCTTAAATACTCATTTACTTTAAAATTATTTAACAACTATTTTAATTACATTTCAAAAAATAATGAATCAGAGTATTCGCAATTATTAAAAGTAAATTTAATACGTTAAACAAAAGAAACTCCTAGAGCCAAAACTCTTGACGTTTTACTACCCAAACATAAATCCTAGTTGGTCATAAACTTTGGACTTATGGAAAACTAACCAAACAAGTCTAACATTGATACAGAAGTATACTTTTGGACGCATCATACAACTATGAATGCATGAATGTAGACACTTTTGTTAGTAACAATGTAGATCACTCCACCAGAGCGTCCAAAATCATTCAACTTTGTCCTAAACCAAACTAGTTTAGACACAAAGTAATCACCTTTAATAACCACAACATGTCAAGCACAACCATTATAACAACGTATGATATACCATACATTTTTCACAATTTGAACATGTTAAACACATCCATTATTAATATTCATTTTAAAGATAACACACAAACAAAACCAATACATAACATCATAATACATTTACATCACATAATTAAAGTAGGAAAGCGGATGGAGTGATGCCCTTACCGTTATCAAAGTTGTTTCTAGAATTATGTTTCACAAACTCTCGTCTCACTCGTTTCACACCTACTACTGTGCAAACACGGTTTTTCCCTCTCTAAACGTCGTTTCACCGATTTGACCGTTGAAAACGAAGACCTAAATGTTACAAATCTGTTTTCCAAAACTAAGCCTGATCCAACAGTTAACGAATGCGCAATCAATATTTTTCTGAGACTAGTTTAACAAATCGAGAATAGGGTTACCCATCTCTTTTCTCTTTTGGTGGTAGCCTTTTCCATCAAAATAATATTTCTCATTTTTTCTCCTAAACCTTTTTTTTTCCTAGATCTTTCGCAGAGCGTTTTTAAATGGAAGACATCAGTTTTTGTTTTATTCCTTTTTATCATTAGAAGTGGGTAACGTGATATTAAGTTGGGAAATTAGAGAACGTGATATTATGTGGGAACATGGTTTTTGAATGTAGTATTAAGTGGGAAACGTAATTATTATTATTATTATTATTATTATTATTATTATTATTATTATTATTATTATTATTATTATTATTATTATTATTATTGTAAGACCCTTAATTTTAAATTGTAATTTATGAATTTTGGGGAATTTTGTGTTGAATTTCTGAGGCTTTTTAGCCAATTTTATGATATTTTGTGAGTTAAATGCCAAAAATATCTATTTGGAAACCCGATTAAAATTATTCGCCGATTAATAATTTTATTTAATTACGGTGAATCTTTTGTCGAAGAAAAAAATTTCTGAGATGCAGCGTTTTTCGGAAAAATACATCTGTCAATTGAATTGCGGCGAAAGAATATATTTTTCTAAAAAAAGTGGTTTGAGAAGTGATGTGAGGTGATGGGTGAAATGATGTTTTTTAAAAAATATCTAGATATTTGTTTAGATATTTATTATTATTATTATTATTATTATTTTAATATATATATATATATATATATGAAATAAAGGAAGAAATCGAGGACCAGGAGACTCTTATAACATTCTTCTCCTAAATTTATAAATGTGATTCGGGTTCCGCATTAGATTTCAAACACTATCCAATGCTTGTTCGAAAATACGAATTTCCGTCCATTTTTTTTCATGTGTACGAGAGACCCTTATAGCATTCTTCTCCAAAATTTATAACTGTGTTTCGAGTTCTGTGTCAGATTCCAAACAAAAACCATTTTTTTTATTCAAAAATACATATTTTGGTCCATTTTAGTCGAGTGGTATGAAAATCGTCCAAAAAATCCAAATGAAATCGAGGACCAAGAGACTCTTATAGCATTCTTCTCAAAAATTTATAATTGTGTTTTGAGTTCCGCGCCAGATTTCAATCACTAACGATCATTTTGTTTGAAGATACGAATTTCGGGCCATTTTAGTCGATTGGTACGAAAATCGCCGGAAAAGTCCATATGAAATCGAGGACTAGGAAACCCTTATAGCATTCTTCTAAAAAATTTATAACTATTTTTCGGGCTCCGCACCAGATTTTTATCATTAGCCATTGTTTGGTCTGAAAATACGAATTTTGGTTCATTTTTATTGGGTTGTACGAATATTGCCCAAAAAGTCCAAATGAAATCGAGGATCGGGAGACCCTTACAACATTTTTCTGATAAATTTATAACTGTGTTTCAGGTTCCGCGTCGTATTTCAAACACTAGCCATAGTCTTTTTTCGAAAATTCGAATTTAGGTCCATTTTAGCGAGGTGGTATGAAAATCGCCTGAAAAGTCCAAATGTTCAAAATATGACCCGAAAACACATTTATAAATTTAGGAGAATAATGCTTTTTAATTATAACATTATTTGACAACTCTACTTTATTAAATGTTATTATTATATTTGTTTTTATAGTTTTACTACATAACGAAGATAATAATAACATATAATAAAATAGAGTTGTCAAATAAAGTAATAATTACATATTAATTTTACAACTCAATTTTGTTATATGTTATTATTTTCGTTATTTAGTACAACTACAAAACGAAGATAATAATAATAAATAATTATTAAAACAGAGTTGTCCAATAAATAAGTAATTATTTTCGTTATAATAAAACAGAGTTGTCCAATAAATATGTTATTATTAATTTATTTGATAATTCTATTTTATTATATGTTATTATTATCTTCATTTTAAAGTTTGAC
>JBBPBR010000003.1:23018772-23029369 GCA_037974775.1 Cicer pinnatifidum | reverse complement strand
AAAACTAGCTTGACAAATAGAGTTGATTCCAAAACTAAGGCCATTGAAAAACCCAATAAATCATTCTCAATTTCCATTTTTGAGAATTCCACCAAAACAAGCTCGACAAATATCATTGAGGGTACAACCATCGACATTAACCTTAATTGTATGCTAATTAGGAGGAAGTCAAACAACATGTCTACGTGGTTTCTACATATGAAAGAAGTTGAAGTACTGAAGTTTTATAACAAATATTGTTTTCAATTTTAATGTACAATTAGTCTCATTGATGTCTATGCAGTTTGGGTAGAGCATTTGTTAATGGATCAGCTAATTAAGGCTTGGAAGGCACATGGATCAAGTTGAAAAAATCATAACAAACATTCTCTCTAATAAAGTGTCACTCTATGTCTATATGCTTTGATCTTTTCTGAGTGGTTGGATTTGAGGCAAGATGTATAGCTGACTAAAAACTATTACATTTGGAAACTTGTATGTCAAAATCTCTAAGCAATTGTTTTAACCAAAGTATTTCAGATGTCAAGGTTGCAACCTATATTCTTACTCTACAGAAGTTCTAGCCGTTGTTGGCTTCTTTTTAGATTTCTAAGATATTATGGAATCACCAAGAAAGACACAAAATCATGTTGTTGACCTTCTAGTAGTAGTGCAACTCCCCCAATCTACATCTACATATGTAGAAACTTTGAATGATGGAACTGTAGAAAACATAAGTCCTAATCTTGGAGATCTCCTAAGATACTATAAGATTTGGTCCACAATCATAAGATGCTTCTTGTTGGGTTTATTCATATAATAATTTAACTTGTTCACCGAGAAAGAAATATATGACCTTGAGCCAGTAAGAAACATGTATCCTCAAGAAGCTGCATAGTATACTTTCTTTGACATATGTGTATACCCTATGACGATTTTGTAATTTATAATCCCAAAAGTACTTTAGATCCCCTAGCACTTTGAGCTTGAAATGAATTTCTAAAGTATGTTGAGTATGTTGGAGCATGGACTGAATAGGACTTGCAAGTATAATGTCATCTACATAGATTAAGAGTATAACAAGAGTGACAACCGAACCTTTAGTAAACAAGGAGGAGACTGCAATGTTTTTGGTGAATTCATGTTGAAAAATTATAGAGGAAAACATTGAAACACTATCTCGAAGCCTGTTGCAATCCATACAATGACTTATGAAGTCTACATGCCATATTCTTCGTCTCGCCAACAACTGAATAATTTGGTGGAAATTCCATTAATACCTTTTCATCTATTTTTCCATTCTAGAACACATTATTCACGTCTAATTACAACAACTTCCAACCTTGTTGAGCTCCTGATGTAAGCAGTACTCTCATTGTGCTCAGCTTTGCCACTGGTAATAATGTGCTTAAAATATCTATGCGAACTTGCTATGCATATCCTTTTATCACCAATCTAGCTTTATGCTTGTCCAAAGTACCAACTGCTGTGAATTTTGTCTTATAAACAACATTTGTAGTCATCTAAGTATGCTGGAACAACATGTCTTCTAGTGAATCGCTTGAGATTGGTATGATTCTCACAATGTAGAAAGTCAACAATATTATATGTGAAATCACTACGCCAAAAATGTCATTTAATAGTGCTCCTTTTACAGCGCTTACTAAATACAAGTGTTGTTGTAAATATATTTTAAAAATAACGGAGCCTTTCACATCGCTTTTTTGACAAGCACTATTGTAGGGTCATATAGCGTTTGCGCATAATGTTTGTAAGGCTTTTACATTTTGCGGAGCAGTGTCAGGAGGATCTTGCGGAGCGCATGAAGATCAGTGTTAGGAGGATCTTTCCGAGGATCTTGCGGAGCGCGTGAAGATCATTCGGGATTGATAGTTTTTTGTAGAATGATCAGATTAGGTTGACGTATAGGGACTAGATGTCTTTCTTTTTGGGTTGTGTTTATTTTAATTTGGTGTACCTTTACCAATATTGTCAGCTTGACATTTTATTTTGATGGGTTCCATGTACCACTTTTTGATGTGATGTGGGGAGGTTAAAATTCTCAGGGCAGTGCTTTTGTACAAGTGTCTGCCGAGAATACCTCAGGGGTATGAGCTATGCTTGATAGGTCTCATAGCCCCGATGTATTTTGATGTTTAAATACTTCGGATTTTTGTTTTAAAAACTATTTCCACTTCATGTAAATGTTGTTGATTGTGGTCGTTGTGTACGACTTAAATATTTATCCAAAAGTATTTTCTTCTTTATGTCTTTTTTTTTTGAATTTGTTTTTTAAAAAAAAAATACACTCACGCTGTTAAAAATCGGGGTGTTACATGAGGGGTCTAGTTTTGTTGTAGCAAGCTCTAGATTTAATGATCAAGCATGTAGAAAAGCTTTGGTTGTTTTTGTCATTTTGGATGAGCAACTGTTTAAAGTAGTTGATGGGAGGGATTTAAGTACTTATGTAATCAATTGCAGCCCTAATTTATCGTACCATCAAGACGTACTGTAGTAAGAGATTGTTTCCAATTGTATTTAGATGAAAAAATTAGGTTGAAAGAGTTCTTTAAATCTGATTGTAGTAGGGTGGTTGTTACTACATATTGTTGGACTTTTATTCAAAATCTTAATTATTTGACCCTCACGACCCACTTTATTGATAATGAATGGAATTACCAAAAAAGAATCATTAGCTTTTGTGTGGTTCCAAATCATAGAGGTGAGATAGTGGCTATGAAGCTTGGGGAGGTATTGAGGGAAAGGGGACTTAGACGTGTGTCTACTATCACAATTGATAATGCATCATCAAATGATGTCGCAGTAGGATTATTGAAGAAAAAGATGAAAAAACATGAATATGCTATTGTTGAAGTGGTTTTTTTTTTCATATGAGGTGTTGTGCTCACATACTCAACTTGGTGGAGACTAAATGATTGAAAGACTTTGACTCTTCAATTTCTTCCATTCGAACTACTGTGAAGTTTGTAAGATCTTCACCATTGAGGACTGCAAAGTTAAAGGAATATATAAAGTTTGTTGGAATTGTAAGCAAGAAATTGGTGTGTCTTGATGTTCAAACAAGATGGAACTCAACATATTTGATGTTGGAAGCAACTACAAAATTTAAAATAGCCTTTGATAAGCTTGAAGATGAAGATGCAAGTTATAGGCAATACTTTGTAGAAGCTTCTCCACCACTGATAATGATTGGGAAAATGATAAGTGTTTTGTTCAGTTTTTGAAGTATTTTAATGATGCAACAAAAGTTTTTTCAACCTCACAACAAACAAGTTTGGATATGACTTTTTCCCCAATTAGCTTCCATCTTGATTGAACTTAAAAGTTCATCGATGGACCTTAACACTTATTTAGCATCAATGGGCAAGCAAATGTTGGCAAAGTACACCAAGTATTGGGGCAATAAATCTAACATAAATTAGCTCTTTTACATTGGTGTTATTTTAGATCCCCAATACAAGTTAAGGTATGTGGAGTGGTGCTTCAATGATATGTATGGTGATAAACCAATTAAAAAACACCTAAGACTTCATCTTCTAGTGTTGGTGCAGTTGGTTCCCTTTGTGAAACAACTATTGTTGGTCCCACAAGCGCACACTTACAATGGGAAAATGGTTTTAAAAAACATTTAAAGAAAAAGGATTCAATTGATGTTGAAAATGAACCTGAGAGGTACACTAATGAGAAGTGTATGGAAATTGTAGAAAAGTTTGAGATTTTAATGTGGTGGAAACACAATGCTTGTCGGTATCCAATTTTGTCTAGAATGGTAAGAGATATTATGCCTACACCAGTTTCTACTATGGCTTCTAAGAGTGCTTTCAGCACCGAGGGTAGGGTTTAGAGATATATAGAAGCTCCCTAAACCCAGAAATGGCAGAGGCTCTAATATGCACCAAAAATTGGTTGAATATGTCTTTTTACCATTTTAAAGACTTCATATTTGATGAAGGGTATGAGATTTTAGAGGAAGTATTGGTAGGTGCGTTGCTTTTTAAAAAAAAATGTATTCATTGTTATATATAATATTTATGTGTTTAGCATGTTAATTCACTCATTTTTAATGTATCGTAGATTGAAATGGAAGCTCAGCTGAAAGTGGCGCACTACCTTCCTCTCAAACACAACCTTCAGACTGTGTTTAAATTGTTGAAGGTCCAATTTATGATTATCTTTTCATAATTATGTTCTGTTTTTAATTATGTTTTGTTTTATTGTTTTAATTATGTTCAATTTTTTATTTACTATAGACTGCCTTTTTATTTTATTTTTTGGAGTTCCACAAAACTCATCATTGGTCATAGCACAACCAAGCAGTCCACCAATATTTTTTAAGAGATAATTCTGGATTTTGGGACAAGTCGGCCATATCTTTTTGGATCAATAAGGCTATGTGGGTAAGTGGAGCTTCATTTAGTTTTAATTTATTATAATTGATTTCAATGAATATAAATATTCATTAAATATATACTTTTAAGAAGCTCTTTCTTGGTTGGATGTTGTGATTGATAGAGAAATACAATCCATTGGAGGATATTCTTGTTGACCAATTTTTTTATTCATTATGGCTAATTAAAGTCAATATATATGCCAAGTAGGTTATGGCAGCGACACAAACACTAGGAGAAGTTGGAAAGAAGTGGTTTCAAGGAACTGCAAATGTTGTGAGGCAATTTACCTGAATATTTGAGGTGTGTAAAGGTTTTGTTTTTTTGTTCATATACAACATTCATCTATATTTTCTATCAGTAAAATTTATCATTATGATCTTGTTAATAAGTAAAAACTTATTGTGGTAGAATGCCAAGAATATAAATGTTGATAATGTATTGATCTTGGCGGGGGATCATTTATGCCGAACGAATTATACGGACCTTGTGCAGGTATATATATATATATATATATATATATATATATATATATATATATATATAGTGTAATTTTTTTGTGGAGTAGATTGTTTCTTCATTTCCTTTTCAAAAAATTTCTTATTCATGTATATAACAAAATAACATAGTCACATTGATAGAAATGCCGATTCTTTAATCTGTTCTATAATTATCACCAATTCTTTCTAATTGGAACATTGATTTTATTTTGTTTTACAACTTTCATTTGTTCTTTTTTTTTATTTTTTATTTTTTTTTTATTTTAACTTTGATGTTATTATGTTATGCAATTGACGCTGTCTCTGTCTAATTTGAACACCAATATTATTTTGTTATATAACTTTTTTTTCCTTCTAATTTTTTTTATATGTGTGCAGAAGAAAATATATTCATGTTGCTGAAATTACCAGTAAATCCTCATGATGCAGCAATATTGTCTTTATGTGGCTAATTGCAAATGTTGTGTTTGAGAACAATGATATAACAAAACTTTGATTGAAAGACTTTGACTCTTCAATTTCTTCCATTCGAACTACTGTGAAGTTTGTAAGATCTTCACCATTGAGGACTGCAAAGTTAAAGGAATATATAAAGTTTGTTGGAATTGTAAGCAAGAAATTGGTGTGTCTTGATGTTCAAACAAGATGGAACTCAACATATTTGATGTTGGAAGCAACTACGAAATTTAAAATAGCCTTTGATAAGCTTGAAGATGAAGATGCAAGTTATAGGCAATACTTTGTAGAAGCTTCTCCACCACTGATAATGATTGGGAAAATGATAAGTGTTTTGTTCAGTTTTTGAAGTATTTTAATGATGCAACAAAAGTTTTTTCAACCTCACAACAAACAAGTTTGGATATGACTTTTTCCCCAATTAGCTTCCATCTTGATTGAACTTAAAAGTTCATCGATGGACCTTAACACTTATTTAGCATCAATGGGCAAGCAAATGTTGGCAAAGTACACCAAGTATTGGGGCAATAAATCTAACATAAATTAGCTCTTTTACATTGGTGTTATTTTAGATCCCCAATACAAGTTAAGGTATGTGGAGTGGTGCTTCAATGATATGTATGGTGATAAACCAATTAAAAAACACCTAAGACTTCATCTTCTAGTGTTGGTGCAGTTGGTTCCCTTTGTGAAACAACTATTGTTGGTCCCACAAGCGCACACTTACAATGGGAAAATGGTTTTAAAAAACATTTAAAGAAAAAGGATTCAATTGATGTTGAAAATGAACCTGAGAGGTACACTAATGAGAAGTGTATGGAAATTGTAGAAAAGTTTGAGATTTTAATGTGGTGGAAACACAATGCTTGTCGGTATCCAATTTTGTCTAGAATGGTAAGAGATATTATGCCTACACCAGTTTCTACTATGGCTTCTAAGAGTGCTTTCAGCACCGAGGGTAGGGTTTAGAGATATATAGAAGCTCCCTAAACCCAGAAATGGCATAGGCTCTAATATGCACCAAAAATTGGTTGAATATGTCTTTTTACCATTTTAAAGACTTCATATTTGATGAAGGGTATGAGATTTTAGAGGAAGTATTGGTAGGTGCGTTGCTTTTTTAAAAAAAAATGTATTCATTGTTATATATAATATTTATGTGTTTAGCATGTTAATTCACTCATTTTTAATGTATCGTAGATTGAAATGGAAGCTCAGCTGAAAGTGGCGCACTACCTTCCTCTCAATCACAACCTTCAGACTGTGTTTAAATTGTTGAAGGTCCAATTTATGATTATCTTTTCATAATTATGTTCTATTTTTAATTATGTTTTGTTTTATTGTTTTAATTATGTTCAATTTTTTATTTACTATAGACTGCCTTTTTATTTTATTTTTTGGAGTTCCACAAAACTCATCATTGGTCATAGCATAACCAAGCAGTCCACCAATATTTTTTAAGAGATAATTCTGGATTTTGGGACAAGTCGGCCATATCTTTTTGGATCAATAAGGCTATGTGGGTAAGTGGAGCTTCATTTAGTTTTAATTTATTATAATTGATTTCAATGAATATAAATATTCATTAAATATATACTTTTAAGAAGCTCTTTCTTGGTTGGATGTTGTGATTGATAGAGAAATACAATCCATTGGAGGATATTCTTGTTGACCAATTTTTTTATTCATTATGGCTAATTAAAGTCAATATATATGCCAAGTAGGTTATGGCAGCGACACAAACACTAGGAGAAGTTGGAAAGAAGTGGTTTCAAGGAACTGCAAATGTTGTGAGGCAATTTACCTGAATATTTGAGGTGTGTAAAGGTTTTTTTTTTGTTCATATACAACATTCATCTATATTTTCTATCAGTAAAATTTATCATTATGATCTTGTTAATAAGTAAAAACTCATTGTGGTAGAATGCCAAGAATATAAATGTTGATAATGTATTGATCTTGGCGGGGGATCATTTATGCCGAACGAATTATACGGACCTTGTGCAGGTGTATATATATATATATATATATATATATATATAGTGTAATTTTTTTGTGGAGTAGATTGTTTCTTCATTTCCTTTTCAAAAAATTTCTTATTCATGTATATAACAAAATAACATAGTCACATTGATAGAAATGCCGATTCTTTAATTTTCGATTTCTATCATCAACTTATAACAAAATAACATAGTCACATTGATAAAAAATAACATAGTCACATTGATAGAAAAAATTTTTTTATTGAACTCGTGATTTTTCTTAAATTTTCGATTTCTATCATCAACTTAGAACTCTCATTTAATGAAAATGGCTGCTTTATTGGGTTTTGAATTGCTCATATTGCTACATCTTTTCATCTATGAAACATCAGCAACAAAAAAATCACATGTATGTAACCTCTGTTTTTTTTTTAAAAAAAAAGATGATGTATTTCACAGAATCGTGTTTCATGTTCATAGATTCTAAGCGTAGAATTTTGAGAGTGTTTACTTACAATTATTGTCTTCGTACCTTATTTTTATTTCAGCGTGTGGAAATAATCCTCCTAAAAACATATCATAGCTTGGAGCTTTCAAACATGAGTTGTACTGGTTGATATTTAAATTGTTTGGAACTGTTGCAGCCCAAATCACCGCAATTTATTCGTGTTGTTATTCCACTTGGTCCAGGTATGGGGTGAGAGTGAGTTCGAATGCATGAGTATAAATTAAGTGAGATGAACGGGAACACCGTATTTCCCACAATTCATTCGGGGCTCGCTACGTATGGCAGAAGCCCTTTGAGTAATAATTGACTAATGAGCAAACTGAATTTTGTGAGGTTAAAATATAAATTAGAAACTTTTATAGGATGTTGTTTGATTTGATTTTTGAAGATCGTGTGATAGTTGAGTTATTGTAGAATTGTGTATTTGATGCATTATGTGCTTTGTTTATACTTATCCTTGATATTGATATATGATATAAAATGTGATGAATTATAGTTATTTGCCTTACAATTGATGTGGTGTGTGTGAATGATCTAGTATTATTATTATTATATGTGAGTGAAGACTCTTTATTAATTGAGATGACGTATTGTGATGATGAATTCTGAATGTAATGTATGACTATAGAAATCTACAATGACGATGTGTACTCCTTGACTTGTGATATTACCACCTTGATGAATATGATGAAATGCATATTGTATTTAATTGAATAGTGACGAATTCGACCCGTGCCAATGATGGTTCTCTTAATAGAGTAAGTAACCTAGGACAACGAGGGGAGAAAGTAGTTGTTGACAGTTTTTGAAATGGAGATTATTTGGTCATCATATAGGTAGGGCCTGACAAGCCTAGTGATTATGGGGAAGTACAACTGAATGAGCCTAATCGTGACGGTCTGCTGTTGAGCCTTAGGGCAAGATTGTTAGACCTTGGAGGTATTCGGGTGGGGAATTCCTAAGTGACTTAGAGGTAGCACTCCAAATGTCGGGAGCTACCATGCAACACACGTTTACCTCGACTGTCACGTATATGTGTCTCGGGTTGAGTTGAGGGGATCTATGAGGACAGGGTCAATTTGAATTGTCCGTCCACCGGGATGGTGGCATAGTATCATGGCCTCCTAACCAAGTACTTCAGAGTTAGAATGGTACCAAAGAAAGAGGAGGAGTCTAGAGTATAAGAGCATGCATAACATTACTTGATTTGTGTATCTACTTACTTGATGTTGTGGATTGCTTCAATGTTTTACCTTGATTGTTCTTGTTGGTTGTGATTTAATATGATACGGTGTTTAATATATTTTACGTGTTCTTCTCAATTATTTTATACTATTACATATTTTCGAAGCTCACCCCTCGTTGCTTGTGTTTGGCGCTTGCGAGAGCGCAGTCATTTCAGGTTATCGGTTGGTGATCCACGCTCTGATAGGTGATACTGGGTGGGAGTAATTTGTCGCATTTTATTGAGTTATGAACTAATTTAGATTTTTGTTAATCCAATCGGTCAATTTTGTTATTTTTATCTTTTATTCAAATTTAGAAATTAATTGTCTCTAAGTTTAGAACATGTTTTATGTCAAAAGTTTTATTTAATAAACCTCAACTATATTCGTTATAAAATGAATTTTTATTGAAAATTTTATGCAAGCATTTTGTGTAAGTGTGAGTGTGACATTCTTGAACCTTATAACTTAAAATAAATTTCGTATAATTTATTTTGGAACCGCTGCGAATCTCTTTCAAAACTAACACATTTCACTTTCTATTTTAATTTGGATTTAGGGTGTTACATTAGTGGTATCAGAGCAGGTCTGTCCAATCAGGCTGAGTGGGTCGAGTGTCGGTTTTGTGTCAAGCAATGTCAGTAGTGTCAGTTGTGGTTGTTTATGTATCAATTATTTCACTATCAAATTTCTTTCTTTTTTTTTGTTTTTGTATTATTGTATTACGTGTTATATGCTATTGTGTAATTAAACATGATTTGTGAAGTTACCATTTAATTAATTGTTGTTTGCTTACTTTGATTGTGTTGGTGATTATAATTTTCTACCTAAGTGACTAAATAAATCATGAAATTGTTTGTGGAGATTTTAGTTAATTTGAATTGTTGACTTGATTGCTTTAATTACTTATTGAGTGGACTTGTGACTTGAGTGTCTAACTCTAACTTTTGCCCTCTTGTGACTTGAGAGTCTAACTCTAGCCGTATGTTATAATTTATTAGTTTCATTGAAGTGGTCACATTTATTGATTGATAGGCCTTACTTGTAATTGTATGTATAACTAGATAGTAGTTATTAGTATTTTGTGGAAACCCAATTAAAAAGAAAAATACTAAACTTTGAGTTAGATAGAAAATATATCTATTCTATTTAAACTTTTAGTTGTGACTAGAAAATTTTTATTTTTAATTTTAAGTTGACTTTAGTAAAATAAAAATAAAAAAACTTATGATTGCTGTCATTACTATTATTATTGGTTTAGGATAATGTTGTAGAGGTTATTATCAATTTTAAATCATGTCTTGGAAAATATTTATAAAATCTTAACATTCAGTTTTTATATGGTATATAACTTCAGTTTATCAAAAGTGACAATCACTTGAATATGAAAGGTCGGTGGAATTTTAAAGTTAGACTTCTTAGAAAACAAATAGTGAATATGTTAATGTTGATTTATTATGTAAAGAGAACATAATTTTGTGTTTGAATTGTTCCTGATTTGTTTTATAGAGTTAGATTGTTTTGGGAGTTGTGTGAA
>JBBPBR010000003.1:23005503-23018411 GCA_037974775.1 Cicer pinnatifidum | reverse complement strand
ATATATGGGTATGATTTTCTTTTAAAATATAGGTTGAAAATAATAATTTTTAAAGTTATTGATTATTTTGAAATGTATTTTTGTGATTAAAGTAAAAGTGAAATTTTAAGAATTTTATAGATTTTTAAAATACACAAGATTTATTCTGTTTTTATTTTATTTAGAGACGTAATTAATATTATTTGTTCTTACTTAGACATGCGATTTACTGAAAAGCAATATACGAAAACAAAACTTATGAATTTGCATTGATTTTTTTTTTAATATTAAATGATTAGTGACACTTTTTATAATAATTTAAATCTAGAAATTAAATTCTATAATGTCGTGTAACCTTGAAAGTAGCTTATGCACTAGCTTATTCAAATGGATTTGGTACCATGTAGTATCTCCAAGTAAATAATTATTCATTTTATATGTTACTTGAAAAATATATGTATTAGCTTGTTTTAACTTTTAAGTGATGAGTATAAAAAAAAAAAAAAAATTCATAAATTTGTTACGGTTTCACGGCTGTAAGAATATCTTACGAGTTTAGAATTAGTGTTTGATTTGATAAATAAATGTCGTTATGCCGGATAGTTGGTTTAGTTATTTGAATGTGTATATGATTATCTGAATAAGAAAGTGTTGTCTTTCCAATCTATTAAGTGTTTGGAATTTGTGTATAGCGTTAGAGTAGTTGGAAGTGTTTAAAAGTGAGAGAATTCTATTTTTATTTTTATTTTTTTTTATTTTTTTATTTTGTTTGTTGATTTATATTAATGTCAGTGTCATTTCTTCAGTCGTAAATTACAAATAAATTATTGCTCACGTGTGATTAAGTGAATTTTTAACTTGAAGTAAGGAGTAGGAGTTGTGGCGCCGTCTTCGCACTCCTGAACCACATTAATGATACTTTGAATTACCCATGTTTAAATTTGAATAACTATAATTATGGTTACCTTAAGTAGTTGACTACATGAGTAAGATGAACTAGCTACCCGGATAATTCATCGTCGATAAAAGAGGCAACAATAATTTGTTGTTTCTATTGGTTGAAATACTTGTTAATTCTATTTTTGAAATGGTTAAGAACCATATCATATTTTATGTAATTTTTAGTCATTATAAGTCATATGTGACATCAATATCAAATGCTAACAACTATTTTATGTGATGTGAATTGGTATGGGGGTGTGTACATAAATTAAATATGTTTGATCTTCCAAGTAACTTGCTAGAAATAAATAAGTGTATTGTGTTAGTATTTTATTATTTGTTCTATACTGTCTCATTTGATAAGGATGTAGAACTATTGTATGAGTATTATAAATGAATCTTATGTATAAGACTTGGAAACTAATTTAGACTTTAAGTGTGTTTGAAACTATATGTGAAAATATCTATAATATTCCACTATGATTATACATATTAGTTGTTAAATAAATAAATAAATAAATTAAGTGATTGTATTTCATTGAGTTGTGATATGCATTTCTTTTTGTAATTCTTGAAGGTGTGAAATATTTAAATGTTTTCTTATATGCCTAACTTTTGTGAAATATGTAGAGTAATTGTTGTTATGATTTAAAGACTCATTCAAGAGAATGAAACTAGTAGAATATTGTTTGACAGATTAGTTGGACTCTCTATATGATATACGTCATTTTGATTCAACTAAATATAGTTTGTTGTTGTTGACTAAAATCATGTGCTTAGTTTTATCTATAAAGGATAATTAATAATCATGATATTTCCTTCCTATTTAAGTTGTTGAATGTGATGTGTGTTAATTGATTTCTTGTATCATGTGTAGTTCGTTATGCTAGGATTCTTGACATATTATGCTTAAATGAGTTGTTAGTGTCCTAAATAAGTTTATTATATTTTGAGACTAGACTTGAATCTTGAGGCGCTCAGTTAGATATTAATTAACCTACCACAAATTTTGAGGACGAAATTTCTTTAACGAGGGGAGAAATGTAACACCCCAAATTTTATAAATTTTATAATAAATTATTTTCTTAATTAAATATTATTGTAGATAAATAATTTGATGTTATATTTATTTATTTTATAATTTTAAATATTCTCGAATGATGATAGTATTTTAATTTGAGTATTTAAAATTTATAAGTATAATTATAGTGATTATTTTGAATATGAGAATCTTAAGGATTAATGTATTTTAAAAAAATTAATTACTTGATTTTATAAAATATTAGTTTTGAAATATTAGTAATATGTTAGAAATTAAATTATGTTAAAAAAAAATTAAACGAAATGAGCAAGATGTGTTTTGTAGATTAGACCTCTATACAAGAGTAAAATTTAATTAATTAATTAATTAATTAATAATAATAATAATAATAATAATAGTAATAATAATAATACTAATAATAATAATAAAGAAAAAGAATAAGAGAATGAGAACAAAACACCCTAATTCATTTATATTTTTACATATTTATCTATCTTAGTAACTATCTAAATATATTATTTAATAGTTTATACTATAACTCTATCTATGAGATTTACAATACTCTCACATTTTTATAGGTGTTATATATACTTTTTGCTTTGATAAATTGTAAATGTTAGTTTTAAATATTATTGTCATTGAAGAAATGTATTGTGTTTTAATCCAATTATTAGGGACTAAATATAGTGTAAATTCTCGTAATTTGAGTACGTTGCAAGATGTTTTCATATCCTTCTTATAAAGGTTTAATTATATATTTTCAAGTTTTAATTATTCTATTGATTTAAATATTAATTACAAGACCTTTTAAAAGGATGGCAACACATGTTTAGTCCAAGTACATTTAAATCAAAATTTCACCTTCCAATCTGCAGCGACAACACCAGACCTCTTTTTAAAATATCTCAATTCTTTATTTCCTTTAATTTCTTTCCCTTTTCTTTACTATCCAATTAAAGTTAACCTAATAAATCATTCCCTTATATTACCAGCGCCGCTGCCATTTTATTTCCCTCATTTCACGTGCTTCCAATTCCTTTATTTGTATCCGCTTAAAACCATACAACTATACTTGCATCAAAGGTATAATCTCTTCCTATTAGTGGAACCTTGGTTGTCCACGGCATAACAACTCAAACCCACATCTTCAATGCCTCTAGTGATTTCTTCGCAGGTTGGTCTCAACAAATTTTCTTGCCTTGATTCATGTTGTTTTGTATTTTTAATTGTAACTCCAACCTGGAGTGTTTGTAACATGTTACTCATTTATAAATATAAAATCGCTCTAGAAACCAATAGGACTACGGTACCAAACCGCTCTAAAAAAAAGGGACTACGACATAACAAACTTTCTAAAAAAATAAAGGAACTAGGTATAACAACCTTTGTAAAAACCGTAGGGACTGTGACACAACAACTGCTGTAAAAATCAAGGGGACTACAACATAACAAACTCTCCAAAAACGGAAGGGACTACGACATAACAATGTCGGTTAATATGTCCTCTGTTAACAGATTATTTGAAAGGAATTTACCAATTTTACAAACTACTTAACCAGGTAAACACATACAGTTTCCAAATAATGAAATTAATATTGAAACCAACGTGATCAATATTAAACCAATTTAACAGTTATGAATTCAAGGTCTTAGCAATAAAAAGATTCGCATACAATGCTCATGCAACCTATCAATCAATACAGAATTTACCTAGCACATGCAATCAAGATTAATCATACAAACAATATAGAAATAAAAGAGAAAGGGTAAGAGGATGATACACAGTGATTTATCCTGGTTC
This sequence comes from Cicer pinnatifidum, assembly GCA_037974775.1. Classification (NCBI taxonomy): domain Eukaryota; kingdom Viridiplantae; phylum Streptophyta; class Magnoliopsida; order Fabales; family Fabaceae; genus Cicer; species Cicer pinnatifidum. Next base: position 23,014,647 of record JBBPBR010000003.1, on the reverse strand, counting down.
AGTGGTCAATTATGACAGCCTACGTCCAGTCCCGAAATCCAATCGATTTCGACCTTTCTTTCAATAGAATCTTCTAGAGTTTGTGTTTACAGATTGTCCAGCTATCTCCCAACCTATCTATCCAAAAAATAAACTCTCTTGGTTCTATTTGCACACCCACTGTATCCCTCAAGTCACTCAGCAGACTCTCCCAAGATCATAGTGAAACTCCCTCTTGATGAGCCCTCTCAACAAAGAAGATAGCTACTAGTTTCGTTACTGGATTTTTCTCAGTTCTTTCTATACAAAAACGTTGTTACAGAAAAGATAAAATGTATACAATAGTTGTCTCAATCACTACAATGAATCTCACACAAGAAGTACTTTTCCAAATGAGTGTTTGTGAGATCTTTCTTTTTCTCTCTAGTTCTTTTTCAGCTCTCTAAGATCATGAAGAATATTTGGTTCGGATCTGAAAAAGTAATATCAAAGGTTATTCAAATTGTGAGCAAAAGATATGAAAGTTCGTTATGTGTGTTATGAGAAAAAGTGATTGAAAACGTTTATGTAGTTTCTGAAAAACAACATATAAATCGATTTCCCAATCGATTCATTAATGTATTAAAACAGGCTCAATCGATTTCCCAATCGATTATCGCGTATCTTGTTTTTCTTGAATCTTGAAACTATATAGACTAATCGATTACCTAATCGATTATTTTAATGCACTTTTCAGAATTGATATGCAGTTCATATTGGAATCGATTTGCATAATCGATTAAAGATGTTTTGTTCCAACAATGAGATCAAAACAATCGATTACTCAGTCGATTCATATATTCATATAATCGATTTGGCTATAGGCTAAGTTTTCTCTATTACTAAAACTTTTTGTTCCAATCGATTTTGTCAATCGATTTCACTGGTCACAGGGACTCAGTTGTTTTCATCAAATCAATTTGCCTAATTGATTTGGCTTATTACAGAGAGTTAGCTTATTTCATGCAAATCGATGTACCAATCAATTATGTAATATGTATCTGAAAAATGATTTATCAGTTGGTTCATTCAATCAATTTCTTAATCGATTGATACCAAACTTGTTACCAAAGAAATATGGTTTAATGGATTGTCCAATCGATTGTGTTTATCACAGAACATGTTTCTTTTGAAACCTTCTTTTCGAAATCGATTTGCCAATCGATTAGCTTACTAAATGGCTTGGTTCTGTGACTTGCACAATCGATTTGCCAATCGATTTGTTCACTATCAGCTTAGTTCCTGTGATTTGAACAATCGATGTACCAATCGATTTAATCACTCAAGGCTTGGTTCTGTGATTTATAAAATCAACTTATCAAAGGATGTACAATCGATTTTCCTAATCGATTGTTTAATCACAGAGTACACATTTTCATACAATCCCTTTACATAATCGATTGCCTAATCGATTTTCTTAGTAGATCTTCCAACTTTGGTTGATTCATTGAGTTCCAAGCTATTGTCTCAAGTGTGTAGGGTTGAGTTGTTGTTCCTGAAATTTTACTCAGTTTAAAATGTTAGATTTATCAAACGATGTGTGTTTGTCAATAATATCAAAAATGGACTTATGTCTAACAATCTCCCCCTTTTTGATTAAGTGACAAACATACAATTTTAACTTGAGTTTTACATTTCAAGGTATAACATTACAATTACCACTATTAAAAAAACAAGCTCCCCATAAATTTAACAAGCTCCCCCTAAATTTAAGCAGTCATGATTCATTTAAGTAACACAGTAACATATTGCATTATCATGGCATGTTGTTCACAATTTAGTATTAGGGTTATTAGGGTTAAAGCTTAACAATAAATCATGTCAGCAACAACATACAGTATGAGAGTTATGCAGTATCAGTATTATCATGATCAAAGCTAACTATCACCATATGCATTATCAGTGCTATCTAAGCAGTCATCAGAGTAATTGGCAACAACACTGTTTACCAATATCAGAGCAATCAGATATCAAAACTAATTACCAATATTATAGCAATATCAGAGCAATTTAAGTGCTAGTATCAGAGCTATAATTTGTTGTCAGAGTAATTGCAGTAATTTGCTTATTTGCAGCAAATGCAGGTTGAATACACAAGTAATATGTAATACAAGTTATAAATTATCTCCCCCTTTGTGAGTTAATGCAAAAAGAAGTGAAAGGAGAGAACAGCAGCGTAATCTATATTTGTTTGCATATCAGAACAAAATATGAGCACTGGTGAATATGGCGTTAGAGCAACAAAAAATATAGCAGAATATAGCAATATAGATCAGAGTACAATTAAACTTAAACACAGTTAAATTGAGTAAACACTCTCATTAGTCATATATTCAAGAAAATAGTACATTAAGCGAGAAAATGATACAGAAATAACAGAACATTACAACACAACAAAGAACCTAAAATCCTAAACACCTAAGCTAGGTTGTTCCTCATTATTAGCTACGGGTGAGATAGAGACCGCTGTATTACCCTCAGCAGGTGTCTCCTCACCATGAGGTTCAGGGCTATCTATGGTTGTGGGATTTTGTTCTTCTGTTGCTTGTCGTCCAATCTCAGCAACATCGCTAAATGATGGTTTCAAGCCCAGGTGTTCCTGAATTTCCGCGACATCCTACGCAACAGTGTTCAGGTCTGCCTGAAGCTTACCCAGAGCAGCTTCCATATTTGCATTGGAAGCTTCTACTTTAGCGTTGTGAGCTGCTTGAGCTTCCATAAACTCCAACAGCTTGGCTAAGAATTCAGCATTGGCTGCAAACAGGCTCAGCTCATTCGTATTTGGTTGAGCTGGTTCAGCAGTTGGCTGCGGTCTAATCCAAATACCATTCACCCTCTTCAATTGCATTTGATTGACAATTGCTTCTCCAAAACAGAGGGTGGTCTTCGAAGATTCTTCATTGACAAGTGACACTTTGAAATGTCTCAGAATCTTGGTGATCAACTGTGGATAGAGGAGCACCAGCTTGCCCTGTGATGCTTCCATCATGTGCTTCAACACTATCCATGTCCAGCTCATCTTGAGCTCTTTGGACAGACCCTACAATCGATTCATTTATGTATTAAAACAGGCTCAATCGATTTCCCAATCGATTATCGTGAGTCTTGTTTTTCTTGAATCTTGAAACTATATGAACTAATCGATTATCGAATCGATTATTTTAATGCACTTTTCAGAAATTGATATGCAGTTCATATTGGAATCGATTGCATAATCAATTAAAGAACTCATTGAGATTATTATCTCATGCTTGTTTCTTTATGTATTAAGGAGAGGGAAGGAAGTAAGGCTAGAGTTAGAGTTAGAGGACAACATTTATTACTTATGTTTTGTTTAGAAAGTAATATGTGATGAAATTTTGGTACTTCAAAGGAGGATTGTAAACTATAAATTTGTAATTATAATTAATTATGTTGATTGTACCTTGTAGAATATTAACATGACTCGTTTTGTCTTGTCAAAATGTATGAATTGATAAGTAAAGAAGATTGAAAGTCAATTTTTGATTTTAGTTATCTGGTTATTAGAGGAACAAAATCTTAGTAATTTAGAGTTCAACTCATAGGTAAAGTTTGGCTAAAAATTGTTTCAGCAAAAATTCAAACTTGAGCTCTCCTGAACAAGGATAGATCCAAAAAAAACATTATTTGAAGGGACATAGTTATATACTATTAATATTTCTATAAAAAAATATAGTAATATTTAGCCGATAAAATGATGACATTATAATTACTAAGCAAATGTTGAGAGGAAAAATAATAGGCATCATTTGGTAAAAAAAAATGCATCGTCAATATAAATTAATTTTATATGGACATTCAATAAAAATATAATTATTGATAAGAAAAAAGAGTATATGATTATTATTTTTAAAATACAGTTATAAAATAGTACTGCATAAAATAAAAAAGTATTTTGGTATTTTAGATTATGTGTCCAACAGACAAAAAGTTGTCACATAGTTAAGTAAGGGACAAAAATTGTATCTTTTGTCCAATGCCTTTCCCCCTTGTTTGTCGAGTTCCACAATCAAATTTTATATCAAATTTTCTGCCTCTGGTGTTGTTTCGTATCTTTTGCCTTTGATGTTGTTCTCTTATTTCTGCCTATGATGTTGTTTCCTATTTTTCTCCTATTTCGTATTGGGACATCAATTGTGGTCATGGGCAGACCACCTTTGCAAAAGACTCAAATCATCGATTACCTACATGACATTCTTGACAAGTTTTCATTATTTTCTTAAGGAAAATTATTCAAACTACCCTCTCCCTTTTTATAGAACTCACTGAGATTATTATCTCATCCTTGTTTCTTTATGTATTAAGTAGAGGGAAGGAAGTAAGGTTGAAGTTAGAGTTAGAGGACAACATTTAGTACTTATGTTTTGTTTAGAAAGTAATATGTGATGAAATTTTGGTACTTCAAAGGAGGATTGTAAACTATAAATTTATAGTTAATATTAATTGTGTTGATTGTACCTTGTAGGATTTTAACATGACTTATTTTGTCTTGTCAAAATGTATGAATTTATTACCATATTTTAGACACATGGTAAGGGTTTTGCAATATCTCACTAATCATGCATGTAAAATTTTATACAAATCTAAAAGTAAATTTAAGAGAAATAAAGAAGATTGAAAGTCCCTTTTTTATTTTAGTTGTCTGTTATCAGAGGAACAAGATCCTAGTAAAGTCGACTCATAGGTAAAGTTTGGCTAAAATTTATTTTAGCAAAAATTCAAACTTGAGTTCTCATGAACAAGGATAGATCCAAAAAAAATTATTTGTAGGTTCAAAGTTATATACTATTAATATTTATATAAAAAATATAGTAACATTTAACCGATAAAATGATGACATTATAATTACTAAGCAAATGTTGGGAGAAAAAGTAATAGGCATCATTTGGTAAAAAAAAATGCACTGTCAATATAAATTAATTTTATATAGACATTCAATAAAAATATAATATATGATAATTATTGATAAAAAAAAGAGTATACGATTAATCTTTTTAAAATATTGTTATAAAATTGTACTTTATAACAAGACAATAGGTATTAAATGACGAAGTAAAACTATTTGGTGCATAGTTATTAAACTCAAATTTTTGAGATTACAAAACTATAACATTATATAACCAAAATTTGAAGATACCTTACATCTACAAATTATATCTATTCTATTTTTTTCCTTAGATTTCTCTTTTAAATAAACAGTAATTCAATTGTTAAAATGAGAAAGAAAACAAAATTGAAAACGTGTAGATGATTGCATCTCCAGGATGCAACCTCCTACTACGAAAAAAATAATTTGCAGTTGGTCGCAGAGTGGGAATACGAAAAGGTTAAAAAATAGGATATTTTGATTTTTTTTTTATTGTAGGGAATTATAGTTACTTAAAAAAAGTGGGATATTCAAACACATTAACTAGATAAAATCTTGTTTAAGAGTAAAAAAAATATGTATTTCCGCTTATACTTATCATATTTATGCAATTATTCGTTTTCTCGTTCTTTTTCTTTTTGTCAACAATTTATATTCTTGTAGCTTTTTTTGTCGGTATATTTCCATTACAAGAATTCTAATCTCCATATTCACCCATACCTCTCACCTTCAATATATTTAAAAAGACTTATTTAACTATTTATAAAGTTAAAAGTTTATCCATTCACTTACATGTTGAAGCTTTCAAAATCTTTGACAAATTTCCTTAGCATTTAACAACTTCCGAAGCATAAGTAGGTTACTTTCAGGAACTTCTTCATGAATTTGAAACCTTCAAAATACAATTTCTAATTTTTTAAATTATTTATGAAAGTTTGAAACAATATGAAACTTCCAAAATAGAGGATTTAATTTTTTTTTTTTTTTTTGAAATTTCAAGCAATTTGAAATTTCCACAAATAAAAATTTTATAGTTTTCAAAAGTTTTGAACAACACGAAACTTCCGAAACACATTTTTAAAAACTTTTGAAACTTTCAACAATCTCTAAAGTTCTGAAGTTATATTATTTCCAGATAAACGAAATTTTCAAAAAATTTAAATCTCTCTAAATATTCTAAAATTTTAAAAATATTGTTTCTAATATAAATTATTGATATGTTTATTTTATAGTGACTAGAAAAACGAAAATTTCAAAAAGTTTGAATCTCTCAAAATATTCTAAATTTTTTAAAATATTTTTTTAGTACAAACTATTGATATGTTATTTTATAGTAACTAGGGCCACAATTATTAAGGAATAAATTATTCGTACTATTGTCCACAATGTAGGCGATATAGGTGAAATAGTCCATCCACTGCATCTTACCAATGAATGAATGAGGTTAACCATCCACCTCATCAACACCATTGTAGGTGTAGTTTCAAGTCTAAAAAACTTGATGAGCATGTTTAGGAGCCTTAACAAATGGACTATGGGAAAGTTGAGGAGCAGGCAGTTGAGGAGCAGATAGTCGAAGAGTAGATTCAACAACGTGGATTCCCTGGAGGGCCATTGGTCACATTGGTTGACACAATATGAACATCATGTCGCTTGAAGGATATGGGAAGGAGATGTACATTTTAACTAATTAAGTTTTTTTTTAAATAAGAATAAGTATATTATATTTAGTACACTTTTATATGTTTTTCAATTACTTGTAGGATTGTTGTCCATTGAAGGCGATCACACACAGTTTGAAACTGAGGAAGTTTACTGAAGTATCGGTACTTGATATTATACAACATTGGATTCAAAAATATGTATTGGTGCATTTATCTTCAACTTATTTGATGATGACCAATGTTGGTCTTATATTTACCATTGTAAAAAAGTGGCATATAGAGACCAACTTATTCCATATGCCGTTTAGGAAGATGAGCATTGCACTAGAAGATGTCACGACTCTTTTGCACATTCCTCCCCGTGGTAGGTTCTTCAGTGCACCAATAAATATGAATACTAATATTGTTGTGATTGTTGCACATGAACTATTGAGGGCAACAATAAATTTTCAGCTACTGAGATATATTTTGACAAATATGCTCAATGTAGACTATAGTGGTTGTGTGATCTATACAAAATTCTCATCTAAACTAATTTGTTTGAGTGTACTACAAGAACATATCTTGTGCACTTAATTGGAAGCACTACTTTCCACGACAAGACTCACACTTAGGTTGAGGTGAAATATATTACTTTGTTTCCTAATTTAGAATGTTGTTGGGATTATGCATAGGGTACAACTACATTGATTGTGTTATATGATAACTTGTGAGATAAAACTATTCATGACACTTAGCCGTTTAGAGGGTATATCATCCTGTTACAAGTATATGACTCATATTAAGTTGTTTTATGAATTTTTTAAGTTGTTTTTTAATTTACTAAATTGTCTTTTATTTTTGGTTCAGTGCTAGATTTACGAGCACTTTCCTACGAATTGTAAGTGGGATGATAATGGAAGGGTTCGTGAACATACTCCCGTAATCCGTAAATGGCTGCAAAAAAGGAAATCCAAGGTGGGTGGATGACATAACGGCAATGGTGTCATTTTTCTTGAGTACGTAATGTTTACACTATACGATGATAATCAAGTCAATCATCCTTTTGAACCAACGACGATGTTCTCCGGCTACCTTCTTTAGGGTGTAGTTTCAATCTTATATCTACCAGAGTGATGTCTTTGACAATTTAGTCGCATTCGGTACATTCCACTTAACGTTCATTCGATGCTAGCTAGTATACATTAGGAGTGGAAGAATCACATGAGAGTATGTATAAAAACCCTTCAGAGTCTCTCGTCTCTAGTGACATTTTCTTATGAGGTCTCAACAAACTATTTTGCCTGGTACTTATATGTTTCACATCCTCACATCTTCCTTGATGCTCCACCTGTGGATTCACATGTTCCATCATCTTCTTCACATGTTGGCCCATCTTCTGCACGAGACGCTAGAACATCTTATTGACGTAAAAACCTTTTTGATATATGTTTTAATGACAACAAACCTTATAAAATAAATTTAAGTTTTATGAATAGTGATCTACTAATGATTGCATTTGAGTTTTATTTAAGGAACATGAATCACGTAAATGGATAAGCAAGAAACCATTCATATCAACAAGTGCATAAGTATATATTGAATAATGAAAAAGTTAAAGTAGTGAATCATGAAAAAATTAAAGTAGCATTAGAAGATTACTTCATGGAGATATTAGAAGGCAATCTTCCAAACAGGTTTATGAACCCATGAGAATCAAACAAGTCAAATGTTATCTCAAGAATCAAATGCAACAAGTGTTCATAATGTTTTGAACCAACAAATAATAGTCCAAATTTGAATTAAATGCTAATATTCTTCACTCCAACCTAATAATGTTGTAACTGCGCTAGAACCACGTTTTCAATAAGGCAAAACATCTATTATGCCATCAAAATACAGATAAATAAAGTAGGAAACTGCTTCTTATATGGTTGCTTTGCAAATCCCTGACATGGTTGCATTCCAAACGCTTGAGATGGTTATATTCTAGATCATCAACATGGTTGCTTTGCAAAATGATGAGATTGGTGCTTTGTAGATCCTTAAGATGGATGCGTTCCAGATCCTTGATATGATTGCTTTGTAGAGTGTTGAGACGCAATATATTTTTTTTTCAAGGATTATAAGCGGAGGTGTATATTTGTGGATGAAAAAATTATTTAAACCTTATGGCTACTTTGGTTATTTATGAATGAGTTTTAATCTGTTAGAAAGTTCAAATTTTGAATTGATTGTTATTGTTGTTAGTAATGTTGCTTACGCTACAGAAGATGGGAGATCTTGATGTGAACAGGGTGGTTCACAGGCATCAGGGTTGGCGTCTCATCACATGTATGTGGCTACATGGCGGAGTTTTTCATCTATTTGCAAATATGTTGGGTATTCTTTTCATTGGAATTCGTCTTGAGCAAGAATTTGAGTTTGGTATGTGTGACGTATTCTGCATTAGTCGTTAGTAGGATTAAATATATATTTTTATTCTTACATCAGTTGTTAGTCATTATTAGTATACCAAACTTCGGTCGTAATCTATAAATTTGAATTTTGCTTTTTGTTCCTTTAAGTTTCTTTTTTTGTGTTGTGTTATTGTTT
>JBBPBR010000003.1:22991249-23005493 GCA_037974775.1 Cicer pinnatifidum | reverse complement strand
TATTTATTTGACAACTCAATTTTGTTATATTTTATTATTATCTTTATTATTAAGTATAACTACAAAACGAAGATAATAATAACATATAATAAAATAGAGTTGTCAAATAAATTAATTTTTACATATTTATTTGACAACTCAATTTTGTTATATGTTATTATTATATTTGTTATTAATACAACTACAAAACGAAGATAATAATAACATTTAATAAAGAATATTACAATAACATATAATAAAATATTATTTTCAAATAAAGTAATAATTACATCTTTATTTGACAACTATATTTCATTATATGTTATTATGATCTATTTGTAGTAATATTTTGCAATGAAGATAACCCTATATACTATAACCCGAACCTCAAACCCAAAATCTTAAACATTAAATCCTAAACCTTAAACCCTAAAGCCTAAATACTAAACCTAAAATCCTGAACCTTAAACTCTAAACCTTAATCCCTAAACGTGATTTCTTAAACCCTAAAAACCCTCACACACTAAACCCTAATAAAATAAAGATGTAATTATTACTTTGTTTGACATCTCTATTTTTTTATATGTTACTATTATATATTTGTTATAAAGAAAAACAATAAATCGAAGATAATAATAACTGAAATTAAATTAGAGTTTTCAAATAAAGTAATAATTACATTATTATTTGACAACTCTATTTTAGTATATGTTACGGATTTTAGTCCATCTTTGTCGGGTAATACAAAAATCGCCCAAAAAGTCCATATCAAAATGAGCAGTGGGAGAGAATTTTAGCATGCTTCTGCATGTGTTTCGGGTTAAATTTCAAACACTAGCCATCGTCTGGTTAGAAAATATAAATTTTAGTCCATTTTTGTCAAGTGGTAGTACGTAAATTGCCCGAAAAGTCCATAAGAAATCGAGGACTAGAAGACCCTTATAGCATTTTTCTCCTAAATTTGTAATTGTGTGTCGGGTTCGGCGTCATATTTCAAACACTAGCCATCGTTTGAACCAAAAATAGAATTATCTAATAAATTAATAGTTACATATTTATTTGACAACTCTATTTTATTATATGTCATTAGTATCTTCGTTTTATAGTTTTACTTCATAAAGAAGATAATAATAACACATAACAAAATTGAGTTGTCAAATAAATAAGAAATAATTAACTATTTGACAACTCTATTTTATTATATGCAATTATTATCTTTTTTTATTAAGTACAACTAAAAAACGAAGAGAATAATAATATTTAATAAAATAGAGTTGTTTAATAAATAAGTAATTATTACTTTATTTGACAACACTATTTTATTATATGTTATTATTATCTTCGTTTTATTGTTTTACTACATAACGAAGATAATAATAACATATAATAAAATTGAATTTATCATATAAATTTGTAACTAGTACTTTATTATCTTCGTCATGTAGTACAACTATATTATGAAGATAATAATAACATATAATAAAATAGAGTTGTCAAATTTAGTAATAATTACATATTTATTAAATAGTTCAATTGTGTTATATGTTATTATTATTTTTGTTGTTAAGTACAACTATAAAATGAAAATAATAATAATATTTAAGAAAATAGAGTTTTCAAATAAAGTAACATTGACAACACTATTTTATTAAATGTTACTATTGTCTTAGTTTTGTAGTTGTACTTAACCACAAAGATAAAAATAACATATAAAAAAATTGAGTTATCGAATTGCATTTTTCTCCAAAATTTATTACTGGTTTTTAGGTTCTGCACCAGATTTGAAACACTTGTTATCGTCTGGTCCGAAAATATAGATTTCGGTCCTTTTTTGACGAGGGGTAAGAAAATCGCCTGAAAAGTCCAAATGAAATCGAGGACCGATAGACTCTTATAGCATTCTTCTCCTAAATTTATAATTATGTTCCGAGTTCTGTGTCGGATTTCAAACACTAGCCATTGTTTTGTTCAAAAATACGAATTTCGGTCCATTTTAGTAAGGTGGTACGAAAATCACCCGAAAATACCAGATGAATCATGGACCAGGAGACCCTTATATCATTCTTCTCCTAAATATATAATAGTGTTTCGGATTCCCGGGTTAGATTTCAAACACTAGCCATCGTTTGATCCAAAAATATAGATTTTGGTCCATTTTTGTCGAGGGGTACGAAAATCGCCTGAAAAGTCCAGATGAAATTGACGACCGGTAGACCCTTATAGCATTCTTCTTCTAAATTGATAAATGTATTTCGGGTTCCTTGTCAAATTTCAAACACTAGCCATCGCCTGGTCCAAAAATATGAATTTCAATCCACTTTAGTCTAGCGGTATGAAAATCGCCCGAAAAGTCTAGATGAAATCGAGGGCCTGGAGACCCTTATAACATTCTTCTCCAAAATTTATAATTGTGTATCAGGTTCTGCATCAAATTTCAAACAGTAGCCATCGTCTGGTCTGGAAATACAGATTTCGATCCATTTTTGTCAGGTGGTATGAAAATCGCCCAAAAAGTGCAGATCAAATCGAGGACTGGGACACCCATATAGCATTCTTCTCCAAAATTTATAACTGTGTTTCGAGTTCCGTGTCAAATTTCAAACAGTAGCCCTTGTCTGTTCCGGAAATACTGATTTCGGTCCAATTTTGTTGGGTGGTATGAAAATCGCCCAAAAAGTCCAGATGATATCGAGGACTGGGAAACCCTTATAGCATTCATCTCCAAAATTTATAATTGTGTTTTGGGTTCCGTGATAGATTTTTAAACACTAGCTATCGTCTGGTCCGAAAATACAGATTTTGGTCCATTTTTGTCGAGGTGTACGAAAATTGCCCGAAAAGTCCAGATTAAATCGAGGAGAAGAAAATTCTTGTAGCATTCTTCTCCTAAATTTATAACCGAGTTTGGGGTTCTGCGTCATATTTCAAACACTAGCCATCGTCTAGTTCGAAAATACGAACTTCGGTCCATATTTATCGGGTGGTAGGAAAGTCGCCTAAAAAGTCCAGATAAAATCAAGGACCAGGAGACCCTTATAGCATTCTTCTCCAAAATTTATACACGTGTTTCAAGTTCCGCGTCAAATTTCAAACACTAGCCCTCGTCTTATCCGAATTTACAGATTTCTGTTCATTTTTGTTAGGTGGTACTAATATCGCCAGAAAAGTCCAAATGAAATCGAGGACCGGAGGACTCTTATTGCATTCTTCTCCTAAATTTATAAATGTATATCGGGTTCCGCATTAGATTTCAAACACCAACCATCGTCTTGTTGGAAATTACGGATTTCGGTCCATTTTTGTTAGGGTGTACGTAAATCGCTAGAAAAGTCCAGATGAAATTGAGGACGAGGTGACCCTTATAGCATTCTTCTCCAAAATATATAACAATGTTTCTCATTTCGATTCAGGTTTTAAAGTTTGCTCGATAGATACGATAAACACTAGCTATCCTCTAGTATGAAAATATAGATTTTGGTCCATTTTTTCGATAGATACGAAAGTTTGCTCGAAAAGTCCAAACGAAATTGATCACCGAGAAACCCTTATAACATTCTTCATCTAAATTTATAACTATGTATCGAGTTCTGCATCAGAATACAAACACAAGCCATCATCTTGTTCGAAAATATGGATTTCGGTCCATTTTAGTCGGGTGGTTCGAAAATCCCCCGAAAAAGTCCAGATGAAATCAAGGACATGGAGAACCTTAAAGCATTCTTCTCCTAAATATATAACAGTGTTTCGGGTTCCACGTCAGATATAAAAACACTAGCCATCACCTAGTCCGAAAATATAGATTTCGGTCCATTTTTGTCGAGGGGTACGAAAATCACCCGAAAAGTCCAGATGACATCAAAGACCGCGAGACACTAATAGAATTCTTCTCCTAAATTTATAATTGAGTTTCGGGTTCCGCCTCAGATTTCAAACACTAGAAATTGTCTTGTTCGAAAATCCGGATTTCGGTCCATTTTTGTCGGGTGGTACGACAATCGCCCGAAAAGCCCAAATGATATCAAGGACCGGGAGACCCTTATAGCATTCTTCTCCTAAATTTGTGAATGAGTTTTGGGTTTTGCGTCAGATTTCAAACACTAGCAATTCTCTTGATAAAAAATACGGATTTCGGTCCATTTTTTGTTGGGATGAATGAAAATCACCCAAAAAGTCCAAATGAAATCGAGGAACGGGAGACCTTGATAGCATTCTTCTCCAAAATTTATTAATGCTTTTTAGGCTCAGTGCTAGATTTCAAACACTTGTCATCGTCTGGTCCGAAAATATAGATTTCGGTCCTTTTTTGTCGAGGGGTAAGAAAATCGCTTGAAAAGTCCAAATGAAATTGAGGACCGAGAGACCCTTATAGCATTCTTCTCCTAAATTTATAACCGTGTTCCGAGTTTCGTGTCGGATTTCAAACACTAGCCATTGTTTTGTTCAAAAATATGAATTTTGGTCCATTTTAGTCAGGTGGTACGAAAATCACCAGAATATACCAGATGAAATCGAAGACCGGGAGACCCTTATAGCATTCTTCTCCTAAATATATAACAGTTTTTTGGATTCCGGGTTAGATTTCAAACATTAGCCATCGTCTGGTCCGAAAATATAGATTTTGGTCTATTTTTGTCGAGGGGTACGAAAATCGTCCGAAACGTCCAGATGAAATCGACGACCGAGAGACCCTTATAGCATTCTTCTTCTATATTTATAATTGTATTTTGGGTTCCATGTCAAATTTCAAACACTAGCCATCATCTTGTCCAAAAATACGGATTTCAATCCATTTTAGTCTAGTGGAATGAAAATTCCTGGAAAGTCCAAATGAAATCGGGGACCGATGACCCTTATAAAAATATTCTCCTAAATTTATAAAAATCTTCTCCTAAAAGTCCAGATTTCAAACACTAGCCATTGTCTTGTTCGAAAATACATATTTCTTTCCATTTTTGTCAGGTGGTACAAAAATCCCCGAATAGTCCAGATGAAATCGGGACCGGAAAACCGTTATAGCATTCTTCTCCTAAATTTATAACAAAATTTCAGGTTCCGCGTCAAATTTCAAACACTAGCCCTCTTCTAGTTCGAAAATACAGATTTCGGTCCATTATTGTAGGGTGTTTCAAAAATCGATCAAAAAGTCCAAATGAAATCTCGGTCCTCGATTTCATCTGGACTTTTTGGGCGAGTTTCGTACCCCTTGACAAAAATTGACCAAAATATTTATTTTCAGACGAGAGGATCGCAAGTGTTTGAAATCAGACGTGGAACCCGAAACACACTTATAAATTTAGGAGAAGCATATCTGGACATATCGGGAGATTTTCGTACCTCCCCACTGAAATGGCTAATATTTGAAATCTGATGCGGAAATCGAAACACAATTATAAATTTAGAAGAAGAATGCTATACGGGTCTCTCGGTCCTCAATTTCATAAGGAATTTAGAGGCGATTTTCGTACCACCCTACAAAAATGGACAAAAATCCGTATTTTCGAACAAGACGATGGATAGTGTTTGAAAACTGATGCGGAACCCGAAACACAGTTATAAGTTTTGGAGTAGAATGCTATTAGAGTCTCCTGGTGCTCGATTTCATTTGGACATTTCAGGCGATTTTCGTACCACCCGACTAAAATAGACTGAAATTCGTATTTTCGAACAAGATAATGGCAACTGTTTGAAATCTGACGCAGAAACCAACACATAGTTATAAATTTAGAAGGAAAATGCTATAAGAATCTCCTTGTCCTCGATTTCATCAGGACTTTTCGAGCGATTTTCGTACCACCCGACTAAAATTGATCTGAATCCGTATTTTTTGACTAGACGATGGCTAGAGTTTGAAATCTGAAGCAAAACCCGAAACACTGTTATATAATTAGGAGAAGAATGCAATAAGGGTCTCTCGGTCCTCGATTTCATTTGGACTTTTCGGCAATTTTTGTACTACTACACAATAATGGACTAAAATCTGTATTTTCAAACCAGACGATGGTTAGTGTTTGAATTATGAAGCGGAACCTAAAACGCTGTTATATATTTAGGAGAAGAATGTTAAAAGGGTCTCTCGGTCCTCGATTTCATCTAGACTTTTCGGGCGATTTACGTACCACCCTCTACAAAAATGGGCCAAAATCTGTATTTTCGGACCAGACGATAGCTAGTGTTTCAAATCTGATCTGGAACCCGAAACATTGTTATATCTTTAGGAGAAGAATTCTATATGGGTCTCCTGGTCCTCGATTTCGTCTGGAGTATTCAGGCGATTTTGGTACCACCTAACAAAAATGGACAAGAATCCATATTTTCGAACAAGACGATGGATAGTGTTTGAAATCTGACGCAGAACCTGAAACACATTTATAAATTTAGGAGAAGAATCCTATAAGAGTCTCCTGGTCCTCGATTTCATCTGGACATTTCAGGCGATTTTTGTACCACCTGACTAAAATGGATCGAAATATGTATTTTCAAACAAGATGATGGCTAGTGTTTGAAATCTGACGCGGAAACTGAAACACTATTATAAATTTAGAAGAAGAATGGTATAAGGGACTCTAGTTCCTCGATTTCATCTGAAATATTTAGGCGAGTTTCGTACCCCTCGACAAAAATGGACCAAAATCTATATTTTCAAACAACATGATGGCTAGTGTTTGAAATCTGACGTGGAACCCGAAACACAATTATAAATTTAGGAGAAGAATGTTATAAGAGACTCCTGGTCCTCGATTTCATCTGGACATTTCAGTCCATTTTCGTACCACCCGATTAAAATGGACCGAAATCCGTATTCTCTAACAAGACAATGGCTAGTGTTTGAAATCTAATGCGGAAACCGAAATACAATGATAAATTTGGAAGAAGAATACTATAAGGGTCTCTTGGTCGTCGATTTCATCTAGAGTTTTTGGGCGATTATCATACCCCTCGACAAAAATTGACCAAAATCTGTATTTTTGGACTAGACGATTACTAGTGTTTGAAATCTGACGCGGAACCCAAAACACTGTTATATAGTAAGGAGAAGAATGATATAAGGGTCGTTTGGTCCTCAATTTCACTTGGACTTTTCAGGCTATTTTCGTACATACGACAAAAAAGGACCGACATCCGTATTTTTGAACAAGAAGATGTATAGTGTTTGAAATCTAACGCATAACACGAAACACTGTTATATATTTAAGAGAAAAATGTTGTTAGGGTCTCTCGGTCCTCGATTTCATCCGGACTTTTCGAGCGATTTTCGTACTACCCGACAAAAATGGACCGAAATCTGTATTTTCGGACCAGATAAGCTCTAGTGTTTGAAATTGGATGCGGAACCAAAAACAAAGTTATAAATTTAGGAGAAAAATGCTATAAGAGTTTTCTGTTCCTTGATTTCATCTAGACATTTCGGGCAATTTTAGTGCCACCCGACTAAAATGGATCGATATACGTATTTTTGAACAAGATGATGGCTAGTGTTTTTAAATCTGGCGCGGAACCCAAAACACTGTTATATATTTAGGAGAAGAATGTTATAAGGGTCTCCCGATCCTCAATTTCGTTTGGACTTTTCGGGCAATTTTCGTACCACACGACAAAAATAGACCGAAATTCGTATTTTCGAACAAGACGATGGATAGTGTTTGAAATATGATGCAAAACATGAAACAAAGTTATAAATTTAGGAGAAGAATGCTATAAGAGTGTCATGGTCCTCAATTTCATTTGGACATTTCGGGCGATTTTCTTACCACCCGACTAAATTGGACCAAAATCCGTATTTTCGAACAAGACGATGGCTAGTGTTTGAAATCTGACACAAAATCCAAAACACAATTATATATTTTGGAGAAGAATTCTATAAGGTTCTCCCGGTCCTCGATTTCATCTTGTATTTTCGGGTGATTTTCGTACCACTCAACTAAAATGGACCGAAATTCGTTTTTTTGAAAAAAACAATGGCTAGTGTTTGAAATCCGACACGGAACTCGGAACATAGTTATAAATTTAGGAGATATTCGTACCACCAGACAATAATGGACCGAAATCTGTATTTTCAGATCAGACGATAGCTAATAATTGAAATTAGGCACGAAATGAGAAACATTGGTATATCTTTAGGAGAAGAATGTTATAAGGGTCACCCGATCCACGATTTCATCTGGACTTTTCGGGCGATTTTCGTACACCCCAACAAAAATGGACCGAAATCTGTATTTTCGGACCATACAAGGGCTAGTGTTTGAAGTTTGATGCGGAACCCGAAACATAGTTATAAATTTTCGAGAATAATGCTTTAAGCGTCTCCTGGTCTTCGATTTCATCTGGACTTTTTAGGCGATTTTCTTACCACCCGACAAATATGGACCAAAATTCGTCTTTTCGTACCAGACGATGGCTAGTGTTTGAAATATGACAAAGAACTAGAAACTCAGTTATAAATTTGCGAGAAGAATACTACAAGAATCTTCTCCTCAATTTCATCTAGACGTTTTGGGCAATTTTCACACCGCTCGACAAAAATGGACCAAAATCTTCATTTTTTGACAAGACGATAGTGAGTGTTTGAAATCTATCGTAGAACAAGAAATACAGTTATAAATTTTGGATAAAAATGCTATAAGAAGTTCGCGGTCCTCGATTTCATCGGGACTTTTGGGGCAATTTTCGTACCTTCTGACAAAAATTGACCGAAATCAGTATTTCTGGAACAAACGAGGGCTAGTGTTTGAAATTTGACACGGAACCCGAAACACATTTATAAATTTTGGAGAAGAATGCTATAAGGGTCTCCCGGTCCTAGATTTGATCTAGACTTTTCGGACGTTTTTCATACCCACCCGACAAAAATGGATCGAAATCAGTATTTCAAGACCAGACGAGGGCTATAGTTTGAAATTTAACGCGGAACCGGATACACAGTGATAAATTTTGGAGAAGAATGCTATACGAGTATCCCGATCCCTGATCTCATCTGGACTTTTCTAGCGATTTTCATACCACTAGACTAAAATGGAATTAAATCCATATTTTCGGGCCAGACGATGGCTAGTGTTTGAAATTTGACATGGAAACTGAAATACAGTTATAAATTTAGAAGAAGAATGCTAAGGGTCTCTCGTCGTCGATTTCATCTGGCCTTTTCGGGCGATTTTCGTACCCCTCGACAAAAATGGACCAAAATCTATATTTTTGGACCAGACGATGGCTAGTGTTTGAAATCTGACCCGAAATCCGAAACATTGTTATATATTTAAGAGAAGCATGCTATAAGGGTCTCTCGGTCCTCGATTTCATCTAGTATTTTCGGGTGATTTTCGTACTGCCCTACTAAAATGAACTGAAATTCGTATTTTTGAAGAAAATAATGGCTAATGTTTGAAATCCGACACGGAACTCGGAACACAGTTATAAATTTATAAGAAGAATGCTATAAGGGTCTCTTGGTCCTCGATTTCATCTGGACTTTGTAGACGATTTTCATACCCCTTAACAAAAAAAGGATCGGAATCTATATTTTTGGACAGGACGATGGCAAGTGTTTGAAATCTGGCGCGGAACCTAAAAACTAGTAATAAATTTTGGAGAAGAATCCTATCAGGGTCTCCCGGTCCTCGGTTTTATCTGGACTTTTCAGGTGATTTTCGTAACACCCGACAAAAAATGGACGAAAATTCTTATTTTTGAACAAGATCATTGCTAGTGTTTGAAATCTGACGTGGAACCCGAAACTCAGTTATCAATTTAGGAGAACAATGCTATAAGGGTTTCTTGGTCCTCGATTTCATCTGGACTTTTCGGGCAACTTTTGTACCGCCCAACTAAAATGGACCGAAATCAGTATTTTTGAACAAGACGAATGTTAGTGTTTGAAATCTGATGCAGAACACGAAACAGAATTGTAAATTTATAAGAAGAATGCTATAAGGGTCTCTTGGTCCTCGATTTCACCTGGATTTTCCGTGCGATTTTTGTTCTTCCCGACTAAAATGGACTGAAATCCGTATTTTTGAACAAGACGATGGCTTGTTTTTGAAATCTGACGCGAAACCCAAAACACAGTTATAAATTTTGAAGAAGAATCCTACAGGGTCTCCAAGTCCTCGATTACATGAGGACTTTTTGGGTGGTTTTTTTATCCGTCGAAAAAAATGGACTGAAATCTATTATTCGGACCAGATGATGGCTAGTGTTTGAAATTTGATGCGTAATCCGAAACATTGTTATAAATTTAGGAGAAGAATGATGTAAGGGTCCCCCGGTCTTTGATTTCATCTGGACCTTTTGGGGGATTTTCGTACCACCCGAAAAAAATGGACCGAAATCCGTTTTTTCGGACCAAACGATAGTTAGTGTTGGAAATCTGGCGCGGAACCCGAAAGACAGTTATAAATTTTGGAGAATAATGCTAAAAGGGTCTCCCAGTCCTAGATTTCATCTGGACTTTTCGGGCAACTTTCGTACCACCCAACTTAACTGGACCGAAATCCGTATTTTGGAACAAGACGATTGTTAGTGTTTGAAATCGGACGCGGAACACGAAACACAATTATAAATTTTTAAGAAGAATGCTATAAGGGTCTCTCGATCCTCAATTTCATATGGCCTTTCTGTGCGATTTTCGTACTTCCCAACTAAAATAGACAGAAATTCGAATTTTCGAACAAGACGGTGGCTTGTTTTTGAAATTTGACGCGAAACCCAAAACCCGAAACACAGTTATAAATATAGAAGAAGAATTCTATCAGGGTCTCCAAGTCCTCGATTACATCTGGACTTTTTGGGCGATTTTCTTACCCCTAGAAAAAATGGACCGAAATCTATTATTCGGACCAGATTATGGCTAGTGCTTGAAATCTGATGCGGAATCCGAAATACTGTTATAAATTTAGGAGAAGAATGATGTAAGGGTCTCCCGGTCCTCGATTTCATCTGGCCTTTTCGGGGGATTTTCGTTCCACCCGAAAAAAATGGACCGAAATCCGTATTTTCAGACCAACCAATGGTTGGTTTTTGAAATCTGGCGCAGAACCGGAAAGACATTTATAAATTTTGGAGATGAATTTTATAAGGGTCTCCCGGTCTTTGATTTCATCTGGTCTTTTCGGGCGATTTTCATACCACTTAACAAAAATGGACCGAAATTCGTATTTTCGAACAAGACTATTGCTAGTGTTTGAAATCTAATGCGGAACCTAAAACACAGTTATAAATTTAGAAGAAGAATGCTATAACAGTCTCCCTATACTCTATTTAATCTGGAATTTTTGGGTGATTGTCGTACCACCTAACAAAAATGAAGCCCGAAAAACAGTTATGTATTTTGGAGAAGAATGATATAAGGGTCTTCTAGTCCTCGATTTAATCTGGTGTTTTCGGGCGATTTTCGTACCACACGACTTAAATGGACTGAATATCGTATTTTCGAACAAAGCGATGGTTAGTGTTTGAAATCTGTCGCGAAACCTGAAACATAATTATAAATTTTGGAGAAGAATGCTATAAAGGTCTTCTAGTCCTCGATTTGATCTAGACTTTTTGGACGATTTTCGTACCCCTACTAAAATGAACCAAAATATGTATTTTCGAATAAAACAATGGTTAGTATTTGAAATCTGACACAGAACCCGGAACACAGTTTTAAATTTTGGAGAAGAATGCTATAAGGGTCTCTCGGTCCTCGATTTCATTTGGACTTTTCGGGCAATTTTCGTAATGCTCGACAAAAAAGGACCGAAATCCGTATTTTCAAACCAGACGATGGCTAGTGTTGGAATTCTAACGCATAACCCAAAACACAGTTATATATTTTGGAGAAGAATGTTATAAGGGTCTCCCGGTCCTCGATTTCATCTAGACTTTTCGGCCGATTTTCATACCACCTTACTAAAATTGGAGAAGGATGCTATAAGAGTCTCCCGGTGCTCGATTTCATCTTGACTTTTCGGCCGGTCCTCGATTTCATCTAGACTTTTCGGCCGATTTTCATACCACCTTACTAAAATTGATTGAAATCCGTATTTTCGAACAAGACGATGGCTAGTGTTTGAATTCTGACGCAGAAATTGAAACACAGTTTTAAATTTTGGAGAAGGATGCTATAAGAGTCTCCCGGTGCTCGATTTCATCTTGACTTTTCGGCCGGTCCTCGATTTCATCTAGACTTTTCGGCCGATTTTCATACCACCTTACTAAAATTGATTGAAATCCGTATTTTCGAACAAGACGATGGCTAGTGTTTGAATTCTGACGCAGAAATTGAAACACAGTTTTAAATTTTGGAGAAGGATGCTATAAGAGTCTCCCGGTGCTCGATTTCATCTTGACTTTTCGGTCGATTTTCGTACCAATCGACAAAAATATGCCAAAATCTACATTTTCGGACTAGATGATGGCTAGTGTTTGAATTTTGACGGGCAACCCGAACCACATTTATAAATTTTGGACAAGAATGATATAAGGGTCTCCCAGTCCTCGATTTCTCTTGGACTTTTCGGTCGTTTTTCGTACTAACCGACTAAAATGGACCAAAATTCGTATTTTCGAACAAAATGATGGTTAGTGTTTGAAATCTTGCACGGAACCTAAAACACAATTATAAATTTTGAACAAGAATGCTATAATGGTCTCTAGGTCCTCGATTTCATCTAGACTTTTCGGACGATTTTTATATCACCAGACAAAAATGGACCAAAATCTGTATTTTGTTACAAGATGATGGCTAGTGTTTAAATATCTGATGCGGAATCCGAAACACATTTATAAATTTTGGAGAAGAATGCTATAAGGTTATCCTGGTCCTCGATTTCATCTGGTATTTTCGAGATATTTTTGTACCACCCAACAAAAATAGACCGAAAATCGTATTTTCGGACCAGACGATGGCTAGTGTGTGAAATCTGGCGCGGAACTTGAAACATTGTTACAAATTTTGGAGAAGAATGCTATAATGGTCTCCCGATCCTTGATTTCATTTTGACTTTTTGGGAGATTTTCGTACCACCCGACTAAAATGGACCGAAATCCGTATTTTCGAACAAGACGATACCTAGTGTTTCAAATCTAACGCAGAACCCGCAACACAGTTATAAATTTAGAACAAAAATTCTATAATGGTCTCCCGGTCCTTGATTTCATTTGGACTTTTCGAGCGACTTTCGTACCCATCCACGATAATGGACCAACATTTGTATTTTCGGACTAGACGATGGCTAGTGTTTGAAATCTGGCGCAGAACCCGAAACAAAGTTATATATTCTGGAGAAGAATGCTATAATGGTCTCACGGTCATCGATTTCATTTGGACTTTCCGAGTGACTTTCTTACCCCTCGACAAAAATGGACCAACATCTGTATTTTTGGACCAGACGATGACTAGTGTTTGAAATCTGGCACGGAACCTGAAATATTGTTATAAATTTTATAGAAGAATGTTATAAGAGTCTCTCAGTCCTCGATTTCATCGGGACTTTTCAGGCGATTTTCGTACCACCAGACAAAAATGGACCGAAATGGGGTGGTACGAAAAACCTCGATTTTATCTAGACTTTTTAGGCAATTTTCTTAACACCCGACAAAAATGGACCGAAAATCGTATTTTTAGACCAAATGATGGCTAATGTTCAAAATATGACCCGAAACACAATTATAAATTTAGGAGAAGAATGCTTTTTAATTATTACATTATTTGACAACTCTATTTTATTAAATGTTATTATTATATTTGTTTTATGGTTTTACTATATAACGAAGATAATAATAACATATAATAAAATAGAGTTTTCAAATAAAATAATAATAAAATATAACAAAATCGAGTTGTAAACTAAATACAAAACAAAGATAATAATAATATAATAAAAAAGTGTGGTCAAATAAATATTTAACTATTACATTGTTTGACAACACTTTTTTATTTAATGTTATTATTATCTTCATTTTATGGTTTTATTATCTTCAATTTTGTTATATTTTATTATCTTCGTTATGAAGTAAAACTATAAAATAAATATAATAATAACCTATAATAAAATAGAGTTGTCAAATAAATATGTAACTATTATTTTAATGGATAATTCTATTTTATCATATGTTATTATTATCTTCCCTTTAATGTTTGACTGCACAACGAAGATAGTAATAACATATAATAAAATAGAGTTGTCAAATAAATATGTAATTATTACTTTATTTAACAACTCTATTTTATTATATATTAGTATTGTCTTTGTTATGAAGTACAACTATATAAAGAAAATAATAATAACA
>JBBPBR010000003.1:22965358-22990923 GCA_037974775.1 Cicer pinnatifidum | reverse complement strand
TTTTATTATATGTTATTATTATCTTCGTTATGTAGTAAAACAATAAAACGAAGATAATAATAACATATAATAAAATATTATTTTAAAATAAAGTAATAATTACTTATTTATTAGACAACTCTATTTTATTAAATATTATTATTATCTTCGTTTTGTTGTTCTACTCAATAACGAAGATAATAATAACAAATAATAAAATAGAGTTGTTAAATAAATTAATTATTTTATATTTATTTCACAACTCAATTTTGTTATATTTTATTATTATCTTTGTTATTAAGCATAACTACAAAACGAAGATAATGATCATATAATAAAATAGTGTTGTCAAGTAAAGTAAAAATTACATATTTATTAGACAACTCTATTTTATTAAATATTATTATTAATTTCATTTTGTAATTGTACTTAATAACGACGATAGTAATAACATATAATAAAATAAAATTGTCAAATAAATTAATTATTACATATTTATTTGACAACTCAATTTTGTTATATGTTATTATTATCTTTGTTATTAAGTATTACTACAAAACGAAGATAATAATAACATTTATTAAAATAGTGTTGTCTGTTGGTTACAATTCTGTCCATTAAGGGACAGCTGTACAGCTTTCATTAGTTGTTAGGAATATTCTCTTACCATTTAATAGCTTCATAATTTCTCTCCTTTATTGTAAATAATTGAGTTAATTAGGATTTAATTAGCTTTCTGTTTTACTTGTACTCCCTAGCCTATTTATACCATATTGTATTATGTACAAAATAATATATACAACAAATTCACATGGTATCAGAGCTACAGTTCTGATCCAGAAAAATAAAATAAAAATTAGGATTTGCTCATGGAAGAAAAACAGAGCAGCATCCTAGATGCTGACCCTAAGGCAGCAACGACTGGAAACACCACCAGTCATCATGAAACAACCATTATTACTAGCTACAAACTCAATGGGCAGAACTACACACAGTGGTCCAGATCTGTCCGCATCTTCCTCCAAGGAAAAGGAAAGGAAGACTACATCACTAGCGAGGCTAAGCAGCCAAAAAGGACCGATTCCAGCCATGAAAAATGGAAACTTGAAAACAGTCTTGTTGTGACATGGTTGCTCAACTCCATGACTAATGAGTCTGGTGAAAATTTCATGTATTATGACACTGGTGCAGAAATATGGAAGGCAGCCAAGGAGACCTACTCAAATGTGGACAACACCTCGGCCATATTTGAGATCAAAAGTCTCTTACACAATCTTCGACAAGGAGATTCTTCGGTCACCGAGTACTATCATACACTCACAAAATATTGGCAGCAACTTGACATCTATTCAGACATAGAGTGGAAGTGCACAGATGATGACAAATTCTACAAGAAACTGGTCGAGAAGGACAGAATCTTTCAATTTCTATTGGGACTGAATAAAAATTTGGATGAAGTGAGAGGGAGAATTCTTGGAACTAAGCCTCTCCCTAACATTCGTGAAGCATTTGCAGAAGTGAGAAGGGAAGAAAGCAGAAGGAAAATCATGTTGGGAAATCAAAGTGCAAGTTCAACCATTGAAGGCTCTGCACTTGCAGTAAGAGGTCCACCAAAGAAAGGTAGAGGATGGTGCGATCACTACAAGCGACTTGGACATACAAAGGAAACATGTTGGGTGCTTCATGGAAAACCCACAGATCTAAAACCACGATTCAAGGACGCACGCGGATATGTTGTTGCTGCTGATGAAAGTAAGTCCAGAAACATTGCAGAGGCTAGTCCTTTCAACAAAGAACAAATAGAGATGTTGCAGAAACTGATGCAGCAGGCACTGCAAAACACTAATACCTCTTCTTCCACTGCTACTCTTGCCCAAAAAGGTAATCTTTATGCTGCCCTTCATGTTAGTCACCAGAAAACAAACTCTTGGATTGTTGATTCTGGTGCCTCGGATCACATGACTGGGGACATCAATGTATTTAGTAAATACACTCCATGTCAAGATGGATTTTTTGTCCGGATAGCATATGGTACCACCTCCAAGGTGGTTGGTAAAGGTTCAGTGGTTATCTCTAAAGATATTACTCTTGATTCAGTTTTACATGTTCCTAATCTAGATTGCAGTTTATTGTCTATCAATAAATTAATCAAAAACTTAGGATGTGTTGCTAAGTTCTCACCACATTTTTGTGAATTACAGGATATGAATTCGGGGAAGATGATTGGCAATGCTGAGGAGAGTGCAGGCCTTTACTTCCTTAGAGTTGATGACCAAAATAAGAGATCCTACAAGGCTGCCCTTTTGCGTTCATCAAAGAATGATAATGATGTAATGTTATGGCATTATCGCCTAGGACACCCAAATTTTATGTATTTGAAAAAAATGTTTTCATCCTTATTTAATAAAGACTTTGGTTTTTTCAAATGTGAAGTGTGCGAATTAGCCAAACACACCAAATCCCATTATTCCATACAACCTTATAAACCGTCTAAACCTTTCACACTCATTCATAGTGATGTGTGGGGACCTTCAAGAGTGAGCAATGTTACTGGATCAAGGTGGTTTGTCACTTTTATTGACGACCATACAAGAGTCACTTGGGTGTTCCTCATGAAAGAAAAATCAGAAGTTGGGAGTGTATTCGAGAACTTCCATAAAATGGTCCAAACTCAATTTGAAAGCAACATTCAAGTACTAAGAACCGATAATGGAGGGGAGCACTTCCACCACACCCTTGGTAGTTACCTTACCAAAAATGGTATTATACACTAAACATCATGCCCATACTCTCCACAACAAAATGGGACAGCAGAGAGAAAAAATAGGCACCTATTGGAAGTCACTCGAGCCCTCATGCTGTCCATGAACGTACCTAACCATTTTTGGGGAGATGCGGTCCTCTCTTCATCCTACCTAATAAATAGAATGCCCTCCAAAACGCTCAACCTAAATACACCACACCAATCCCTCTTGTCCCTTTATCCTTCAACCAAACTCCTCACAAATCTTCCACCAAAGATCTTTGGATGTACTGCCTTTGTCCATGACCAAAAGCCTAACCTCAATAAGTTGGACCCGAAAGCCATCAAGTGTATCTTCTTGGGATACTCTCCTACCAAGAAAGGATACAAATGCTACTGCCCCCAACAAAGACGAATCTATCACACTATGGATGTTACCTTTTTTGAAGACAAGGCCTTTTATCCCAAAGTTGGCATTCAGGGGGAGAAAGTTACAATTGATGAACACCAACCTTGGGAAATTACAATACCAGAATCTGTCCCACATGAACCTGCCTTAATCACCCCACCTGAACTTGTCCAAATCCCATCTGAACCTGTCCAAATCACTAAAAACACAGAATCTGTCCCAATGATTGTTGAACCTGAACTGGACCAG
This sequence comes from Cicer pinnatifidum, assembly GCA_037974775.1. Lineage (NCBI taxonomy): Eukaryota > Viridiplantae > Streptophyta > Magnoliopsida > Fabales > Fabaceae > Cicer > Cicer pinnatifidum. Next base: position 22,987,543 of record JBBPBR010000003.1, on the reverse strand, counting down.
CAAACAATTGGTCAAAAAGGAAAACCAAATGGAGGAAAAGAACTGCAAGTATACATAAGGAAGAAGAATAAGCAACAAACTCTTGAGGAAGTAGAAGCATGCACTCTTCCAAAGCAGAACCAAGACTCTGCCCAAAATTCAGATCCTGAACCTACTCAAAAAGGTAGCATACTGTGCATTAATTCTTCCTCTAATTTATCTGATAATGTTTCTAATGACCAAGACTTAGACTTACCTATTGCTGTGAGAAAGGGAGTAAGGTCTTGTACCAAACACTCAATTGCAAACCATGTCTCTAGTGAAAAATTATCGCAGGGGTACAAGAACTTCATCAGCTTTGTGGACAGTATCGAATTTCCTCAAAACTTTCATGAAGCTGTCCTAGTTCCAGAATGGAAGGCTGCTATAATGGAAGAAATTAAAGCACTTGAAAAGAATGACACATGGCAGCTCTCCCACCTACCAGAGGGGAAGAAGGCAGTTGGATGCAAGTGGATATTCTCAGTAAAATACAATGCAAATGGGAGTGTAAACAGGTACAAAGCTAGATTGGTGGCAAAAGGTTTCACTCAGTCTTATGGGGTGGATTATGAAGAAACCTTTGCACCTGTAGCAAAGTTGAATTCAGTCCGCGTACTCCTTTCCCTAGCAGTAAATTTGGACTGGCCACTTCACCAGTTAGATATAAAAAATGCTTTCCTAAATGGTGAACTTGAAGAAGATGTCTACATGAGAATACCACCTGGACTTGAAACATCAGAAAATTCAAGCAAGGTATGTAAACTCAAAAGATCACTATATGGACTCAAGCAATCCCCTCGGGCTTGGTTTGATAGGCTCACACGAGTGGTTAGGATACATGGCTTCTCCCAGTGTCAAACTGACCACACAATGTTCTTAAAGCATACAAAGGAAGGAAAGGTAACCATCTTCATTGTCTATGTGGATGACATTATTATTACAGGTGACGATTATACTGGAATTGAAGGACAGAAAATGATTCTAGCTAAGGAATTTGAAGTCAAAGATCTTGGTCAATTAAGGTATTTTTTGGGAATGGAAGTTGCACGGTCCAAACATGGAATCTATTTATCTCAAAGGAAATATACACTTGACTTACTTCAACAAACAGGGATGTTAGGATGCAGGCCAGCAGACACTCCTATGGAATCCAATGTGAAATTTGGAGAGGAAAAAGAGAGTCCACCTACTGACAAAGAAAGGTATCAAAAGTTGGTTGGGAAACTTATCTACCTAACCCACACACGACCAGATATTGGTTTTTCTGTTAGCATGGTTAGCCGTTACATGAATGACCCTAGGGAGGCTCACATGAAAGCAGTTAACCGCATCCTGCAATATTTGAAAAAGGCACCAGGGAAGGGGTTGCATTTCAAGAAGGACACAAGCAGGAAAATAGAAATATTTACTGATGCAGATTGGGCAAGCTCAGTGACTGATAGGAGATCAACCAGTGGGTATTGCTCCTTTGTATGGGGTAACTTAGTGACTTGGAGAAGCAAGAAACAGTCTGTGGTTGCAAGAAGCAGTGCAGAAGCTGAACTTAGGTCCATGGCACATGGGATTTGCGAAGGGATGTGGCTGCAAAGGATGCTTGCAGAACTACATGTTTACACTGACCATGAAGTAAGCCTATTGTGCGATAATAAAGCTGCCATAAGCATTGCTAAAAATCCTGTGCAACATGACAGAACAAAGCATGTGGAAATTGATAGACACTTCATCAAGGAAAAGGTTGACAATGGACTAATTTCTCTCCAGCACACACCCTCAAGCAACCAAACTGCTGATATCTTGACCAAGGCACTTCCTAGAGCCACCTATGAAAACTTAAGATTCAAGTTGGGCATGATTGACATCTATGATCCAACTTGAGGGGGAGTGTTGGTTACAATTCTGTCCATTAAGGGACAGCTGTACAGCTTTCATTAGTTGTTAGGAATATTCTCTTACCATTTAATAGCCTCATAATTTCTCTCCTTTATTGTAAATAATTGAGTTAATTAGGATTTAATTAGCTTTCTGTTTTACTTGTACTCCCTAGCCTAACTATACCCTATTGTATTATGTACAAAATAATATATACAACAAATTCATATTGTCAATGTTACTTTATTTCAAAACTCTATTATTAAATGTTATTATTATCTTCGTTTTATAGTTGTACTTAATAACGAAAATTGTAATAACATATAACACAATTGAACTATTAAATAAATATGTAATTATTACTTTATTTGACAATTCTATTTTATTATATGTTATTATTATTTTTATAATATAGTTGTACTACATGACGCAGATAATAATAACATATAATAAAATAAAGTTGTCAAATAAAGTATTAATTACTTATTTATTTGATTAACTCAATTTTATTATATGTTATTATTTTCTTGGTTATGTAGTAAAACAATAAACGGAAGATAATAATAAAATATAATAAAATAGTGTTGTCAAATAAAGTAATAATTACTTATTTATTAGACAACTCTATTTTAATAACGAATATAAAAATAACATATAATAAAATAGAGTTGTCAAATAATTAATTTTGACATATTTATTTGACAACACAATTTTGTTATATGTTATTATTATCTTTGTTATTAAGTACAACTACAAAACGAATATAATAATAACATTTTATAAAGAAGATTAGAATAACATATAATAAAATATTATTTTCAAATAAAGTAATAATTACTTCTTTATTTGACAACTATATTTCATTATATGTTATTATTATGATCGTTTTGTAGTAATATTTTGCAATGAAGATAACCCTATATACTATAACCCGAACCTCAAACCCAAAACCTTAAACCTTAAATCCAAAATCTTAAACCCTAAACCCTAACCACTAAACTCAAAATCCTGAATCTTAAACTCTAAACCTTAATCCCTAAACACCCTAACACATTGAACCCTAATAAAATAAAGATGTCATTATTACTTTATTTGACATCTCTATTTTTTTATATGTTATTATTATATATTTGTTATAAAGTAAAACTATAAAATGAAGATAATAATAACATAAATAAAAAGTATAGTTGTCAAATAAAGTAATAATTACATATTTATTTGACTACTCTATTTTATTATATGTTATGGATTTTAGTCCATTTTTGTCGGGTGGTACAAAAATCCCCCAAAAAGTCTAGATGAAAATGATGAGTAGGAGAGACTTTTAGCATGCTTCTCCTAAATTTATAATTGTGTTTCGAGTTAGATTTCAAACACTAGCCATCATCTGGTCAGAAAATACAAATTTATTCCATTTTTGTCAGGTGATACCAAAATCGCCCAAAAAGTTTAGATGAAATCGAGGACCAGGAGACCCTTATAGCATTCTTCTCCTAAATTTAAAACTCTATTCCAGGTTCAGCGTCAGATTTCAAGCACTAACCATCGTTTGGTCTGAAACTACGGACTTAGGTCCATTATTGTTGGGTGGTACGAAAATCGCCCAAATTCCATACGAAATCGAGGACCGGGAGACCCTTATAGCATTCTTCTCCAAAATTTATAACTGTGTTTCAGGTTCCGCGCCAGATTTTAAACACTGCCATCGTCTAGTATGAAAATACAAATTTTGGTCCTTTTTTGTCGAGGGTTACGAAAATCGCCCAAAAAGTCCATATGAAATCGAGGACCAAAAGACTCTTATTGGAGAATTCTTCTCGTGAATTTATAACTGTGTTTCGGATTCCGCGTCTGATTTCAAAAATTGTCCATCGTTTGGTCCGAAAATACAGAATTTGGTCCATTATCATTGATGGGTAAGAAAATCGCCTGAAAATTCTAGATGAAATATGGGACCAAATGGCCATTATACAATTCTTCTTCTAAAATTATAATTGTGTTCTGGGTACCGCATCAGATTTCAAACACTAGCCATTGTCTTGTTCAAATATACGGATTTCGGTCCATTTTTGTCGGGTGGTACGAAATCGAGGACTTGGAGACCATTATAGCATTCTTTTCTAAAATTTATAACTGTGTTTCGATTTTCATGCAAGATGTCAAACATTAGCCTTTGTCTGTTCGAAAATACGATTTTCGGTCTATTTTTGTGGGGTGGTACAAAAATTACCCGAAAAGACTAGATGAAATCGACGACCACGAAACCCTTATAGCATTCTTCTGCTAAATTTATAACTGTGTTTCGGGTTCTATGTCTTATATTTCAAAACCTAACCATCGTTTGGTCTGGAACTACGGACTATGGTCCATTTTGGTTGGATGGTAGAAAAATTGCCCAAAAAGTCTAGATGAAATCGAGTACCGGAAGGCCATTATAGCATTCTTCTCAAAAATTTATAATTGTGTTTTGAGTGATGCGCCAGATCTCAATCACTAGCCATCGTCTGGTTTGAAAATAAAATTTTGGTCCTTTTTGTCGAGGGGTACGAATATCGCCTGAAAAGTCCAAATAAAATCGAAGACCGAGAGTCCCTTATATCGTTCTTCTTCTAATTTATAATTTTTTTTTCGGGTTCTGCGTTAGATTTCAAACACAAGCCATCGTTTTGTTCGAAAATATGGATTTCGGTCTATTTTAGTCGGGTGGTACGAAAATCGCTCGAAAAGTCCCGATGAAATTGAGGACTGAGAGACCCTTTTAACATTCTTCTCTAAAATTTATAACTATGTTTCAGGTTTTGCGCCAGATTTCAAACTCTAGCCATCGTCTAGTCCAAAAATATAGATGTTGGTCCATTTTTGTCGAGGGGTATGAAAATCACCCGAAAAGGCCAAATGAAATCGAGGACCGTGAGACCATTATAGCATTCTTTTGCAAAATTTATAACTTTGTTTTGGTTTTCGCGCCAGATTTCAAACACTAGCGATCGTCTTGTATAAAAATACCCCATAAAAGTCTATATGTAATTGAGGACTAGGAGACTCTAATAGCGTTCTTCTCCTAAATTTATAAATGTGATTCGGGTTCCGCGTCAGATTTCAAACACTATCCATTGCTTGTTCGAAAATACGAATTTTGGTCTATTTTTGGCATGTGTACGAGAGACCCTTATAGCATTCTTCTCCTAAATTTATAACTGTGTTTCGGGTTTCGTGTCAGATTCCAAACACGAACCATGGTTTTGTTCGAACTTACAGATTTTGGTCAATTTTAGTCGGGTGGTACGAAAATGGTTAAATAAATTTAGATGAAATCGAGGTCCTGGAGATCCTTATAGCATTCTTCTCCAAAATTTATAATTATGTTTAGGGTTCCGCGCCAGATTTCAAACACTTACCGTCGTTTTATTTTAAGATACGAATTTCGGTCTGTTTTAGTTGGGTGGTATGAAAATCGGGGACCTGGAGACCCTTATAGCTATCTTCTCCAAAATTAATAACTGTTTTTCAGGATCCGCCCCAGATTTTAAACACTAGCCATCGTCTGGTCCAAAAATACGAATTTATGTTCATTTTTGTTGGGTGGTACAAAAATTGCCCAAAAAGTCCAAATGAAATCAAGGAACGGAACACCCTTACAACATTTTTCTTCTAAATTTACAATTGTGTTTCAAGTTACGCGTCAGATTTCAAGCACTAGCCATAATCTTGTTCGAAAATACGAATTTTGGTCCATTTTTGTCAGGTGGTATGAAAATCACCCAAAAAGTCCACATAAAATCGAGGACCGGGAGATCTTTATAGCATTCTTCTCCATAATTTATAATTGTGTGTCGGGTTCCGTGCCAAATTTCAAACACTAACCGTCGTTTAGTTCGAAAATACGAATTTCAGTCTATTTTAGTCAGGATGTACCAAAATCGAACCAGAAGTCCAGATGAAATCAAGGACTGTGAGACCCTTATATCATTCTTCTCCGAATTAATAATTGTGTTTCAAGTTCCGCATCAAAATTCAAACACGAGCCATTGTCTGGTCCGAAAATACAGATGTTGGCATATTTTTGTCAATGGGTACAAAAATCGACCGAAAAGTCCAGATGAAATCGGGACCAGGAGACCCTTATAGAATTCTTCTCCAAATTTTAAAACTATGTTTCGGTTTCTGCTTCAAAATTCAAACACTAGCAATCGTCTTGTTCAAAAATATGGATTTCGGTCCATTTTTGTGTTGGGGTTCGATAATCGCCCGAAAAGTCCAGATGAAATCGAGGATCGAGATACCCTTATTGCATTCTTCTCCAAAAAGATTAACTGTGTTTTAGGTTCTACGTTAGATTTGAAGTACTAGCGATCGTCTGGTCCAAAACTAAGGATTTCTTTCCATTTTGGTTGGATGGTACAAAAATCGTCATAAAAGTCCAAATCAAATCGAGGACCCGGAGACCCTGAGAGCATTCTTCTCCAAAACATATAATTGTGTTTAGGGTTCCGTGTCTGATTTCAAACACTAGCCATTGTCTGGTATGAAAATATGGATTTGGGTCCATTTTGGTCAGGTGGTACGAAAATCGTCCGAAAAGCCCAGATGAAATCGAGGACCGGGAGATCCTTATAGCATTCTTTTCAAACATTTATAATTGTTTTTCGGGCTCTGCACCCGATTATAAGCACTAGCCATCGTCTTGACCAAAAATATGAATTTTAGTCCATGTTTGTTCGGTAATACGAAAATCGCCCAAAGAGTCCAAATGAAATCGAGGATCGGGAGACCCTAATAGCATTCTTCTCCAAAATTTATAATTGTGTTTCAGGTTTCGCGTCAAAATTCATTCACTAGCCATCGTCTGATCCGAAAATACAGATTTTGGTCCATTTTTTTCGAGAGGTACGAAAATCGCCCGAAAAGTGCATGTAAAATTGAGGACCCAGAGAACCTAATAGCATTATTCTGAAAAATTATCATTGTGTTTCAGGTTCCGGGTCAAATTTCAAACACTAGCTATAGCCTTGTTCCAAAATACGAATTTCAATCCATTTTAGTCCGGTGGTACGAAAATCACCCGAAAATATTAGATGAAATCGAGGACCGGGAGACCCTTATAGAATTCTTCTCCTAAATATATAACAGTGTTTCAGATTCCGAGTCAGATTTCAAACACTAGCCATCGTCTGGTCCGAAAATATAGATTTTGGTCTATTTTTGTTGAGGGGTACGAAAATCGTCCGAAAAGACTAGATGAAATCAACGACCGAGAGACTCTAATAGCATTCTTCTTCTAAATTTTTAACCATATTTCATGTTCCATGTCAGATTTCAAACACAAGCCATCGTCTGGTCTGAAAATACAGATTTTGATCCATATTAGTCTAGTGGTATAAAAATCGCCCAAAAAGTCCAGATGATATTGAGGACCGGAAGACCCTTATAGCGTTCTTCTCTATAATTTATAATTGTGTTTCAGGTTCCGTGCCAAATTTCAAACACTAACCATCAGTTTGCTCGAAAATACGAATTTCGGTCCATTTCTGTCAGGAGGTACGAAAATCGAACCAAAAATCCAGATGAAATCAAGGACTGGGAGACCATTATATCATTCTTCTTCAAAATTAATAAATGTGTTTCAGGTTCCGTGTCAAAATTCAAACACTAGCCATCCTCTATTCCGAAAATACAAATTTTGGCATATTTTTGTCAATGGGTACGAAAATCGACCGAAACGTCTAGATGAAATCGAGGACCAGGTGACCCTTATAACATTCTTCTCCAAAAAGATTAACTGTGTTTCAGATTCTACGTCAGATTTGAAGCACTAGCAATCGTCTGGTCCGAAAATATGGATTGCGTTCCATTTTGGCGGTATGGTACGTTAATCGCCAGAAAAGTCCAGATAAAATCGAGGACCCGAAGACCCTTATAGCATTCTTCTCCAAAATTTATAATTTTGTTTCGGGTTCCGAGTCAGATTTCAAACACTTGACATTATCTAGTCCGAAAATACGGATTTGGGTCCGTTTTGGTCATGTGGTACGAAAATTGCCCGAAAAACCTAGATGAAATCGAGGACCGGGAGACCCTTATGGCATTCTTCTCAAAATTTTATAACTATTTTTCGGGTTCCGCGCCTAATTATAAACACTAGCCATCGTCTAGTCCGAAAATATGAATTTTCGTCCATTTTTGTTGGGTGGAAAGAAAATCGCCCACAAAGTCCAGATGAAATCGAGGATCCGGAGACCCTAACAGCATTTTTCTCCAAAATTTATAATTATGTTTCGGGTTCCGCGTCAAAATTTAAACACTATTCATCGTCTGATCCGAAAATACAGATATTGGTCTTTTTTTGTCGAGGGGTACGAAAATCACTCGAAAAGTGCAGATAAAATCAAGGACCGAGAGACCCTAATAGCATTCTTCTCAAAAATGTATAACTGTGTTTCATGTTCTGAGTCAAATTTCAAACACCAGCCATAATGTTGTTCAAAAATACGAATTTTGGTCGATTTTAGTCGGGTGGTACGAAAATCACCCAAAAATACCAGATGAAATCGAGGACCGTGAGACCCTTATAGTATTCTTCTCCCAAATATATAACAGCGTTTCAGATTCCAAGTCAGATTTCAAACACTAGCCATTGTTTTGTCCGAAAATATAGACTTTTGGTATATTTTAGTTGAGGGGTACGAAAATCGTCCAAAAAGTGTAGATGAAATCGACGACCGAGAGACCCTTATAGCATTCTTCTTCTAAATTTATAATCGTATTTCGTGTTCGATGCCAGATTTCAAACAGTAGCCATCGTCTGGTCCAAAAATACGGATTTCAGTCCATTTTAGTCTAGTGGTATGAAAATCGCACGAAAAGTCAATATGAAATCGAGGACCGGGAGACCCTTATAGCATTCTTCTCAAAAATTTATAACTGTGTTTTAGGTTCCACGTCAAATGTCAAACACTAGCCCTCATCTGGTCAGGTAATACTTATTTCGGTCCATTTTTGTCGGGTGGTATGAAAATCGCCCGAAAAGTCCTGATGAAATCGAGGACCGAGAGACCCTTACAGCATTCTTCTTCTAAATTTATAACTGTGTTTCGGGTTCCATGCAGATTTCAAACACTAACCATCGTTTTATTCGAAAATACAGATTTTGGTTCATTTTAGTAGGGTGGTACGAAAATCATCCAAAAAGTCCAGATGAAATCGAGGACCGGGAGACCTTTATTGCATTGTTCTCCAAAATTTATAATTGTGTTTTGGGTTCCACGATAGATTTCAAACACTAACCAACGTTTATTTTGAAAATACGAATTTCGGTCCATTTTAGTCGTGTGGTACGAAAATCTCTCGAAAAGACCAGATGAAATCGAGGACCAAGAGACCCTTATTATATTCTTCTCCAAAATTTATAACTGTTTTTCAAGCTCTGCGCCTCATTTTAAACACTAACAAAATTTATAACTGTTTTTTGAGCTTTGCGCCTGTTTTTTGGTCCATTTTTGATGGGTGGTACGAAAATCGCCCAAAACTCTAGATGAAATCAAAGACTGGGAGACCCTTATAACTGAGTTTCGGGTTTCGCGCTTGATTTCAAACACTAACCATCGTTTTGTTTGAAAATACGAATATCTGTCCATTTAAGTCGGGTTGTACGAAAATCACCCTAAAAGTCCAGATGAAATCTAGGACCAGGAGACCCTTATATCATTCTTCTCCAAAATTTATAAATGTGTTTCGAGGCGTACGAAAATCGCCCAAAAATTCCAGATGAAATTGAGGACTGAGAGATTGTTATAGCATTCTTCTCCAAAATTTATAATTGTGTTTTGGGTTTTGCGCAAGATTTCAAACATTAGCCATCGTCTGGTCCAAAAATACAAATTTCGGTCCATTTTTGTCGGGTGGTACGAAAATCACCCGAAAAAGACCATTTTGGTCCGCCTTAGATTTTAAACACTAGCAATTGTCTTGTTCTAAAAAATGGACCGGGAGACCCTTATAGCATTCTTCTCCACAATTTATAATTGTGTTTCGGGTTCCGTGCCAGATTTCTACGCTAACCGTTGTTTTGTTCAAAAATATGAATTTCGGTCTATTTTTGTCGGGTGGTACGAAAATCGCCAAAAAAGCGCAGATGAAATCGAGGATCAGCAGACCCTTATAGCATTCTTCTCCTAAATTTATAACTGAGTTTCGGGTTCCGCATCAGATTTCAAACACTAGCAATCATCTTGTTCGAAAATACGGATTTCAGTCCATTTTTTGTCGGGTGGTACGAAAATCACCCGAAAAGTTCATATGAAACCGAGGATCAAGAGACCTTGATAGCATTCTTCTCCAAAATTTATTACTGGTTTTTGGGTTCTGCACCAGATATCAAACACTTGCCGTCGTCTGGTCCAAAAATATTGATTTCGTTCCTTTGTTGTTGAGGGGTAAGAAAATTGCATAAAAAGTCCAGATGAAATCGAGAACCGAGAGACCCTTATAGCATTTTTCTCCGAAATTGATAACTGTGTTCCGAGTTCTGTGTCGGATTTCAAACACTAGCCATTGTTTTGTTCAAAATACGAATTTCATTCCATTTCAATCAGGTGGTACGAACATCACCCGAAAATACCAGATAAAATCGAGGAACGGGAGACCCTTATAGCATTCTTCTCCTAAATATATAACAGTGTCTTGGATTCCAAGTCATATTTCAAAAACTAGCCATCGTCTGGGCCGAAAATATAGATTTTGGTCCATTTTTGTCTAGGGTTACGAAAATCGCCTGAAAAGTCCAAATGAAAACGAGGAGAAGAAGATTCTTGTAGCATTCTTCTCCTAAATTTATAACTGAGTTTCGGGTTCTGCGTCATATTTTCAAACACTAGCCGTTGTCTGGTCTGAAAATACAAATTTCGGTCCATATTTGTCAGGTGGTACGGCAATCGCCTAAAAAGTCCAGATGAAATCGAGGACCGGGAGACCCTTAATGCATTCTTTTCCAAAACTAATAAATGTGTTTTGGGTTCCACGTCAAATTTCAAACACTAGCCCTCGTCTGGTCCAAAAATACAAATTTCGGTCCATTTTTGTTAGGTGGTACGACAATCGCATGAAAAGTCCAGATGATATTGAGGACAAGAAGACTCTTATAGAATTGTTCTCCTAAATTTATAAATGTCTCTCCAGGCCCTCGATTTTATCTAGACTTTTTGGGCAATTTTCATACCGCTAGACTAAAATGGATTGAAATCCGTATTTTCGGACCAGACGATGGCTAGTGTTTGAAATTTGACAAGGAACCCGAAATACAGTTATAAATTTAGAAAAAGAATGCTATAAGGGTCTATCGGTCGTCAATTTCATCTGGACTTTTCCGGCGACTTTCGTACCCCTCGACTTAAATGGACCAAAATCTATATTTTCGGACCAGACGATGGCTAGTATTTGAAATCTGACCCGGGAATCCGAAACAATATTATATATTTAGGAGAATATTGATATAAGGGTCTCCCGGTCCATGATTCATTTGGTATTTTCGGTTGATTTTCGTACCACCTTACTAAAATGGACTGAAATTCGTAATTTTGAACAAAACAATGGCTAGTATTTGAAATCCGACACGGAACTCGAAACACCGTTATAAATTTAGGAGAAGAATGCTATAAGGGTCTCTCGATCCTCGATTTCATCTGGACTTTTCAGGCGATTTTCTTATCCCTCGTCAAAAAAGGACCGAAATCTATATTTTCGGACCAGACGATAACAAGTGTTTGAAATCTGGCGCAGAACCTAAAAACCAGTAATAAATTTTGGAGAAGAATGCTATAAGGGTCTCCCGGTCCTCAATTTCATCTGGACTTTTCGGGCGATTCCCGTACCACCCGACAAAATGAACCGAAATCAGTATTTTCGAACAAGACAATCGTTAGTGTTTGAAATCTAAGGCGGAACCCGAAACTCAGTTATAAATTTACGAGAAGAATGCTATTAGCGTCTCCTGGTCCTCTATTTCATCTGGTCTTTTCGTGCGATTTTCGTATCACCTAACAATAGTGGACCGAAATTCAAATTTTCGGACCAGACGATGGCTAGTTTTTGAAATCTAGCGCGAGACGCGAAACACAGTCATAAATTTTAGAGAATAATGCTATAATGGTCTCTTGGTCCTCGATTTCATATGGACTTTTCGGGAGATTTTCATACAATCCCACCAAAATGGACCGAAATCCGCATTTACGAAAAAGACAATGGCTAGTGTTTAAAATCTGACGTGGAACCCTAAAACACAATTATAAATTTTGGAGAAGAATGATAAAAGGGTTTCCCGGTCATATATTTCATCTAGACTTTTCGGGCGACTTTCGTACCACTAGACTAAAATGGACCGAAATCCGTATTTCAAACAAGGCGATTGTTCGTATTTGAAATTTGACGCCGAACCCGAAACACAACTATAAATATAGAAGAAGAATGCTATAAGGGTATGTTTGTCCTCAATTTCATCTGTACTCTTTGGGCGATTTTCGTACTACCCGATTAGAATGGACCGAAATCCGTATTTTCTGACAAGACAATGGCTAGTGTTTGAAATCTGATGCGGAACCCGAAACACAGTTGTAAATTTTAGAGAAGAATGCAATTAGGGTCTCTGGGTCCTCGATTTGATCTGGACTTTTCGGGCGATTTTCGTGCCACCAGACCAAAATTGACCGAAATCAATATTTTCAGACCAGACGATGGCTAGTGTTTGAAATCTGATGCAGAACCCGAAACACAATTTAATTTTTTAAATATGAATGTTATAAGGGTCACCCAGTCCTCGATTTCATCTGGATATTTCGAAGATTTTCGTACCACCCGACAAAAATGGACCGAAATGCATATTTTCGAACAAAAAGATGGCTAGTGTATGAATTCTGGCCCAGAAACCGAAACACAGTTTTAAATTTTGGAGAAGAATGCTATAAGGGTCTCCCGATCCTTGAATTCATCTAGGCTTTTCTATCAATTTTCGTACCAATCGATAAAAATATGCCAAAATCTGTATTTTCGAACCAGGCGATTGCTGGTGTTTCAATATTGACTCCGAACCTGAAACATAGTTATAAATTTTGGAGAAGAATGATATAAGGGTCTTCTAGTCCTAGATTTCATCTGGACTTTTCGGTCGATTTTCGTACCACCTGACAAAAATGGAATGAAATTCGTATTTTCGAACAAAACAATGGTTAGTGTTTGAAATCTGGAACGGAACCCGAAACATAGTGATAAATTATGGAGAAGAATGCTATAAGGGTCTCCTGATCCACGATTTCATCTGGACTTTTCGGGTGATTTTCATACCACCTAACTAAAATGGACCTAAATTCGTATTTTCGAACCACACTATGGCTAGTGTTTGAAATCTGACGCGGAACCTGAAACACAGTTATAAATTTAGAAGAAGCATGTTGTAAGGGTCTCCTGGTCGTCGATTTCATTTGGACTTTTTGGGCAATTTTCGTACCACCCCACAAAGATGGACCGAAATTCGTATTTTCGAACAAAACAATGGTTTGTGTTTGAAATCTGGAACGGAACACGAAACACAGTTATAAATTAGGGAGAAGAATGCTATACGGGTCTCCCGGTCCTCGATTTCATCTGGACTTTTCGGGTGATTTTCATACCACCTAACTAAAATGGACCTAAATTCGTATTTTCGGACCACACTATATCTTGTGTTTGAAATCTGACGCAAAACCTGAAACACAGTTACAAAATTAGAAGAAGCATGTTGTAAGGGTCTCCTAGTCGTCGATATCATTTCACTGTTTGGGCATTTTTCGAACCACCCAACAAAAATGAACCGAAATTCGTATTTTCGGACCAGACGATGGCTTAGTGTTTAAAATCTGGTGCAGAGCCCGAAGAACAGTTATAAATTTTAGAGAAGAATGCTATAAGGGTCTCTTGGTCCTCGATTTCATCTGGATTTTTCTGGCGATTATCATACCACCCGACTAAAATGGACCGAATTTCATATCTTCAAACTAAACGATGGTTAGTTTTTGAAATCTGGCGCGGAACACGAAACACAATTATAAATTTTGGAGAAGAATGCCTTAAGGGACTCTCGGTCCCTGATTTCATCTGGATTATTTGGACGATTTTCATACCACTCGACTAAAATGGACCAAAATCTGTATTTTTGAACAAAACGATGGTTTGTGTTTGTAATCTGACACGGAACTTGAAACACAATTATAAATTTTGGAGAAGAATGTTATAAGGGTCTCTCAAACACATGAAAAAAAATGGAGAGAAATTCGTATTTTCAAATCACATTCATAAATTAAGGAGAAGAATGCTATAAGAGTCTCGTGGTCCTCGATTTCATCTAGACTTTTTTGGGTATTTTCGTACAAGACGATGGCTAGTGTTTGAAATCTGGTGCGGAACCTGAAATAAAGTTATAAATTTTGGGGAAAAATGCTATGATGGTCTCGCGGTCCTCGAGTTCATTTGGACTTTTCAAACGATTTTTGTACCCCTCGACAAAAATGGACCAACATCTGTATTTTCGGACAAGACGATGACTAGTGTTTGAAATCTAGCGCGGAACCTGAATCATAGTTATAAATTTTAGAGAATAATGCTATAAGAGTCTCTAAATCCTCGACTTTATCTAGACTTTTCAGGCAATTTTTGTACCACCAGACAAAAATGGAACGAAATTCGTATTTTTAGACCAAATGATGGCTAATGTTCAAAATATGACCCGAAACACAATTATAAATTTATGAGAAGAATGCTTTTAATTATTACAGTATTTGACAACTCTATTTTATTAAATGTTATTATTATATTCAATTTATAGTTTTACACATAACGCAGAATATAATAACATATAATAAAATAAAGTTGTCAAATAAAGTAATAATTATATATTAATTTTACAACTCAATTTTGTTATATTTTATTATTATTTTCGTTATTTAGTACAACTACAAAACAAAGATAATAAAAACGTATAATAAAAAGTAGTTGTCAAATAAATATGTAATTATTAGTTTATTTGATAATTCTATTTTATTATATGTTATTATTAACTTAATTTTAAAGTGTGACTGCATAACAAAGATAGTAATAGCATTTAATAAAATTGAGTTGTCAAATAAATACGTAATTATTACTTTATTTGACAACTCTAATTTATTATATGTTATTATTATCTTCGTTTTATAGTTTTACTTCATAACAAAGATAATAATAACATATAATAAAATAGAGTTGTCAAATTAAGTAGTAATTACATATTTATTTTACAACTCAATTTTTTTATATGTTATTATTATTTTCGTTATTTAGTACAACTAAAAAACGAAGATAATAATAACATATAATAAAATAGAGTTGTCATATAAATTTGTAATTATTACTTTATTTGACAACTATATTTTATTATATGATACTGTTATCTTTGTTATGTAGTTGTACTTTATAACGAAGATAATAGAAACATATAATAAAATAGAGTTGTCTAATCAAGTAATAAAATAGAGTTGTTTATTTGACAACTCTATTTTGTTATATATTGTTATTATATTTGTTTTATAGTTTTAGTTCATAACGAAGATGATAATAACATATGATAAAATAGAGTTGTCAAATAAATATGTAATTATTTGTTTATTTGACAACTCAATTTTCTTATATGTTTTTTGTATTTTTGTTTTGTAGTTGTACTAAATGACGAAAATAATAATAACATATAAAAAAATCGAGTTGTAAATTAAACACAAAACGAAGATAATAATAATATATAATGAAATAGTGTTGCCAAATAAATATTTAAGTATTATATTATTTGACAACTCTATTTTATTTAATGTTATTATTAAATTCTTTTATGGTTTTAATTCATAACAAGGATAATAATAACATATAATAAAATAGAGTTGTCAAAAAAAATAATAATTATTTATTTATCATACAACTCAATTTTGTTATATGTTATTATTATTTTCGTTATAAAGTAAAAATTTTCAAACCGCCTGAGAAAAATGGACGGAAATCAATATTTCTGGAACAGACGATGGCTAGTGTTTGAAATTTGACACAGAACCTCAAACACAGTTATAAATTTTGGAGAAAAATGTTATAAGGGTCTCCCGATCCTCGTCTGATATGGACTTTTCGAGTGATTTTCATACCAACCGACAAAAAAGGATCGAAATCAATATTTATGGACAAGACGAGGGCTAGTGTTTGAAGTTTGACGAGGAACCTGAAACACAATTATAAATTTTGGAGAAGAATGCTATAAGGGTCTCCTGGTCGTCGATTTCATAAAGACCTTTCGGACGACTTTCATACCGCTAGACTAAAATGGATTGAAATCCGTATTTTTGGACCAGATGATGGCTAGTGTTTGAAATTTGGCATGGAACTCAAAATACAATTATAAATTTATAAGAAGAATTCTACAAGAGTCTCTCAGTCGTCAATTTCATCTAGAGTTTTCGGGCGATTTTCATACCCCTCGATAAAAATGGACCAAAATCTATATTTTCGGACCAAATGATGGCTAGTGTTTGAAATATGATATGGAATCTGAAACACTGTTATATATTTAGGAGAAGAATGCAATAAGGGTCTCTCGGTCCTCGATTTCATTTGGAATATATAGGCGATTTTCTTACCCTTCGACAAAAAAGGACCGAAATCTATATTTTCAGACCAAACGATGGCAAGTGTTTGAAATCTGGCGCAGAATCCGAAACTCAATTTCTGGGTCCTCGATTTCACCAGGTCTTGTCTGGAAATTTTTGTATCACCCAACAAAAACATACTGAAATTCGTATTTTCGGACCATACGATGGCTAGAGCTTGAAATCTAGTGTGAAACCCGAAACACAGTTATAAATTTTCGAGAAGAATGCTATAAGGGTCTCTCGGTCCTCGATTTCATCTGGACTTTTCAGGCGATTTTCGTACCCCTCGACAAAAATGAACTAAAATCTTTATTTTCAGACCAGACTTTTACTAGTGTTTGAAATCAAGCGCAGAACACGAATCACAATTGTAAATTTTGGAGAACAATGCTATAAGGGTCTTCCGATCCTCGATTTCATTTGGACTTTTCAGTCAATTTTCATACGATCCAACCAAAATAGACTGTCGTATTTTCGAAAAAGACTATGGCTAGTTTGTGAAATC
Organism: Cicer pinnatifidum; assembly: GCA_037974775.1. Classification (NCBI taxonomy): domain Eukaryota; kingdom Viridiplantae; phylum Streptophyta; class Magnoliopsida; order Fabales; family Fabaceae; genus Cicer; species Cicer pinnatifidum. The sequence goes on along the minus strand of JBBPBR010000003.1, from coordinate 22,970,464 downwards.
TGGCGCGGAACCCGAAACACAATTATAAATTTTGGAGAAGAATGATATAAGGGACTCCTGGTCCTAGATTTCAACTGGACTTTTCGGGCGACTTTCGTACCATTCGACGAAAATAGACCGAAATCTGTATTTTTGAACAAGACGGTTGTTAGTGTTTGAATCTGATGTGGAACCCGAAACAAAGTTATAAATTTAGAAGAACAATGCTATAAGGATCCCTCAGTCCTCGATTTCATCTGGACTTTTCGGGCGATTTTCGTACTACCCGACTAAAATGGACTGAAATCCGTATTTTTGAACAAGACGATGGCTAGTTTTTTAAATCTGACACGGAACCCGAAACACTGTTTTAATTTTAGAAGAAGAATCCTATAAGAGTCTCCAAGTCCTCGATTTCATCTGGACTTTTTGGGCGATTTTCTTACCTCTCGAAAAATATGGACCGAAATCCATTATTAGGCTAGATGATGGTTAGTGTTTGAAATCTGATGTAAAATCCAAAACACTATTATAAATTTAGGAGAAGAATGTTGTAAGGGTCTCCCGGTCCTCGATTTCATCTAGACTTTTCGAGGGATTTTCGTACCACCCGACAAAAATGGACCGAAATCCGTAATTTTGGACAAGACAATGGCTAGTGTTTGAAATCTAGCGCGGTGCTCGAGAAACAATTATAAATTTTTCAAAAGAATGCTATAAGGGTTTCCTGGTCCTCGATTTCATCTGGACTTTTCCTGCGATTTTCGTACCAACCGACTAAAATGGACCGAAATTCGTGTCATCAAACAAAACGATCGTTAGTGTTTTAAATCTGGCACAGAACCCAAAACACATATAAATTTTTAAGAAGAATGTTATAAGAGTCTCTTGGTCCTCGATTTCATCTGGATTTTTGGATGATTTTCGTACCACTCGACTAAAATGAACCAAAATCTGTATTTTCGAACAAAACAATGGTTTGTGTTTGGAATCTGACACGGAACTTGAAACACAGTTATAAATTTTGGAGAAGAATGCTATAAGGGTCTCTCGTACACATGAAAAAAAATGGACGGAAATTCGTATTTTCGAACAAGCATTGGATAGTGTTTGAAATCTAACGCGGAAACCGAATCACATTTATAAATTTAGGAGAAGAATGCTATAAGAGTCTCCTGGTCCTCGATTTCATCTAGACTTCTTGGGGTATTTTCGTACAAGAAGATGGCTAGTGTTTGAAATCTGGTGCGGAACCCGAAACAAAGTTATAAATTTTGGGGAAGAATGCTATAATGGTCTCGCGGTCCTCGATTTCATTTGGACTTTTCGAAAATTCTCCTACCCCTCGTCAAAAATGGACTAACATTTGTATTTTCGGACTAGACGATGTCTAGTGTTTGAAATCTGGTGCGAAACCTGAAACATAGTTATAAATTTTAGAGAAGAATGCTATAAGGGTTTCTAGGTCCTCGATTTCATAGGGACTTTTCGAGCGATTTTCGTACCACCCGACTAAAATGGACCGAAATCCTTATTCTCGAACAAGACGATGGCTAGTGTTTGAAATCTGACCTGGAACCCGATAGAAAATTATAAATTTAGAAGAAGAATGATATAAGGGACTCTCGGTCCTCGGTTTCATTTGGTCTTTTAGGGCGATTTTCGTACCACTCGACAAAAAAGGGCCAAAATCAGTATTTTCAGACCAGACGATGGCTATTCTTTAAGATCTAGCGCGAAACCCGAAACACAGTTATAAATTTTGGAGAAGAACTCTATAAGGGTCTCGCTGTACTTGATTACATCTGGACTTTTTGGGGGATTTTCGTACCACAGCGACTAAAATGGACCGAAATCCGTATTTTCGAACAAGACGATGGCTAGTGATTCAAATCTTACGCGGAACCGAAACACAATTATAAATTTAGAACAAGAATTCTATAATGGTCTCCCGGTCCTCGATTTCATTTGGACTTCTCGGGCGACTTTCAGATCCGTCGACGATAATGGACCAACGTCTGTATTTTCATACTAGACGATGATTAGTGTTTGAATTCTGACACGGAACCCAAAACAAATTTATAAATTCTAGGGATGAATGCTATAATGGTCTCCCGGTCCTCGATTTCATTTGGACTTTTCGAGTGACTTTGGTACCCCTTGACAAAAATTGACCAACCTCTGTTTTTCGGACCAAACGATGGCTAGTGTTTGAAATCTGGTGCGGAACCTGAAAAATAGTTATAAATTTTAGAGAATAATGCTATAAGAGTCTCTCAATCCTTGATTTCAATTGGACTTTTCAGGCGAATTTCGTACCACCCGACAAAAATGGAACGAAATTCATATTTTTAGACCAAATGATGGCTAATGTTCAAAATATGACCCGAAACACAATTATAAATTTAGGAGAAGAATGTTTTTAATTATTACATTATTTAACAACTCTATTTTATTAAATGTTATTATTATATTTGTTTTATAGTTTTACTACATAACGAAGATAATAATAACATATAATAAAATAGAGTTGTCAAATAAAGTAATAATTACATATTAATTTTACAACTCAATTTTGTTATATGTTATTATTATTTTCGTTATTTAGTACAACTACAAAATGAAGAAAATAATAAGGTATAATAAAACAGAGTTGTCAAATAAAATAGAGTTGTCATATAAATATGTAATTATTATTTTATTTGACAACTCTATTTTACTAGATGATACTATTATCTTCGTCAAGTAGTTGTACTTTGTAACGAAGAAAATAGAAACATATAATAAAATAGAGTTGTTTAATTAAGTAATAATTGCATATATATTTGACAACTCTATATTGTTATATATTGTTATTATCTTTGTTTTATAGTTTTATTTCATAACGAAGACGATAATAACATATAATAAAATAGAGTTGTCAAATAAATATGTAATTATTTGTTTATTTGACAACTCAATTTTGTTCTATGTTATTATTGTGACACCCTAAACCCAAATTCAAATAACAAGTAAAATGCATTAGTTTTTAAAGAGATTCATAGCGGTAATAGAGTATAATTTTTTTTATTTTAAACTATAAGGTTCAAGATGTCACATTCACATTTACACAAAATGCTTGCATAAAAATTTTGTGACACCCTAAACCCAAATTCAAATAACAAGTAAAATGCATTAGTTTTTAAAGAGATTCATAGCGGTAATAGAGTATAATTTTTTTTATTTTAAACTATAAGGTTCAAGATGTCACATTCACACTTACACAAAATGCTTGCATAAAAATTTTCAATAAAAAAAATCCTTTAATATTGAATATAGTTGAGGTTTGTTAAATAAATATTTCTCTTATAGAAACAAGTTCTAAACTCAAGGAAAATTAATATCTACCTTCGAATAAAAGATAAAAATAACACAATTGATCGATCATATTTACAAAATTCGAAATTAGTTCAAAACTCAACACAAAGTACAAAAATTACTCCCACCTAGTATCACCTATTCAGAGCGTTGGTCACCAATCGATAACCTGAAATAACTGCACTCTCGCAAGCGCCAAACACAAGCAGTGAGGGGTGAGTTTCGAAATTATGTAATAGTATAAGATAAACGAGGAGAACACGCAAGTAGTCAAAACAACACAAATAAAGAGAAACATTCAAGGACATAGTATCAAAGGTTAATCTAATTCAATCACAAGGATGAAATGCTATGCATGTCCTATACTATATACTTCTTCACTATTTGGCACCATTCTACTCTGAAGTACTTGGTTAGGAGGCCTGATACTATGCCACTACAAGAGTGGACGAACAATTCATGAATGGCCAAGTCCTCATAGATCCCCTCAACTCAACCCGAGACACATATACGCGACAGTCGGGGTACTCTTGTGTTGCACGGTAGTTCCCGGCCTTAGGGAATAACCCACTAATCCACTTAGGAATTCCCCACTAGATGTACCCCCAAGGTCTATCAGTCTTACCTTACAGTTCGACTGTAGCCCTCCACGATCAGGCTCATTCAGTTGTACTTCCCCGAATCACTAGGTTTGTCAAACCCTCCCTATATGATGACAAAATAATCCTATCTCCAAAATCTATAACACATATCTCAGACTTACTCGACCATCACAATTCAATGATCATCATAATTCAATATGTTTCAGTTTAACTTCACAATATTCATCATTATATATATAGTTATATCAGTCAATCACATAAAATCCCAATATTTGATTTACACTACTCACAATACACAGTCCAGTCTCATCAATCACATAATAAGGAATCAATTAGGTGCATTTTCAAGTAATATCAGAATTTCAATCAAGTAGATAAGAACACTCAAATATATATCATTCATACAATAACAATTACTATATGTTTCATAAAATCAAATAACACACAATCTTAATATAAATTAATTCACACAATTCTATAGGTTTCTAAATTATATTTTAGTCCTCACTATTACCATTCATATATTATTAATTAATTGTTATTACTCAATAAGGCTCAACCGTACGTAGTAAGCCTCGAATGAACATATGGAAATTTCAGTATTCCTGTTCAACTCGTGTTATTTTATACTCATAAAACCGAACCTTATCTCACCCATTACCTCGACTGAAGATTCCGTCCAATGAATCTGATCTGCTAACGAATCGTTTCTTTATCGGTCGTCGTCTCTAATAGTCCGCGAGGGAATTATAACCACACAACCACAAAATACAAATAAATTACTTACTACGAATAAATGAATAAATAAATAAATAAATAACAAAATAAATAATGAATAATAAATAAGTAAGTAAATGAATAAGTACATAAAAAAAATAAATAATAAATAATTAAATAAGTAAATGAATAAATAATTAATAAAATAATAAATAAATAAATGATAAAATAAATAATAAATAAATAAGTAAATGGATACTAAAATAATAAATAAATAAATAAATAATAAAATAAAATAAACAATAAATAAATAAATAAATAAATGAATAATTAATAAAATAAATAATAACTAACTTAATAAACGAATAAATAAATAATAATTTAAATAATAAATAAATAAGTAATGAATAAATAAATAATAAAATAATAAGTAAATAAATAAATAAATGAT
>JBBPBR010000003.1:22917459-22930142 GCA_037974775.1 Cicer pinnatifidum | reverse complement strand
ATGAATTTCAAATTATAAAAAATTATATATTTCATATGTAATATATTGTGTCACTCTATTACAAGGTTCACACACATTTATAAATTTCGTATATATAAATAGTATGTTTGATCAAGAATATATTATGTCACTGTATAGCAAAAGATATCAATAACTTTTGACTTATTTTTATCTTCCTACAAACCTACAAATACAAAGCCTCCATTTTTAGTTATTTTTGTTAATGAATTTATTATTTTTCTTTTGTTCATGGTAGAAAGTTGGACTATTTTAAAATATGTGGGATTTAATTCAACTTAGACTATTTTGAAGTTATTGTTGGAGAACAATTTTTCTTTTTTTTTATTCTTTTAATTATTGGTTAGTTGTTACCCGTGTTTATTCATGGTTGGTTGTTTGCCATTATTATTTTTATGAGATGTAATTGAAAGAAAAAAAAAATTATTGATAGGTCAACTAGCCAACTTATTTAAGTTGACATAATGAAAATTTCAGTCCACTATTTAAGTTGACCCATCCCACTTTATTTTAAACATGTTTCTAGTGTGGTGGACTAAAATGGAGGGATATTGATATATTTCGCTACCCCTAAATTGATCTAACTTACGATAAATTAACTTTGAGATAACTATGCAAAATTTAGATTTAAAGATATTTCGAAATGATTTGAATCTTATAAAGTGAACAACTCACTTTATAAAATAAAGTGAGTAGTATTAATATTTAAAAAATCAAATGAATAGTTTATATTATGTAAATATATATAACTAATTATGAGTAGTTATAATATTAATCATTTATTCATTCATTTTATAAACTTCTCACTTTATAAGTCAAATTCATTTCGATAACAATACAAATTCTAGTGAAAGGAAGTATTTATGAAAGGTGCAAATAGCTGTACTCTTTTGCTAAACAGAATTAGCCCACTTGCACACCAAATATTTACCCAACAACAAAATCTTTTAACCACGACAAAAACAAAAAATATCCAAATAAAAGAAATTTGATTATAATTTTTAGCCTTATGAATTCTTTATTTTTAAAATCAAGATTTCAATTTTTTTATTCAATGTTTTAACTTAGAAAAGGAGTGATATAAAATATTATAAATAGTATAATATATAATATAATGACGTTGGATAATTAATATCTATAAAATTACAATAAATTTTAGATTAAATAGCTCATGCGGTGCCTTAACTTAATTTCAGCTAAAGTTTTAGTCTTTTATTTTTTTTTTAATTTAATCCTTTATTTTAATTTTAAGTGACAATATGAGCTTTTATATTTTAAAATGTCAACAATGTTATTCTCTTTTTTTTATTTTATTTATAAAAATTCATTAAAAATTTCAAAGAAAACCCGTAAAATTAATTATTCTCCTCAATATAATGTAATTTCATCAAATTCATAACTTAAATATTTCAATAAACTCATATTTTCTTCTCTAACAACATCAAATAAAGAATGAAAATAAGAGTTTATTTGAACATTTGAGTTACAAATTTGATTAAATTTGTATTAAATTGAAGAATATAATTACTTTTATGAGTTTTGTTTGAAAATTGTAATATATTTGTTGAATTTTTATAACAAAAAAAATAATATTATAAATATTTTAAAATATAAAAGATCGAATTGTCATTTAAAATTAAAATAAATAACGAAATTAAAGAGAGAAAAAAATAAAATGTTTATTAAAATTAAATTAAAAAACGAAAGTTATTTAATCTAAATTTTATAAACTTCAATTTTAAATATAGCTGTGATAAAAGCAATAAAATAGTAAGATTTTAAAATAAAAGAACATTAAAATTATTACTTAATCGAGAAAAAAAAAGACAAGAATTTCATAAATAGGACGAAATAGAATCTATATTATCATTCATTCATTTTGGTTCAATCAACCTGAAATGAAATGCCTCCAAATGGCACTTCTCAATCTCCCTCGAATCTTCTTCTCTCTCCCTCCTTCCTCTTTCCCCCTTTCACTCCCTTCTCAACCTTCGTTTCAACCACTCTTTTCTTCTTCCACCTCGCTCCGTCGTCTTCGTTGCCGCGCCGTCACGCCAAATCCTCCTCCGCCACATAACTCTGATCCATCTCCGGGAAACGATTCAACACAACTTCAAGGTATTATCTTTAATTTCGTACTTTAGGTTTCGTTTATTTTTATCTAAATTTAATTTTATTTATTTTTTGTATGTTAAGAGCATTGCATGACCTTAATGAGTTAATTCTATCACGTTTTTTTTCTTCCTCATGCTCTGTTTAGAAACAGGAATTACAAATTGTATAAAAAAAAAAGAAACACGAATTATAATAAGTTAACGATAGTCTCTTCTTTAAAACTGAGATGATGACTTGATTAGTATCAGTTCAACTATTTGAGTTTAGAAAGACACGTTTGTTTTTCTTTATTTTTATCGAATTGACATTGATTGAGTGATTGTCCTAGTCGTAGAGACTTAAATGACTGTTAACTTATACTTCTGAGGAGTGTCGTCGATCCATAATAGAATTTCAAGTAAATTTTAAGCAACAGTGCATTGTGGGCCACATATCATCTTCCATAGTTAGTGTAGTGATGTAAGTTTCTTTTGGTTGGAATTGAAAAAGTTAAGAGTTAGGAAATTTCTAAGATTGAACACTCAACCATTTTGATAAGTGTTCATTTTGCTAACCAGTGAACGATGAGCTGATTAATTCCTTTTGGGAAAGAAAAGAGAAAATAAATGTTAGTGTTTCAAAAGTCAACTCATTTTTGTTTCCCTTGGTTTTTATCAAACCGACATCAATCATGTCACCATTGTACTCACAAGAACACAAATGATCGTGAGCTTCTACTTTGAAGCGAAAACCTTAGTTTTCTTTGGTATTTCGAGTGACTTTAAAGTTTCAGTCCACTGTAGACTATTTATCAATTGTTAAATTAGTCCACCATAGAATCCGTCTAAGAATTAAGATAAAGTTGAAGGGGAAGTTTGGTTTACGTTCATGGAAAAAATTTGAATTATTATGATCGATGTTAGTGGAATTGCGAGTTGGCTCGCAACATCGTGCAATTATATGATCTTGAAGAAGAAAACGTGCTGCGATGCGAGTGAAATTGTGATTTGTTGTCGGGCACTAAAAATGTGAAAAAACTTACAAACAATAATTTTTCAGACATTCAAATAAACCTTTTTAATAAAAATCTAATTATAAATAATAATTTTTTGAAACAAATATAAAAAATTTAATTCATTAATCACTTGGTAATTTTATCATTAATTTAATTCAAATGATTAAATATATTAATTAGTATTGTATAACCTTTTTTACAAAAGAGTATAATAATAATAATAATAATAATAATAATAATAATAATAATAATAATAATAATAATAATAATAATAATAATAATAATAATAATAATAATAATAATAATAATAAAAATAATAATAATAATAATAATAATAATGTTAATAATGTAATTAAAATAAAGTACCGAGGCGAACTCAAATTTATGCATAAACGACGTAAGAAAGTTGTATTTGCTAACACTTCTTCTTCTAAGTACGTTTCTCTTTCCCTCTCCTTATTCAATTATAATTTGTTATTATTAGCAACGTGTAGTGTAGGATTCGAAGGATGAAATTATTGGTTCAATTATAGGTTAGAGATAATAAGTTTCATTTCATCGGGGCAATGCAATTTCTAGCATATGTTAATTTGTGGTCTGTTCGCGTTTTGTAAGGACCGCAATGCAACCACAATTGCAATTTAAAACTTTGGCTTATGGCTTACAATTGCAATTTAATTTCTGGACTCAATATATATCATTACATGAAATGCTTGCTCTATAATTTTTGGTAATGTTGAGCCTCTTGAGAGTTGTTATGCTGATCTATTGCTATCAAAAGTTGAAGTGTACTTTACTGTGCTCGAGACAAAAGGATTACGTTGTATTTATGGACCTTGTAGCTTTGAAAAATTAATGTTTTCACTATTCATCTAAGTTACATATAATGTTCTTTGAGGATTGCCTTTTAGGAGGCCCAAATACTCGGTACAACATAAGTACAACATGGATATCGGAATTAACACAAGAAATTCTTAGAAATTAAAGATACAATGTGACCTAGATACGTTAAGAAAAAATTATAAAAATAAATATATTTTACATAAATGCATAATGATTGTCAGGGGCATTGATATTTTTTATTAATAAAATAATTATATATGCAGAGGACAAAAAATCCTTTAAAAAAGATATGTGAAATCATAACACAAAAACATATACACATACAATTCTCTTATTGATCTTAAAATGTGTTATTTTCATTGGACTTTGTAAACATGTAACAAATGTATATATTCCCTAACCAATATCAAAATATCACTAAAAATTTATAAAAAAATATACGTTAAGAAAAAATTATAAAAATAAATATATTTTACATAAATGCATAATGATTGTCAGGGGCATTGATATTTTTTATTAATAAAATAATTATATATGCAGAGGACAAAAAATCCTTTCAAAAAGATATGTGAAATCATAACACAAAAACATATACACATACAATTCTCTTATTGATCTTAAAATGTGTTATTTTCATTGGACTTTGTAAACATGTAACAAATGTATATATTCCCTAACCAATATCAAAATATCACTAAATATCATTAGTCCTATTTAAAATAAGTATTAGATTTTATTTCTTTGCTCATTGCATACTATAAAAAAAAAATAATTGTATAATTTCATCTCCCCATTCTAACCATCCAAAGAAACATAATTTGCAAGTCTAACTGATCAAGAGACTACTTTGCCAATTCAAGAATTCGATCACCACCATCATCAAATGGATCTTGTACATCTCCACTACTATCCCAGAGGCCACAACCACGTCTCACTTATTTTGATATCCTAACAAAGGAGTATATACTTTATTTTTGATGTGCTCATAAATTATGGACTTTGACCTAGTGAGCAGGTAGATGTGTTACTTTGAGGCATATTGTAGCTTTGAAAAGGTAGATGTATTAGTAACATACGTTAGACAACTATTGAGGAATGGTTTTATTTAGAATGAAGACCATTAAATTTCTAATATAAGAAAATGAATGATTTTTCAAACATTCAAATAAACCTTTTTAGTAAAAATCTATTATAAATAATAATTTTTTGAAACAAATATAAAAAATTTAATTCATAAATCACTTGGTAATTTTATCATTAATTTAATTCAAATGATTAAATATATTAATTAGTATTGTATAATTTTTTTACAAAAAAGTACAATAATAATAATAATAATAAAATAAAGTACCGAGGCAAAAGTAGTAAAATATTGGTATTGACTGTGAATGAGTGAGAACTCTTAGTATCATCCGGCTCACTCAATGAGCGATAAAACACCACAACCTCACTCCATTGGACCGGTTGTTTTTGGGCCCAATGAATGTCTCGCAGTATAATAATGAGAAGCAGTAGTGTTATTGGTATAACGCAAGAAAAGAGTGAACGCAATAGTTGTCTAGTGTCTTTCGTTCTTCTCGTTCTTCTCGTTCTCTCGTTCTCGTGTTTCTGAAGATGGCGCTAACAACACTACCTGAAACATTCCCAATTGGTCTACGGGTTCTCGCCCTTGATGTTGACACAACTCACCATCCCATACTTCACGCAATGGGTAATCGATTTCAATACCAAGGTAATTACTAACTACTCCTTCAATTCTTTATCAATTCTTTATCATTTCTTCATCAATTCTTCATTTTCTTTTTCTTTTTCTTTTTCTTTTCTTTTTTACATTTTATATTTTGTTCCTTCAGTTACCACTTGTTGCATGCCTTCTGTTGCATTCAATCTTCTTTACCAAACAAAATCCTCTTTTGATCTCATAATTGTTGATACTGATATGCAAGAATTGACTACTGCTTATCACTTTCTTGAACATGTTCTCTTATTCCACAAAATTCCTGTTATTTGTAAGTTTAGTTTTTTTTTTATTGTTTCATCTAAAAATGAAAACCGTAGCTATGTACTTACTACTTTTAGTTTTTGTCATCTTGCAGTCATGTCTTCTCACTACTCTACCAATTCTGCCATGGAGGCTATCACAAAAGGTGCTTCTGATTATTTGAGTAAGCCATTGAAAGAACAAGATTTCCAGCATCTGTGGAAGCATGTTATTATTAATAAAAATCAAAATATGAATAAAAATCAAAATATGAATCAAAATCAAAATATGAATCAAAATCAAAATATGAATCAAAATCAAAATATGAATACAAATCAAAATATGAATAAAAATCAAAATATGAACCCTGTGAACAACAAACGTGGTAGAGAACACCAAGTAGATGTTCCAAAACAAACAAATGATGATTATCCACCCCCGGAAAAGAAGTTCCGGTGGTCGTGGACTCAACAGATGCATAGTCAATTCGTAACAGTGGTCACTGAATTAGGCCTTGATAGTATGATTCATTACAATTCTTTTCTTTTCTTATCCTTGTTTGTATTCTTTAATAATTGAACTTATATGCGTTTCGTTCTGTATTTTTCAGATGCAAAGCCTAAACAAATACTCAAAATAATGGATGTTCCTGGTTTAACCCGAGAACACGTTGCTAGCCATTTGCAGGTTAGTTTCTTTATTCCTTCTTACCTTAAACTCCAAATCGTTTCTTTATTCCTTCATACCTTAAATTCCAAAAATTGAGACATTAAATCGTTTCTTTATTCTTTATTTCTTTATTAACATTAAATTGCAATACTAATTAACAGAAATTTAAACATAAATTGGAGAAAGGAGTGCAAAAACGTGGCAGAAAAAAAATATCGAATTCATCAGTTTTGTCTTCGTCCGTCGAGTCTGTTGAAACACCTATTCACACACTTCAGGAACAGAAACAAATACATTCTAACCAAATTTCTAATAGACAGCAAGAGGAATTTTGCGATACTTCTGACATTTTTGAGGACCTTCCAGAAGATTTATCTTCGTTATTTTTTCAACCTTGTCCTCCCACTGAAGTTGAATTTTGCGATTATGATGCTTCTGACATTTTTGAAGACCTACCAGAAGATTTATCTTCGTTAATTTTTCAACCTTGTCCTCCCACTGAAGTTGAATGTTACGATAATGAAAAATCTGACATTTTTTACGACCTTCCAAAAGACTTGTCTTCATTACTTTTTGAAGAGTCTGTGTTAGTTTAAAAGCTGCTGCTTTCGATAGTAAAAATAATTTGGTTTATTGTAATTAGGCAGACTTTTGAACTAAAACATGTAATTAGGCTTATTGTAACGTATTATTGTGAATCTAACAGTGTAATACAATGTTATTATTTCCCACAGTTATTCAGAGTGTTCTATTATTTTTGTATTTTTTATTTTTCTCAATTTATTTTGATTTTGTTTCTAAATGATTTTTTCATCGAGTCGTTGGATAATGATATCATAGGTAGAGTGCAATAAACGAAAGGAAAAAAATCTATTAGTGTAAAAGATTATTGTTTTTAGATTTTTGTTACTTCTATTATCTATAAAAATCACCGCAGGTATCACAATCTAGCAAATTTATTATTTGTGTTTAATGGAACAAATTAATTAGAGGCAGAGAATCAGATCTGTGTCTTTTTCGATACCACCACTGCAATGCAATATTATTTCTATGAACTACATATGTGACTCATCATTTTGCTCATGTGACAAACTTTCTGCATTTTTAGAAAGATTGTTTCATTTCTGTTGCTTGAGCATAGACTTGGTATTTTTCTATTTTCAATTTAAAGGTATAATAAGATAAGATCATAAAATATTTTGCTTTCTATTCGAGGAGTTGTTCCTTTAGGTTGATCGAACATGATTGTTGGATGGGAAGAGACATTCGGGTTTACAAAAAATAGTCCTTAAGAATGTTTGATAGTTTTATTCTGATTTTGGTTTTATTACATGTTATATACTATACTGGTCTATGTTAGAATTGTCTCCTATGTAATTCCTCTTGCATAGACTAAAATCTTAGAAGGACTGATTGGAACTTTATAGAGACATAAACCAAAACAATGATAAAGAGAAAGCAAATTAACGACTAATTCTGCAAATTATCAGTATTATGGAGACTAAAACCAAAACAACTAGTAACAAAAACTAATTTTCGTACATTTTGAGGACTATGAGCCGCAATATATTTTTTTTTCAAGGATTATAAGCGGAGGTGTATATTTGTGGATGAAAAAATTATTTAAACCTTATGGCTACTTTGGTTATTTATGAATGAGTTTTAATCTGTTAGAAAGTTCAAATTTTGAATTGATTGTTATTGTGGTTAGTAATGTTGCTTACGCTACAGAAGATGGGAGATCTTGATGTGAACAGGGTGGTTCACAGGCATCAGGGTTGGCGTCTCATCACATGTATGTGGCTACATGGCAGAGTTTTTCATCTATTTGCAAATATGTTGGGTATTCTTTTCATTGAAATTCGTCTTGAGCAAGAATTTGAGTTTGGTATGTGTGACGTATTCTGCATTAGTCGTTAGTAGGATTAAATATATATTTTTATTCTTACATCAGTTGTTAGTCATTATTTGTATACCAAACTTCGGTCGTAATCTATAAATTTGAATTTTGCTTTTTGTTCCTTTTAAGTTTCTTTTTTTGTGTTGTGTTATTGTTTGTGCCCAGTTTAGCTTCAAGTTCTTTTGTAACTTATGTGTAGTTGTGTTACAGTGCTTATTGGACTGCTATATGTCATATCGGGATTTGGAGGCAGTTTGCTTTCTGCTCTTTTCTGTTGGTGCTTCTGGCGCACTCTTTGGGTTGCTAGGAGGCGTGCTATCAGAACTCATCACTAATTGGTCCATGTACGACAATAAGGTGTATATTAAGTTTCTTAATTTGTACTGTGAGTGAGCATCTCAAACTTAAGAGAAAACTACTCATAATCCAAATTTTCTTTTTGCATGCAGTTTCTTTTTGTGGAGGCTTTCTTACAGGATTTCTTCTCGGATTTGTAATTTTGATACGTCGTCAGTTTGGATGGATTGACCGACGATACGCTCCCGTAGAGTATTCTCCAACACGAGGTAAGTCTAAGTTCAAAAAATATTAGTGCATATTATGGTTCCTCTCCTTGATCATTCTAAATGTTGGGTAAGATCTGAAGTATCATATTTTAGAGATCAAGTCCATGTTTGAATTGACAATTAGTTTGCAAAATCACAATGGCATCATGATTTTGTTGAAGCTCCAAAGTGTAATTTTCACCAAAATCACAGTGCCATCATTTTGCCAAAATTATCGTCAATTCAAATATGCACCAAGTTGTTCTAGCTAAAGCATACGTAAGGGAATACTTAAGCATGATTAAATCTGTTCACGAATTGCATGAGACCTGAGCTTTCCAGTTTTCTCGTCTCGAGTAGTTGGGGCAGGTAGAAGCAGTATTGGTCTTCCTCAAACAGTCGCAAGCTTTAGCCTCTACTAAAGTAAAATTAACATACACTACAGCATGAGAAACCAAGTTATTTGCTTTAGGCAGAATCTAGAAACATATCAAATCCATCAAAGTCGTTTGTTACTTTGTTACATTTATTAGATATTAAAACTGTGTTTCATGATCTTTATTACTTGGTAATAGTTTTACAGTTAGTTTTAAAATAATTGTTTTTTATATTGTTAATAAGACGGGGGTGTTTATATACTATATAGCAGAGATGAAGTGATAAAACAAGGAGGACTAAGTAATTGTTCAGTGTTCTTTCTTTATCTTGTAATGCTTTGTTGCTTTCTTAATTTTTTCCATGTATATGATGTGAATCAGTGTAAAGAATGTTGCAAGTCATACTTTAAGGATAGTCGCTTTCTAAATTTTGACTGAAATTTTGCGAGAGAAACCAAAATACCTGTCATAAATGATAAAGAATGAAAAATCTTCATTGTTGCTGGCAGATTATAGCATATCCCTTTTTAGTAGTATATGACGATTCTCAACTAAAGTAGCTATGAAAAAAAAATTTAAGATATAGTAGTCTGAATACTTTTTCTGTTCTTTTCACGGAAGGAAGCAATCCATTGTTGATATAAAATTAAATTAATCCTTTATTAATGTAAATACTCATATGTTTATATTTGAAATTTGGTTCTGTGCATGAATATCATAGGCTTTCTGTTGGACTTGTTGCACTGCTCCGGGGTGTTGATGCAAATGATCACTGCTCTTGGTGGCATTATCTGTCGTGTTCCAATTTCAAAATGGAGCTGCGATACAGAGGCAGCATATTGTTTGGTAAGCATTTTATTTTTACATGAAAGCTTCCTCAACGTAATAGTATCATCAAATTCGGTGAATGAAGTAGTATCACATCATTAAATCACTTTTCATGTATCATCATTATATCCTCTATAGTTTGAAAAATGCCCCACATGTCTTGAGAAAAAACACACTCTTATGTTTGTAATGCTTCTTTATTCTTGTATTATATACTCTCTAATTTTATTTTGCACTATATAATGTGGTTGTAGTTTTGTTCTTTCTTTTCTTTGATGTGGATATTCATTTTGTTGAAATATCATAAAATGCAGTCAAACCAGCTAGGCAACCAGCTGAATGTAACATGCTCAAGCAATGGTGTACATACTTAATGCAAGATCCAACTAGCTCTGTAATTGATTTTTGACCAAAAGGGATCACTGTTAGAAAGAGATTATCAGTTGATATTTCAGGCTATCATGAAACAAACACTATAGTGCTATTATGTAGCTTATACTTTTTCCTTTACTCAAGAAACAAATTATTGTATATATAATAATAATACTTGGTTGATGCGTATTTTGTGCCAAGATCAAAATTATACTTACAAGTTCACACACAATAAATCATTCAATTTTAGTCATAAAAACAAAAACTTAGGAGTGGTAGATTTTACTTAACGTTCATCCGATGCTAGCTAGTATACATTAGGAGTGGTGGAATCACATGAGAGTATGTATAAAAACCTTTCAGAGTCTCTCGTTTCTAGTGACATTTTCTTATGAGGTCTCAGCAAACTATTTTGCCTGGTACTTATATGTTTCACATCCTCACATCTTCCTTGATGCTCCACCTGTGGATCCACATGTTCCATCATCTTCTTCACATGTTGGCCCATCTTCTGCACGAGACGCTAGAAAATCTTATTGACGTAAAAACCTTTTTGATATATGTTTTAATGACAACAAACCTTATAAAATAAATTTAAGTTTTATGAAAAGTGATCTACTGATGATTGCATTTGAGTTTTATTTAAGGAACATGAATCACGTAAATGGACAAGCAAGAAACCATTCATATCAACAAGTGCATAAGTATATATTGAATAATGAAAAAGTTAAAGTAGTGAATCATGAAAAAATTAAAGTAGCATTAGAAGATTACTTCATGGAGATATTAGAAGGCAATCTTTCAAACAGGTTTATGAACTCATGAGAATCAAACAAGTCAAATGTTATCTCAAGAATCAAAGGCAACAAGTGTTCATAATGTTTCGAACCAACAAATAAGTGTCCAAATTTGAATTAAATGCTAATATTCTTCACTCCAACCTAATAATGTTGTAACTGCGCTAGAACCACGTTTTCAATAAGGCAAAACATCTATTATGCCATCAAAATACAGATAAATAAAGTAGGAAACTGCTTCTTATATGGTTGCTTTGCAAATCCTTGACATGGTTGCATTCCAAACGCTTGAGATGGTTATATTCTAGATCATCAACATGGTTGCTTTGCAAAATGATGAGATTGGTGCTTTGTAGATCCTTAAGATGGATGCGTTCCAGATCCTTGATATGATTGCTTTGTAGAGTGTTGAGATGGTTGCTTGAGAGATCCCTGTGAAACATCAACATTCTCCTAATATGAACGATCACGAGGAACATCAAATTCTTTTCTCTTTTGATTTTTTTAGTAGCTCCTTTGTTTTCACTTTATCATCTGATGAACGCATTGTTATTGTATGTGGAAAACAAGTTTATGAACATTTGTCATGAATATTATTTGATCAACAATATCTTGTGTTTTTGTGTATGCTTTTATTGTCTCTTATTCTTATAAAAAGTCATATTGTGATAGAGATTCTTCATTCTCCAATTAATGTTCCATGCTTAATTTTCTAAAAAAAAAAAAACATGAATGGTATCTAATGAGATGATAGTACTAGATATACGCAAATATATCAACTCACAAACACATTGTAATCCATGAGTTGTTCTGATTGAACCACCACATGTTGTTTTTTTCAATACTTAGTACCTGCCATCTTTAATCTTTTTAACTATTTATATCAATTTCTTTAAATATATTTTCTTGATACAATTTATGATAAAATGGTGAATTAAACTTGTACTCAATATTGATAATGTTTTTCTAAAAAGATGTTTTGATGTTATATATTTGATTCTTCAACATCATATTCACAACATCTCAACTTTTTCAAAAGTCTCCATTACTAGTTTCCAACATATTTTTCAATCTCCAATAAGTAGACTCGGTCCTACAAATAAATTAAATATCACAAATTAAAATAAATTACATAAATGATTCAACCATATATCTAAAATAAACCATAAATTAAAATACATATTGGTCGTTGTATTCTTTAAATGCATTACTTTATTGGTTGAAGCAACGACAAATCTTTCTTT